>JARHVA010004355.1:1237500-1595939 GCA_037957365.1 Torreya grandis | reverse complement strand
TTGTATAAAAAGAGACTTTACATTATTATTTATCCCTATACAAAAAATTAATTTATGGTAAGGATCTAAACCATAAAACTATTTAAACATTGAAAAAAGGTTCTAAATTATAATACACCTATTGGACATAGAAATATATGATTCATTCATATATTTTTCAAGGATAGCCCAAGTGTGTGATGCTGAGATGGATGACGCATTTCACCATCATATATAGCCTATGTATTAGACTAAAAAGGTGAAATGTTTGAGTTTTCACATGTTAACAATGGTCACAAAGTCATGGAATCCATATATTTTATGATAATCTTATCCATGGAGAATTCATACGGTTTCAAATATTAAACTGATCATATCATATTAATTTCCTTAGAATGAAAATAACTTGTGAATAGCCTTTTATCACATTGACCAATGTCACCATTGATTAATTTGTATTGATTAACTAGGTTCTCATCCTTGGGTCATAGATTCATCGATGCATTGACTCCATATAGTTCACATAGTTCATGGGGTGGTCATAGGGTATGAATTTAGAGTGGATGCATGGTTTATTCTGAGTAGATATATTTACCCTAGTGTAATGATCTTATGCATCAAACTTGTCATAGAAAAATGTCACAAGGATTGGAAACCGTCCCTTGATTTCATGTGGTGACAAGCATCTAATTGATTAACCTAACTGTGCTAGGTAAACATCTATAAATGATGAGCTCAAAAATAACATTAACCTAAATGGCTCTTGTGAGATATAAATTGGACATGAGATCTAAGTCCAACTTGGTATAAAATTGGCACAAAGAAAATCCAAATGTCAAAAGAATGAAATGAATTAGTTTTATAAGTGTCTAATTTTCTAATTTAAATATATGATTAACTTAAATTTTTATGACAACTAGATTTCACATGTTATAATCATCAATTTTTTAATTTCCTAATTATCAAAACTAGATAAAACTACTATTTTGAAAATATTTCTGATTATAAATTTGAATGCCATAAGGTTGAATATTATGTATCATACATAAAATAGTGGATAAAACATAAAAATGCAAAATTAACATCTTAATGCCTCCATAAAAATAAAGAATTTGATTTGAAAATAAATTATTTTGTGGATTTCAACCATAATGTAACAGTCTTATAGAGATTTCACAAAACAATGAAATTAAAAACTTTTAAATGTAGACACTAAAAAGTAGTAATTTGACTCCTAAAAAATTTAAATATTGAACTACACTTATCCTACATGACTTGTGCATACCCAATCTTGCCACACCTACATGCCAGTTATGAGCATGATCCATTATAAGTTGTTATCAGTCACCTATAAGAACAATCCATTATATGATAAATAATATAAATATCCTACTTAGAAATTTACAAAACACCACATTGGTATTTCTATCTCTGGGATGGTAACATCACACTCAGGTAGTGAATTCAATGTTACTACCCTAAGGATGACATTACCACCCTTCAACTAGAAACAACTATTTTTCAATATTAAACCCTTCCTCTAGGTTATTCCATTCACCTAGTGTGTTAATGGTATGGGGAAATTACCAAAATTGATTCATATAAATACAAATCAAAATAACACGTAGTAATCCTTTTGAATTTATCTATCAATCATATATATACTCTATTTGACATTGAGCAAATCTTCCCTATTCTTCCCAAATAGAACATCAATCACTAGGAGTAATCATCAACCAACTCTAAAACACATAAACCCAATTCAAGGAAAACAATATTCAAGATCAAGTCCATATATATGTAGGTGTATTCACATATATAAATAGTACAATTGCACATTCACACTAAGGGGAAAGACTACATGTGGCTTGACTTCCCTCTCTAGAAACGATCATCAATACTTTCTTGTTCACATGTATGATATTCTTGTAATCATCTCCATTGTCTTTGTAAGGCATCTTCTAACATTTTATGGAACATTTTTAACTTTGGCATTGTCAATTTTTTGTCCCTCATTTGAGAATGTGAAGGAAGGTATGATGAAGGGTCCTGGGTCTCAAGCCTCAACTTTATATATTTAAATCTTGTATGAGTGGGAATACAAATAGAGATTAATTTCATAAATACCATGATATGACTCAAAAATGTTATAAAATATTTATGCTCTAATACCACTGATTTAAGGCCCAAGAGGAGGTTTGGTTGAAAACCTAATTAAATAAGTTTAAGTGGGTTATTAATGGAATTGAATTTATTAATGATAGATAATATCAAATTACAATGTGTTAAATTAACCAAGAAAATAAGATTGAGATGATAGCTACTATAGAACTTTAATAGCAAGGTTTTATTATCCTATGTTTTTGTACAATATTTAAGAGATTGGATGTATCCATTTTTTATGTATTTCCTAATTTCAATATTCTACATATCTAACCTAAAATTAATGTAAGTATACATTATTATACAATTGAGGAATTTGAAGCATTTATTGAATAATTACAATAGTTAGTAAAAACTGAATTCATAACTGAAGAGTGTAGTGACATCACTAACTGATGTTATTTATGAGTTGATTTATACAATACTAACATTATAAGGGTTATGCAATAACGTAGATGTGGAATTGGATTGTACCAATTTATAGGTAGTGAATAACCTAATGTTGATGTTGTTGATGTTATTGTAATGTCATATGTATAATAATAATGAACTACTATAATATTTGATACATAGGTAGTGGTAAATCATCAACATGGTTGATTTGGTTCAACTCAACTGATCACACTTCCTCAACTTTTATAGATTTTCATCCTTCACAAGCAAACCTAGGGTTTTAAATAGAATTAATATTTTTTTATGGATTTTTACATGCAGTCAAGGGTTACAAATCACTAAAATAAAAACATATCAGATAGGTGATTCACACTATATGATCATAGAGAGGACAAACCTACCCAAGGCATTAACATCAATTTGAGATAGTAGCATTGACCATTCTTACCTAGTCCCTCATGGTACTAACCCTATGTGCAAAGAGACATAGTTACATATACGGATGAATTGCAAGTCTACTTCTCGTATGTTTCCACTATCTTAACATAACACAATCATAAAGAATCAATCAGATAGTAAAGATAAGTGTCTTGATCTTCTTAGTACTCTCGATAAGTTAAAAAAATACATTATCATACATATATCTCAATCATTTATATTAATATTTGTTCTTGATTTTTATATGTTACAATTTGATTCAATTCTACAAGTTTGACCTATTTTAAATCACACTAATCCAAAAATAGGGTTAAACATATTGGTGAACCCAATATATACCTTGAACATTACCAAGCACTGGTTTCCATTAGGGTTTCATCCTTATTTATAGGGTTTTAAAAAAAAATTCCATAGGGTTTGAATTTCAAATAGGCTTTATAATGTTTTCCATCTACATAGGTACAAATATGATTATTTCCCCATTTTCCTTAGGGTTTCAAGTTTATCTTCCTATTAGAGATTCCCTCTATTTTGTTTACAACAACCCTTTTTTTATAACTCTTAAAGGATATTTTTATTAAAAATTGAGAGGATCTCAAACCTATTTTTATTTTCTAATATATTATATGGTGTTTTTGAAATTTTAAATTTACTATTATTAGTAAGTTCCATCTAGCAGGCAATGGATATACCTATTGTGAAAATAATTTCTAGGTTTAATTTATTTAAATTTTTTTTTTCAAACACATATTTTTTTTTTTTAATAATACCTCAATGGTTTTCTTAGAGCCCCCAATTCTTTATTTACCATGTTATATGTTTTCTATTATGGATACTCATAGTGTTTACTTTCTAATTTTAAAAATAATTGTCATAATTACCATGTTATATAGATCATGGAAACATATATAAAGTAACAATATAAGATCAAAAAATAATCAATCACAAACACAAGAGCACTCAATGTCAAACAAAAAAGGATATATAAGGAGACCACAAACAAGGGCCATGTTCAAATATTACACACTAAAAAAGATGTAATGTTTAAACGTCCACACATAAAGAAACATAAATCAGTGGCATAATGACCTACAAGCAAGGAACATATTCAAATGTTCCATAACCAAGGTAATATTAATCAAGTAATGTGAATAAAGAAATTATAAGCAACCAGCATAAGTATAGCATACTAGTCCCTGCATGAATGTGTTATAAAAAAATTGTTATATAACATATCATCACAGTAAAATGTAAACATGAGTATAGGCATGTGTTAACATTTGTATATAATCTCAACATGATAATTTAAAAATTATCATAAAAATAATATAACTCGTGTTGACCATCATCAAATAAGTAGATGCTCTCAGTGTAGTATGCCATGTGGGAAGAGGAAAGGTCGAACATCTATATGTGCATGTATCATGGGTCTAATGTATATTTGTATCACACTCAAGAATGCATGAAAAATGTGTGTCTATAAAATAAATAATATATTATCTACTAACATAAAGTAAACAACATAAATGTCAAGGATCTAGCGAACATGTGTACGTTTAATAATTTTTTTATTTATTTAAATGTTTTTGTATTTTTTTGGAATATTTTATTTTTTTAACATTTTTGTAAATTTTTATATATGTTGGTCAAGGTTCTTTGAATGAATCGTATTTGTCATGATTATATATTTTTGAGGGAAAAAGATTCATAACATGATGCTCTTAACTTTTAACATGCTTATTAGAATTAAAATCACCATTGTTTAGTATGTGAACTAATATTCCCTTGTAAAAAAAATGAAATACCTTGTTTATTTTGATCTATTTTAGCTTCCATTTGTTATAGCCAAAAATTACCTAGTGTAAAATTATTTTGAGTTATATGGGGAATGATCCACACTTTCATTTGGAAAACACATGGCCCACAAGCAAATGGTAATAACATGTATCCCCAATGAGTTTTTCTAACTTCTTTTATGATGTAAGTCTTTAATAGTATGGCCAAATTATGACAAACATGTTTCATTACAAAATGTTTTCTTTCTCTATTGTATCAATATAATATGTATCCCAATGAGTTTTTCCAATTTCTTTTATGATGTAAGTCTTTAATAGTATAGCCAAATTAGGATAAACATGTTTCATTACAAAATGTTTCTTTCTCTATTGTATCAATATAGTTATGGTAAAAATAAGCTCCACCCATGAATAAAGCAATTATTAAATCCTTTTAGAAAGGATGTTTTTTTCTTGGTGACATTGGAAGTGGTTACAAAGTATGTCCATTTGGTATTGGTCCCATATTTAGTAAATTTGTCAAAGGTGTCATAAATATTTGGAATTCCACATATTTATTCATTATATTCATTATATTCACTTGGAAATTTTTTCCCATCTTATGTATCTTTGAAAAAGTGTTTGTACTTCAATGGAGGTGTATTTAATTATTTGTTATATTTAAGTAGGAGATAAGGATATCTATGCACGTCCATATATAAGTGGATAAATGAGATGTAACATTTATGTAAAGCCCTTAATTTTAGGGTAGAATCAAGATCTCTAATAAATATGAATTTTAGTTTCAAATCTGAAGGTAGATATGCTAATGAATATGATGCATTTTTGAATTGAATAACATAATCTAAAATATACTCATCATCATTTTTGTTTGAAGTGATTCATATGTTCTAATGTAAAATTGGGGTACTTTATATGTATTAAATGCCAATAAGAAAAACATCTTGTAGTTTCTCAAATGTATTTAGTGCACCATTTGGTAAACTATACAACCAATCCTAAGCTTATTTTGTGATGATTCCATTGAATGATTTTAATAATATTCACTCATATTTACCCCAATGATCAAAATAATGTACATATTGAATTATATTTATGTGTTTAGGGGACTCCTTTATAAAGTTTGTTTAACCTATAATAAGACCTTTTATCCACAACAAACATCTAGGGCAAAGGAAACAACATCCTTTGATATCACTCACTATATATGGATGGTGAGAGAGGGTTGGGAGACAAATATAGTCACCTCTCATCACAAGTTATTCAATGGGTTTTGGTGTTGAGTTTCACTCTCATGTCAGTCATTAGTTATAAGCTTGTGGCTTGCTTGCTTTGTTTGAGTGTTGTCGAGACCAATACTATTTTCAAACCTTAAATACCTGAACATAAAACCAATTACCTAGTCAAAACTTAACCCTAGGTCAAAATTAATCCCTTGTCCAATCCTCACAATACAAGTATCATCTTATCCTATATCAAAATCTACCACCCATCATGATACTGGAGCTTGCCTTATTCCTCATATCATCTTGATTGTGTCTAAGCTTTCCTAAACATCAATATGTTTGGTCAAACCCATCCAAGACTTAGTAATCCCTCTTGACATTATCTAAACCCACCTCAATCTTAGTCACCCTTGTGACATTATTCAAACACATATTATCATTGTCAACCTTATCTACCTTGAGCAAACTTGTTTAAGACATTACCTTGAGCTAATCCTTGTCAAAATTTACTAGTATTAATACCCTCCCTTGCTAAAATATTTTCATCCTATCAGCCTACTGGTTTGAACCTAGAACTCATCATTATCATGTCACTCTATTGGTTTTAAATCAACACCCAACATTGTCCCATCACTCTACTATTTTGAACCTAGCACTATCATCATCTTGTCATTCTATTGGTTTTAATCTAGCACATGTCATCATCTTTCTATCACCCATCATGCTATCAATTTGAAATGAGAAACCATCAATAATCAAAGACACTATCAACTTGTCCAAAACTAGTCAAACTTAGGGTAACATACCCTATAATTATCTCAATCAATCATACTAACTCAAATCCTATAGACATATTTGCTCTAAGGTATACCCTGTATAAATCATAGTTATCTTTTACATCAAATCAATCTACCTAAAGGCAAGATTAACCTATTATCCACCTATCCAACACATCTATCCACATGGAACCTCTTACTTGTAAATGAAAATTAAATATTAGATAAGCATAAAACTAGACTGATGATATCCTTGGGAATTTAGGTGAGCAACCTTTGCATCATGAATAAAACATTAGTGACATGCATACCTTGAAAGGTGATGAATACATCAATTTTAGTAATAAGTTTTGGATTTGATTTCTTTAATAGTGATGAGAACAAATCCCAAATTGAATAGTATATTTATGATAAGTAAGAATCCCTATTAGCACAAATTATTAGGATAGGAAAAAATTTACCACCTAACTTTGATCTAAACTACTTAATAAACCTTGCCCAAAGTCTCACACACCATGACTCCTCTCATGACATAATTCCTTCTAATAAGAAGCTGATGACCAATAAGTTAATTATGAACAAGAAATGAATGATGAAAAACCCTCACCCAAGACTATCGAATCTAATCGAGTCAAGGTCAATAAATGGAAATCCATTTTGTAGGACCAAAATGAGTAAGACTATAAAGATCCATGTTAAACCATTTATATTGAATCACCTATCAAGTCAATTCCCTCACCTCTCAAATAGATTACATAGTTCATAAGCCTCACTCACCTAAGAAGCCTATCAAAACTACCTTATCACATATCCATCAAGACCAATAAAATCCAAAACCAATACTATCATCCACATCCAATCCATTTTATGAACATAGATCACAAGCCAAGATGTACATATTTTAAGATTTATGCCCCTATCCTCTTGACAAATATATCCTTCATGTTCCTTTCCCTCTTCACTTCAATCCTCCTAATTTTGAAAAGTTCAAGGGAATACATTAAGGGCTTATTTATATCATGTCAGGATGTTGTTTATAATGATGCCTATGTGATTAAAATATTCCCTAGAAGTCTTGATGGACCTACCCTATAATGGTTTATGCATCTACCCAAGGGGTCCATTTCATCATTCAAGGACTTGATCAAAAAATTTATCAAGCACTTCTCCTATAATGTCCATCTTGATATCACTTTGTTAGACCTATACAACACTAAGAAAATAAATGGAGAAAATTTTTCATCATTTATTCAATGATGGTGAAGTCTCACTAGTCAAATCCCTGAGAAATAATTAGCAACCATCTTCATCAATAATCTCAATAAATAATTGGCCTACCATTTAAGATTACATTATGCTAGTACATTTAATGATATCATTGAAAAGGGTATTTACATTGAGAAGTCCCTCCTAGGCAAAGAGGTAATCAAGATCTTCTCAAGGAATGATCAGAACCAAAAAAACACCCCTACTAAAAGACCAAAATTATTCAATAAGAATAAGAATGTTGTTAGAGATGATGTAATCGATACTAATCATGTCTAGACATTCCAAGGTCCTACTTCCTCTTTTAAATCATATAATATATCAAACATTATTATACCTATAGGTAGGCCGAAGACTACTACAGGGATGTGAGATTATACAAGTCTAGGTGAGCCTATCAAAAATATCTTGAAGAAGCTTATAGCTACAAATATGATCACTTTTCCAGAAATAAAACCTCTTGATGAAAGTAAGACATGTCCAAACTAGTTCAAGGAAAATAAATATTTCCATTATCACCACATTAAGGGGCATGATACTCTAAGGTGTATGCATATTTGAAATTATATTCAAGACCTAATTGAGAAGGGTAAGATAGAATTTGAGGGTGAAGAAGAACCTTATTTTAAAGATCAACAGCTATGTATTTATCAAGATCGTTTCCTTAAGTATGACCAAAATTAGAAAAGTATGTCTATGGGCTAAGGTAAATCATCTTGCTCTAACCATGTTTATTGCTACCAAAGACCCTATTAATATAATCACCATGTAACCACCATCAATATTAGGCCCAAGACATTCAAAGATCCTCTAATCCCATAATGTCCAATAATAAAAATAAAATAGGCATCTTATAATTGTGTTTTCACTACTCAACATGGAAATATCATTGTACTTAGGTCACCCCTAAGGACCCAACTCAAAAGTCTCCTCCTAAACTTTATGTCTTTAAAAATCCCTTGACCACTCCTAAAGGAGATTATGACATCCACCAATAATTTGAGAAAACTCTAGCATAGATATCAATCATGGACCTTCTCAAATCTTTGTCCTCCCATTGTAGTATCCTTAATAAGATCCTTCATGAGTCAAAGGCCCCTTCAAACATCAATTCAAGCTAGCTTAAAGATCTTGTTGTCCACTTTTCATCCTCATAGAAATTCAATTTCAATCCCCAGGATATGCCCCCGATTAAACCTAATCACAACTATCCCCTCTATATCGAGGTGTCCATTGCCAATCACAAGATACCATGGGTACTTGTAGATAGATGATCATATTTGAATCTATGTAACATCAATTTATTAAATAAATTTGGGTATTCTAAGTCAACATTTGGGCCCTAACTTATTATAATCAAGGCTTATGATGATAATGAGAGATAGTTGGTTGGAACCATCTACCTTCCTATTATGGTGGGACCCATTATACTCATCGATGTATTCCTAACTCTTTCTCCCCTATATTTATAGACATATTTGCATGTGTTATCTTATAAATATATTTCTCTCCATGAATGAGTCTTACATGTACATTGACTAGAGTAGAGTTTTTATTTGCATGTTTACTTTAATGTTTATTACCCCCATTTATGCCATAATCTTTGGTGAGAAACAGGTTAGATTTACTTCACTTTGTCATTTATTTTGTTAGAAGCCATAGAACCTAGATAGGGTTATTGTATGGTATTTTTTAACTAGAGGATTTGAAACCCTCTCTAGTGATATTTTATGGTAATATACCCCTTAGTTCTAGCATGTCCATATTGGTCATGACCCCAATTGTCTAAATGTAAGAACAAGCGAAAGAGCTAGTGTGATTTATGTTCTATAGGGTAGGATTCATTTGTATATCAGCTTCACTTTTCTTTGTTATATATTCTAGTGAACCTAATGTGAATCTAACCCTTGTAGGTTTTCTTTCACAGAGTCATTTATTAAAAATATTTACATCACTATATTGAATCTATCGATTCAATCTAACATTCTATGTGTAGGTTTAACATAGTCAATCCAATCGAATCTATTTTGTTTTTTATAGATCATCTTCAACCATAGGTAACTAGATTGATCCACTCGACTCAATTTATTTCTTCACATATAGGTTTTCAAACTCAATAAAACTAGTTATATCTATTATGAAGTTAAAAATCTGATGTATAACCTGATCACACCTATCCTCCTTTAATATGGCTCTCTACCCAGAAATAAGTAACTTCAAGTTCTTATACACATCCTTCAAGGTAATAGTCATCTCTTTAATAAGTAACCAAAATGTGTCAGTATCTGCATCCCATCCCCCACATAGTTAAAGAATCATATGTTTATCCCAAGGCATTAGATTTAGGGATGCCATGTGACTCAAACCCATTCCCTCTAGCACGACCATCTTGGCTTCAGTCAGGGGAGAACCCATAAGGTCTCCATCATCCATATAGTGTATAACTCTCTCATACACACATCAACCTACAAAAATACAACCAAAATTTACATTAGCATTGTAAAATATAAGATCAATAGATAACAACAACAATCAAAATATAGTCAGCAATCACTAGCATCACAAACCATGACTACTAGACAGTAGCACTATAGACAAAATAATAGCACTAGAGAGAGCACCATATCTAAGAAACTAGCACCAAGTCCTAAATAGTAGTGCCAATATTAGGACAAAAGTGCCATTTTTACCAAATAGGTCCTAAAATACTAGATTTTCATAAAAATAGTAAAAAAATACTTTATAAATGACAACAATAGGAAAATGTATGGGCTCCTTATCAGGGTAACTACCTCTCCAACCTAGATAAGCACCTCCACCTCTTCATATTGGTTCAAAATTGTTTTTCATCTTCTCATCAAATTCTCTAGCTCAAATAAGCAATAACTATTAACTCAAACAATTCAAATGAATTGCCAAACTAATTAAATAACCTATTTAAGTCACATTTATCAAATGCCACCTTGTTAAGGTTGACCTTGTTTTCCAATTTCACCAACTAATACCAAATATGTTTTTAGCACAATATCTAGAGAATCATAACTCCTATTTACAAACCATTTCTTGCACGGGAGACTTGACCTCAATGTATCTCACCCTATATTGTTTAAACCAATATCTTAATCACATTTA
Organism: Torreya grandis; assembly: GCA_037957365.1. NCBI lineage: Eukaryota > Viridiplantae > Streptophyta > Pinopsida > Cupressales > Taxaceae > Torreya > Torreya grandis. The sequence goes on along the minus strand of JARHVA010004355.1, from coordinate 1,584,770 downwards.
ATTTTTTTAAATGACAAAAACCATATTTCTATAATAAACTCAATATAGGCAAAATGTTTATCCCATTACCAATTTCAACAATCAACTCTGTCACAATAAATAAACTATTCAAACTCAAAACAACATCACACCCACTAATTAACACTAGAATATTTTATCATTACCACTTTTGATTAGACACCCTTACCTCAATCTTGGATCTCTCACAAAAAAAGGGGGAAATACACAAAGATTGCTTTATATATAAAGATTCAGATACATAGGGCTACTCAAATATAGATATTCAAACACACGGGTCTACATAGATATATAGATATTCATATGCATAGGTTTACATAGATATATAGTTTGACTCAGTTATACAGGTTCACTCAAATTTAGTACACACATCAAACTGGGGGAAAGCATGCTTTGTTTATCCACACATTTAATTTACATACTCATATTCAATACACATATTAGAGTGGGGGAAATCATGCTTTATTTCTCAACACATTCAATTTACATACTCAAATTTAGTACACACGGCAATCATGCCTTGTTTCTCTATATATTCAATTTACATACTTAAATTCAATCCAAATATCAGGGTGGGGGTAGATCAAGGTTTTGTTCCTCTCGATCCAATTCACTATTCATATTAAGTATATAAGACATGTACATTATGGATTTCCTCTTCACATATTTCACTCCAGCTCCTATCCACTTATCTGGCCAAGAAGTGAGCTAGGTCCATAACACATCCACACAGGTATGTATGGATACATGTTACTCTTTTTTTTTAAGATATTAATTTAAATTCATTGCATTACTAGAATAAAAGGGGGGAAAATGTATACATCCTAGTATGATTTGGTCAAGCAACCACAAGTACTATGTCTTTTATTGCTCTTTCACATGAAGGTCTTAATGATGAATATGATCCTTGTTTGCATGGTCATGTTGAGTCTTTTGATCTTTTTTATGTCTTATCTTCCCTATTTATTTCACCCTCAATGATCCTAAGTCACTCTTCCCAGTCACAAGGGGCCACTATCATGTCCTGCTTGGTTTTAACTCTATTTTTAGGCAACATGACACTAGTACCATTTTTAGGATAGTAGCACCATGTGGCACCAGTTTCCAACTATAGCTCTAGTTTTTTACAGCCATTTTCCCCCATGTTTTAGTCCTATACCTACTTCGAGCCTTCTCTTGTGTTTTTTATCCCTATTTTATTATTTGTTAGCCAATGAGTAAGGTCTTGTATTTAAATCAATCTTCCTTCTATATAAAGAGCCTAATAAGAAGTTTTACATCTAGAACTTAATATTTTAGCACATAATTATATAAAATTAATTAATAGTACAACTCAATACTTTGCATACTATTCATCTATCACATCTACACATTAGATTCTTGATCAAAGAAGGGTCTAAGAAAAATTCATTATAGCATACTATGCATGGTGATTATGCATGTTCCTTAAGAGAGAGCTACATGTGATTTGAGACCCCTAACATTAGGGATAATGTAGGTAGTGGCTAAGACAATAGGGGTTCTACTTTATGCAATCATAATATCCCACAACCCAATTTTTTCCTTCCTTTTAAATTTGATCTGATTGTTGTTTCATGTGTGCAAGTTCTCATTAGGGTTTTAGAATATATTCAAATATAACATTGACATGAGCAAGCTCCCAAAAGACATAGAACCACCTAGAAGCCCCTAGAACCTTTTGTAGCTTCCCTGAAAGTTTTAGACATTTCTTTGAAGAGGGACACTATGTAATGATTGGACACTAGCACCACATGGTGTTATTGTCCATATAAGGGCACTACTGTCTAAGACCATATTTTAGACCCCTAACATTAGGGATAATGTAGGTAGTGGCTAAGACAATAGGGGTTCTACTTTATGCAATCATAATATCCCACAACCCAATTTTTTCCTTCCTTTTAAATTTGATCTGATTGTTGTTTCATGTGTGCAAGTTCTCATTAGGGTTTTAGAATATATTCAAATATAACATTGACATGAGCAAGCTCCCAAAAGACATAGAACCACCTAGAAGCCCCTAGAACCTTTTGTAGCTTCCCTGAAAGTTTTAGACATTTCTTTGAAGAGGGACACTATGTAATGATTGGACACTAGCACCACATGGTGTTATTGTCCATATAAGGGCACTACTGTCTAAGACCATATTTTAGCTACAATCAGAATGGAAGGTGTTTGCTTATTTATCCATCCTATTTTAGCCTCCTGATCCACATAAATATATATTTTATTCTAGATAAGTGTTCTTTCTCTCTTTTATTTCTATTTTGGGAAATGTTTATCAAATCAATTATTTCCAATTTTCATTCTACATTATTTTTATACTCAGTCATTTAACAACATAGGATTTACTCTATATAAGTCCTAAAAGGTTAAAACAAAAATCAATATGTAGTTTTTTTTTAAATCACTAGTCGGTGAATATGTAACATAAGGAGCCTTGAGTAAGTATCGATTTGGTTTGTATCATTTTTTTGGAATTCATCCTTCAAGAAAAACCATGAAATAAACCTTCAAAAACCTAGGAATAAAATACTAAAAAAATGTTTAAAACATCTAGAAAACCTCAAAAGAAAACCCTAAAAACCCCTTAAAATCTCTCTAAACCCCATCGAAAGAAAATCATCTAAAAATTTTAATTTTTTTTAAAAACCCCATGGGTTGCATACATTATGCATGGGTGATATAAAATTGACTACGTGAGGTGTGATTCATGAACTGAGATAAGTCGAGGGCCAAGTGTTGAGGGATAAGCTTATATTTTAAAGAGGATAAGAATAGACTAAATAAATTTTACAATGTACTTTTAATGCGAGTTTTTTACCCTGATTTGGATTTAAAAACCCTAATAGGATATAAATTATTATAATAATGACTTATCTCTTATTTTTACATAATATACAAATATATATGCTAAATATAGCAATGAATATACAATAAGAAGTATAAAGGATCTTAGTTTATATGTCACATTATTTTGAGTTTTGATTATCTAAATTTTGCATCTCATATTTGTAAAAGTGTTTTACTCATAATCCATTCTTTCTTGTTTCATTTTGGTCAGTTTCAAAGGATTAAATTAGTATTGACAGTCAATATTGACTTGTAGTGGTTGGAACTAACCCTACACATAACAAGTGACTATTTTCATATAAGGCGATGAGCCTATGTTTGTAATGATTTTTTTACTTTATCCCCTTCTATAATCACATGATTAAAATTATATGTTCAAGTCCTAGTTAATATAAAATGAGAGTGTCAAGTGAAAGGGTTACTGACTAATGAACTCAAAAACTATCAAGACAATAAAATTACCAATAGGCCAAGGTCTGAAATAATAACTCAAAATTGATTCATATTTATATGAATTCCCCTAATTAAAAACTTAAACCATGATTAAATAAGCCTCAACTTAGAAATTAGAGTTTACATGAAAAATTCAAAAAAAACTAAAATCTAAATATTTTTAAAATCTCTCAAAATATCCCAAAAATATTCTGAAATATGCTAAACACTATAATTAGACTATGGGACTAAATTTAGTTGAATTTAATGTCTAGTTATAAAAATATACAATTTCTAAAAATAGAAAAAAAAACCCAAAAAATAATTAAATCACAATTTTGGACCCTCAAATGATCACGTATGGCCTTCAAAAAATATCAAAAACATTTCTAGATAGGTAGAACTCCTAGGGATAGCAATGATCTTTTCAATATAGTCATTTTGGCATGTGGAAGAGATCAAATAGAGATACGGGTTAAAATTTATGGCCTTCAGAAGCTTAGCTTATTTTTTTGCATCATTCTCCTCTGGTTGAAAACAACTCAACTCTTGCGAGTTTCCCTGATTATACTGCTACCATTTTTCCTTGTCAATTTTTTTCAACTCCCATTCTATAATCCAAGTGTTGTCTTCTTGCTCCAATCTTTCCCACTACACCAAATACCTGTTATAATTCCTTTGATTTGTGTTGGTTGTCTTCATATCCAAAACCTGCACTATCTTTTCCTTCTTTTTCCTTAGAACCTATTACTCCCAATTTAATTCTTCATCTTCATCATCTTCACCATTTTATCCATGGAATTTATATAAATATGAAACATTAAATTCTAGAGATATATCAAAATGTTGTCGTAAACTCACCTCATATGCATTATCATTTATTTTCTTCACAATCCTGCATGGTCCAATTTTCTTGTACTTTAACTTGTATGTGACTTTTAGAAATTTTTCTTTCCTCAAGTAGACCATTACCAACTCTCCTTATTCAAATACCTTGGATATTTTTTTGACATCTATTGTTGCTTTATATTTCTCATTACTTGCCTACAACTTTCTTCTTACTCCCTCTTGCAACTATTGCATATGCTCTACAAATGTTTTTGCATCATCACTAATTTGATCGACAATCAATAATTGTACCAAATCTAAAATACCCATAGGATTTCTCTCATAAACAATTTGAAAATATGACTTTCTTATTGATCTATTCACTAAACTGTTATATGTAAACTTAGTTGTGGTAAGGCCAAGTCCCATTTCTTGGGCTTTTCTCACACTATGCATCTCAATAAATTTTCCAAGTTCCTATTCACAACTTCTATTTGTCCATTTGTTTGTGAGTGATATGCACTACTGAATTGTAGCTTATTACCCATCTTCTTCTACAAATTCCTTAAAAAATGACATAGAAATTTAATGTCCCTATCTGAAGTAATAGTTTTTGGAACACCATGCAATCTCATAATATCCATAAAAAATAATTCTACAACTCTAGTGGCATCATTCATTTTCTTACATGAAATGAAATTAACCATTTTAAAAAATCTATATACAATAACAAAAATTGAACCATTACCTCTCTGTGTGTTTGATCCCAACATAAAGTCCATACACAAATCTGTCCATGGTCCTCTTGGAAATGGTAATGACATATATAATCCAGTATTTTATGCATGTCCTTTAGCCACTTGATATATTTTTCACCTTGAAACATACCTTGTCACATATCTCTTCATCTTTGTCTAAAAGTAGTTTTTCTCCACCAAAGCTATTGTCTTTGGTTTACCAAAATGTCTAGCCAAACCACCACTATGTAATTCTCTTATTATATTATCTCGTAGAGACCCAACTGGAATACACAATTGTTTCCCTTTAAAGATAAAACCTTCTTTTATAAGATACTCATCATGAATAAAATATGTCCCACCTATTAATATATTCTTGCATTATTTAACTACCTTTCTAAAATATGGATTAGTATCATATAATTCTTTAATAGTTTCAAATCCAACTACTTCACTCACCCTAGTAGTTAATGACGCTACCCTCCTACTCAATACATCAGCTACCTAATTCTATTTTTTTTATTTATGCTTCAACACTAAAATATACCCCTACAATAAATAAATCCACTTTGCATTCCTACTATTCAACTTCTTTTGTGTATTCGCATACTTCAAAGCCTCATGATATGTAAATAGTATGAACTCCTTAGGCACCAAGTACTGCCTCTAATGTCTAAAAACTTGTATAATTACATAAATTTCAACATCATAAGTAGAATACTTTGTTCTTACCTCATTTAATTTTTCACTAAAATATGTTATTGGCTTTCCTTCTTGACTCAGCACAACACCAATTCCCACAAATCAAGAATCACAATGAACCTCAAACACTTTGTTAAAATATGGTAATGCTAAAATTGGTCTTTCCATAATCTTCTTCTTCAAAAATTCAAAGCTTTGTGTGGTTACTCTAGTCCATGAGAATTATATCCCTCTCATGCAATATGTTATTGGTGCCACAATAATACTAAATTTTTTAATAATCTTTCTGTAAAAAGTTACTAAACCATGGAAACTTCTTACCTCTTTAATTCTTTTTGGAATAGGCCACTCAACAATTGCCTTTATCTTTTCTTCATCCATTTTCACACCATCTATCAAACTACAAATCCTAAAAATATCAGACTATTTTGCATAAACCTATACTTATTCAAATTTGCATACAACTTATCCTTTCTTAACAAATCCAGTACCATTTTCAAATGTTGTAAGTGTTCTTCTTTAGTCTTACTAAATATCAAAATAAACAACCACAAACTTACCAATATATTCTTGTAGCACTATATTCATCACCCTCATAAAAGTGCTAGGTGCATTAGATAATATGAATGGCACCACCATCTACTCATATAAGCCATACCTGATTTTGAATGTAGTTTTCCAATCATCTCCTTCATGAATTTTAATCTAATAATAACCACTCTTTAGATCAATCTTGGTAAAATATTTTGCTCCTGCAAGCACATCCATCATATCATCTAAATGAGGTATAGGAAACTTATAATTTATTATAATTTTATTAATTTATGTACTATCCATACACATTCTCCATCCTCTACTTTTTTTTGGAGTTATCAATGCTAGTGTTGTACATGGACTCATACTCTCCCTTATCACCTTCTTTCTTAGAAATTTGGTAACTTGTTTATTTAATTATGCATGTTCTATTGGACTCATCCTAGAAGTTTCTTGATTGGGTAGAGTTGATCCTGGAATAAAATCAATGTGATGTTTAATATCTCTCTTCGATGGTAGACCATTTGGTAACTCATCAGGTATAACATCTGCATATTCTTTCAACACTCTTACTGCTTCTATTGGTATTGGCACCATTTTTGTTTCTTCATTCTTTACTACTAATACATAAAAATAACCTTCCACCTTAATATCTTGGATAAATAATTTAGTATAGAGCATTCTTTCTATCTTCTCTTCCTCTTTAAGAGGTTTAAAAAGTACCTTTGTACCACCTTTCCAAAAATTGTACATGTTCTTTGCTCCATCATGAATTACTTTCCTATCAAATTGTCATGGTCTTCACAATAACACATGACATGCATCCATCACAATAACATCACACCATATTTCATCATTATAACTCTTTCCTATAGAAAACTTGATTAAACACATCTTATCTACTATAACTTCATTCCCTTTCTTAAACCATGAAATAAAATAAGTATTAGGATACTTTTCACATTGCAGATTTAGTTTCTCAATCATTTTTTTAGGAACTATATTTTCACAACTACCACCATCTATAATTACTTTGCATACCTTTCCACTCGAAGTACATCTTGTTTGTAAAATATTTGATCGCATCCATGCATCACCACCTTCTTTATTCTACACTTATTCCTTCCTTGGAGTGATCATGGTTCTTCTCATCATGAGATTATCTCCAATATCTATTGGTGCAACTTCAGTATTCTACTCTTTTATTTCAGTCTCAACTAGATTTACTATTGGGCGATCTTCCTGCCTCCCTTCTTGATCTTGATAGTGTGGACACTCAAATGCTCTATGCCCTTCGTCTCCACATATATAATAGACATAAAATCTACGCTAAATCAGAAACCATCTTATAGCACCGCCATAACCTCATCCTCTTTGAAATCCTCTTCCTCTTTGTTGGTATTGAAACCCTTGCCTATTATCATCTTGCCTTTCTATACCACATGATGATTCACCTTTATTGGAATTAAATCCACCTCTGGTGGTATTAAACCCACCTCATCCCCTTATTGGAGGGGATCCACCTCTTTTTAGACCAGTAGATGTCCTTCTAAAATTCTATCTATTTTATTTTGCTTCTGCCTTCAAAGCTAATTGATAAGCCTCATCCATGTTAAGTATTCTATACATGCTTAATTCATCTTAAATAGAAAATTTCAAACCATTTACATACCTTGTATCCATCTTATCTTCTATTTCATCATGCTCCACTCATATGAAAAGCTTATAAAATTCATATGTATATTGTGATCTTTTTGCCTCAAATTTTGAAATCTTCTATATAAGGTTTATGCATAATCCACAGCAAGAAATTTCTCCCTCAGCCTCTTCTCCATCTTTTTCTATGAATTAATCTTCTCTTTACTTTTTCTATCTCTCTTTCTGCAAGTGATCCCACCAAATAATTTCATGACCTTTCAATTTTGTGCATGCAAACTTTACCTTCTTATCTTCTCTCATAGTCTTCCACTCAAAGAACTTCTCCATGTTATTCATCCAATCAATCAATTCCTCTAGTTTTAAATTTCCTCCATAATCTAGAACATCAACCTTGATTCCTTCATTTCTTCCTTATAAATACTGAACCATCCTCTCTTCTATCAATGGTGGATGCTCTTGTTGTTCTTCTTCTTGCTGAATTTATTCATCACGATCTGTCTTCCTCATCACCACCTTATCTTCTATGTTGATTGGTGATAGCCTTGGCTAATTATTGAACTTACCTATGCATATCTTGTATAGTTTGGTTCATCTATGTAACACCTCCTTATTCTCTCACCATTCTTTACTCCTCCAAGATTTGAACTTGTTATGATACCAGATAAAGAACCCAAAAATTATCAAGACAATAAAATTACCAATAGACCAAGATCTAAAACAATAACTTAGAATTGATTCATATTGAATGACGTACCTTAATTATAAACCCAAACCATGGTTAAATAAATCTCAACTCAGAAATTAGATTTTATTTGAAAAAAAAAAACTATTTTTTTTTTTAAAATGCCTATTTTCAAAATCTCTCAAAATATCCTAAACACTATAATTAGACTATGGGATGAAATTCAACTGAAGTTGATGTCGGGTTCTAAAAATAGAAAAAACCCAAAAAAATAACTAAAATACAATTTCAGACCCTTAGATGATTACACATGGCCTCTTTAAAATATCAAAAACATTTCTAGGTAGGTAAAACTCCTAGGGATAACAACAAACTTTTTGATATGATCATTTTGGCATGTGGAAGAGCTCAAATGGAGCTACAAGTCAAAAGTTATTGCCTCCAAAAGGTTGGCCTAATTTTTCTACATCCCTAACCTTGGTCAATCTTTTTTTATATACCAATCACTATAATCAATTATCCCATTAATGTGCATATGTGTAATTGTGAATGCAAGTCTAAATGATCTTTCTCATATCTTGCCTTTCATACAAAAATGCAGATATGACTTGAACCTTGTAAGTTTCAAATTAAGCTCTAATAATATTGTACATGAAATATTCAATCTTTTATAACCCTTAATAGTGAAATATGTTTGACATAAAATACATTAAAATAGCTTTGTACATATAGGAGTCATTAAATTTGAATTAAGGACATTAAGGACATAATGGTGTGCAAAACCAACCAAAATAAGTTGAAATCACCCAATTAATGTGCACATAGTGAAACCTACCGAAAATAATTTAAAATGGGAGCTAGGTCAATTCCACTATCTTTTGTTGACAATAAATGGAAAAATTGACTTTAATATTAAAAAGACTTCAAGGTGATAGGTAGGGCTAGAGATATATGTAAAATGGTATAAAAAGATGCAGATGATAAGTTGAGGGTGTCACATACAAAACAGAATCAATAAGATAATAAAACTATCAAAATAAATATACCACTAAGTACTTGGTTTGTATTTTGAGATCTATATATGCAAAGCTACCTAATGTATTATGAAACAAGGATTTTACCAAATCTAGGTATCTACATGTTGCCCCCTTTAATCTAGCATTTTAGTAGAACTATAAATATTGGATAAAAATGAAAAGAGATTGCAAACCCACATTAGTGATTTTGGATTTAAACTCTTTTTTTATTCCAATGATGTCGAAGTGTTCCTATAATAGATGATGTAGGTGATTAGATAGATTTTTGCTTATATAAAGAAGTATTTTTATAATGAAATGAATATTCAAAGAACAACTACACCTGTTTGTATGTCTTATGGTGTCCACATGGAGTATGTTCATGGAGTGTACTCTTGTCATGAAAAGTGGAGATGTCGAGGGTTAATAGTTGACCCAGTCACTATGGAGAAGAAGAGGGAACTTGTAGTTTTGTTCACTTCTTGGCTACAGAAATTGATTAGCTTCAAAGTGATTATTTTAAGAATAGTTCTAAATGTTCGTGTATTTCATGATAAAAAGAGGGTTGATACTATCCACATGTTTGGATGGTTTAATTGGTAAAATTTCATATATTCTATTATAATAATGGTTGGTGTTCTTACCTAATTTATTGGAGGGTTAATATATTTGTATAAATATATATTAAAATGAATGTATTTTAAATAAATAATTATATAATTTATAAAATTGAGATTTTTATAATCCAAAACATTAAGAAAAATATTAAACCACTAAAATTTATAGATTAAGTTATGATTGAAAATATTTGTTAGACAAGATAAATTTAAACATAGATTATATAAATTTTGACAGTCAATTTTATGAGCCTTGAATTTTAGTAAAACATTAAATAAAAAAATATACACACTTTGATGCCATAATAAAAGGGTAGAAAAAGTATAACATATCTTGAATAAAGTAACTACCCATCAATGGTATTGATGAATCGGGAACAATGAATGAATTGAATCATATGGAATCTCCTTGTCCCATTGAAGAAGAAACTATATAACTCATGGATTCAATTAATATTTATAATAAATGAGTTACCACGAAATTGAACCTTATTTACTGAATGATTTCATAGAATTTAATATGTATTTAACTGCATGGATTCTACTCTATCTTTTAGCACTACTTTTGTATTTAGCATAGTTCCTTCCCCAACTTTACAAAGCGGACATGGACTGGCATTTATCATGATGCCTCACCAATTTCTAGGACTTTTAATAGCTCAGTACCTAGGATTGTTAAACAATTTTTCAAGAATGGGATAGGCCTCTAATAATCTATTTTTGGTCAAGTTCAACACACTAATGAACATGGAATTCTAAGACATCAATGACAATCACATCAGTGTGGATGTCAACAACCTCAAGTCTTTAGACTCTGAGCCTATAGGGTGCTGGATTAACAACACCCAATTCTCAGATTTGGATCTCAAGAATGGACAAAACATTCAAGCTTAGATTGATTATGATCATCTTGAAAATGAGCTTAATGTTACAATAGTGCAGACCATTTTGCATCACCTATAGAAACTATTGATATATAAGAAAAATACATCTTTGTCAAACATTATTGAAAAAGAAATGTACATTGGTTTCTCAATAGCTATAGGGACCTTATTTGAGGAGAATTACATCCTTTCTTGGAGCTTCAACACATATGGATTTGTGCCTATCCTGAATACGTCTCATCTTCCATATTTTGTACGCACACATTCTAAGAGTACAAACTCATGACTTATAACTAGTGTTACCATAGCTTGCATCCTTATCTTTCTAGTCATGGTAGCCACATCATTTATATGGTTGAAGAGAGAGAAGTATAGATATATGATTGAAGAATGGGAGATGGATTAATAGCCTCACATATTTAACTACAAAGACCTACATATTGTTGGAAATGTGCTATAGCACTATTGGTTGTGTAGGAGAGAAAGAAATTTAAAAAATTAATTCAATGCAATAGTATTAGCTTACAAAATAAGAAGCAAAAAAGGGAAAATATATTAGAATAATATTGAGGCATGCAGAAACATTTAGAGTGAATATGCAGCAGCAGGGGAAGAGGAAAATGTGCAATAGATAACAGAGTAACCCATAGTAAGAGTGAGAGAGATCAGTAGTAGTTTACAAAAAGATAGAGTATCAGTCAGGGAAAGTGAAAATAAGAAGAGGAAATTGGTTGTTGATAGTAGTCAGAAAATCAACCAAGAGCAAAGAAAGTTTTTTTTATGTCTTTTGTAAATCATTTGTAAATAACTATAGTTGTATGTTTTAGTTTATGTAATAGGTGATTTGAATCATTTTAATACATGTAAACATGTGATAATCTATTCATACTCTATCTCCCTTATTTTAGTCTTCTATTTCATTGTTGTGTTTTTTGATAGCTGCCCACCTGGGCCTACATTTTTTTCTCTCTCCTACACATCTAATAGTGTTGTAGCACATTTCCAATAATTGGTATCAGATCCATTAGTGAAGGGTATCCAGGTTGTGAGTGCATTTATACATGGCAGTAGGAATTTTAGGGTCTTGGCATCAACCCCCCATGTTTGATAGGAAAAACTATGATGTGTAGAGCATCAAAATGAAGATAATATTCAACTCTCAAGAGATATGGGAGTTGGTTAAAGTTGGGTATAATGAGGTTTCAGACATGGCTGCCTTTAATGCTTTGACCCAAGCATAAAAGAATGTGCTAAAGGAGAATAGGAGGAAAGATGCCAAAGCACTCAGCTACATACAAATGACTTTGGCTGACTCAATTTTTATTATGATATCAGTAGCTATCCATTCTAAGCAAGCATAGGATATCTTTCAAAATACATATCAAGAGAGTGACAAGGTAAAACTTGTCAAGTTGCAGTGTTTGAAAAGAGACTTTGAGACCCTACAAATGAAGGAGAATGAGTCAATAAATTACTTCTTTATAAGAACTATGAACATAATAAATCAAATGAAGACATGTGGTGATACCCTTGAAGACCATAGGATCATTGAAAAGGTGTTGAGGAGCTTCCAATTAGATTTAACCCTATAGTAGTTGTTATAGAAGAGTCAAAGGATTTGAGGTAAATGATGGTTGATGAGCTCATGGGTTCTTTACAAACCCATGAACAATGGTTGAATAGGTTAGCCACGTCCTCCCATGAGCAAGAATTCAAGACAAATGTTAATGTGAAAGGAAGGGGGAAAGGATCAAACTATAGAGGAAGAGGAAGAACTTGCAGCAGTCAATAAGGTGGAAGGGATAGCCATCAAGACTCACATGAAAGAGGAAGGAGGAGTAGCAGCACTTCTAGAGGTGGATCTACACAAAGGTATGATAAGTCTAGTGTCCAATGTTATTATTGAAATAGGTATGGACATTATGCTAGTGAGTGTATAAAGGAGTATGACATGAATAGGCAAAATTATAATTTCACTCATACACAAGAGGCCAAACCAAATAGGAATGAGAAAGGAAGAAGCTTTTTTATAACATGCAACATTGCTGAACAAAGTGGCAAGGAGACATGGTATTTGGATAGTGGTTGTAGCAACCACATGAGTAGGAACAAAGAGATGTTTAGTCACATAGATGAGATAATAAAATTAGAGATGATGATGGGAAATAATGATAAGGTTCCCATCATGGGTAAGGGTAGCATTTCAATCTGCACCAAACAAGGTGACAAAAGGCAAATTCATGATGTTTATTATGTATGTGGGTTGAAACACAACCTTATCAACATAGGGCAGTATGTGTAAAAGGGGTACAAGGTCAGATTTGAGAATGGTGAGTGCATCATCTTTGATAAGAGTGGATGTAATAGGAACATAGCAGCAATCAAGATGACAAGCAATCAGATGTTTCCATTGAGAATGCAAAGTGAGCATGTAGTAGGGTTCAAAATAATGATGGTAGATGAACCTACTCTTTGGCATCTTAGGTATGAGAATTTAAGATTTGGAGGGTTGAACCTTCTTCATAAAAAGAACATGGTGAATGGATTTCCCCTTATAGAACAACCAAACAAGGTGTGTGAAAGATGCATATTGGGGAAGTAACATAGGAGTACATTTCCCATGGGTAAGGCATGGAAAGTTAGAGCTTCATTAGAACTGATCCATTTATATTTGTGTGGTCTAATGAAGACCCCCTCCCTATCCAAGAATGTTTATTTCATGACATTCATAGTTGATTACAATCGGAAGATATGGGTGTATTTCTTGAAGAACAAATCGGAAGCATTTGAGACCTTCAAACATTTCAAGGCCATGGTGGAGAAGCAAAGTGGCCACTACATCAATATTTTGAGGATGGATAGAGGGGGAGAGTATATCTCTAATGATTTTATGAATTTTTTCAAGGATCATGGCATAAAGAAATAATTTATAGCTAAGTATACACCGTAGCAAAATGGTGTGGCTGAGAGTAAGAATAGGACCATCTAAGAGATGGAAAAGAGCATTCTAAAGGCAAAAGGTTTGCCTAATGATTTTTGGGCTGAGGCTATAGCAATAGCCATGTACTTATTGAAAATTTATCCAATGAATAATTTAAGTGATGTAATCCTTCAAGAAGCATGAAGCAATCAAATCTAAGTGTTAAACACCTTACAGTGTTTGATTCTGTAGCATATGCACACATGTCCAAGCAAAAAAGAATGAAGTGGGATGAAAAAGGTGAGAAGTGTATTTTCATAGGGTATAGTGACCAATCAAAGGCATAACAGATATACAATCGCATCACCAAAGATCTCATAATCAGTCTAGATGTTCAATTCATTGAGCATGAAGCTTAGAAAGAGAGACAAGGAGAAGAGCATGTTGAAACAAGGGTTGGTGGACCCTTCATTGAATCTAAAATAGCAGGTGGTACAACCACCAATGCACCAACATGGACCCCTATTTCACATAGGGCTGATTCATCTAATGGTAGCAGCCATCATGGAGGTCAAAGAGTTGTTCAAGAGTGTACATCTTCCTCCTCCAACTCAAGTCAACATCAAGTAAGGACAAAAAGCTTATGAGTAGTCAAGGTATGAGAAAAATGAGAATGAAACCATGAATTATGAATTATTTCTATCAGTTGATCTAATCTACTTTGAAGAAGTATTTAAGGACAACAAGTGGTGTGAGGCTATGGATGAAGAAATACATGCCATAGAGAGAAATGATACATGGGAGTTAGCTGACCTACTAAAAGGAAAAGAGGTCATAGGAGTTAAATGGGTATACAAGACAAAAACTACTCCTAAAGGCAAGATAGAGAGACATAAGGCAAGGCTAGTGGTGAAGGGCTACAAGAAAAAGCTCGAATGTGATTACAATGAAACATTTACACCTATGGTATGGCTGAAAACTGTAAGGATAATCATAGCCATTGATGCCCAACACAAGTGGAAGGTGCATCAAATAGATGTGAAGTCAGAATTATTTAATGGAGTGCTTAAAGAAGAGGTCTACATGGGATAGCCACCCAAATATAAGATTCTCAAGCATGAGAATAAAGTGTATAGGCTAAAAAAGGCATTGTATGGGCTCAAGCAATCCCCAAGAGCATGGTATAGTCATATAGACTCATATTTATTCAGCAATAATTTTATCAAGAGTGCAAGTGAGCCCACATTATACATCAAATCATGTAAGGAAGGTATGTTGGTTGTTTTATTATATGTGGATGATATAATATTCACCAATAATGTAAATCAGTTCATTGAAGATTTCAAAATAGCCATAAAAACTAAGTTTAAAATGACTGATTTAGGCTTCTTGAAGTACTTTCTCGGTATAAAAGTCAAGCAAATGGATGAAGGCATATTCATATGCCAATATAAGTATGCAAAAGAGGTTTTGGAAAGGTTCAAGATGTTGGATAGCAAGCATGTATTCACTCTAGCTGAGACAAGCCTTAAGCTATGTAAAGATGATTGCAGCAATAATGTAGACCCCACACGATATAAGAGCCTAGTGGGAAGCTTAATTTACTTGACTGCAATAAGGTTGGATATCATGTATGCAGTCAACCTTATATCACGATTCATGAAGATGCCAAAGGAGACACATTGGCAAGTAGGCAAGAGGATAATGAGGTACATGAATGGAACAAGGGATTGTGGTGTTTTGTATGCAGTAGCATATGAGTTTCATCTTGTTGGTTACATAGATAATGATTGGGAAGGTAGCCTTGATGATCGAAAGAGTACTTTAGGGTATGTATTTCATCTTGGGTCAGGAGCCATATCTTAGGCTTCAAAAAAACAATTGATAGTGTCACTTTCTACAGTTGAAATAGAGTATATAGTAGTCAATGCACCAGCATGTCAAGCTATATGGTTGAGAATGATACTTTTTGATTTGTATGAAGAGAAACAAGGAGCTTCTAAAGTCTATTGTGACAATGTATCATCCATATAATTGTCAAATAACCTTGTATTTCATGGTAGGAGCAAACACATTGTAATTAGATATAACTTTATTCATGAGTTAGTTGAAAATCATGTCATAGAGCTTAGTTTTTGTAAGTTTGACCAGCAACTAGTTGATATTTTTACTAGCCATTGCCTAAGGGCACTTTCATGAACTTAATAGGAAGGTTAGAGGTCATAAATGTAGCAGCATTAGGTGTACATAACGTTATGATAGCTCTGGAGTCTTAAAACAAATCTATGGACTTAAATAATCCATCTATAGACTCCATCAGTCTATCTATGGACTTCATCAGTCTAGCTATAGATTGCTATAGCAAATCTATGGACTTAAACAAAAAATCTATGTACTTTATTAGTCCAATGACAAATTCATATAGTAAATCTATGAACTCTATCAAAACTATGTACTCTTATAGTAAATCTATGGACTCCATTATTATAGCTATAGACTTTAGTAACGAATCTCTAGATATGCATAAAAAGGATGCAGGAGCATTTGGTAAGTTAAAAAGAAGTTATAAGGAGGTTTTAGAGACTAAGAAGAATCTAATTGACCATTGTAGGAAGGTTAAAAATAAGGGGGAGTGTTAAAATAATATTTTCCCCCTTACCTAACTCTTAGTAATGCCCTGCCACCAATAGCATTTAATACAGCCCCTTCAAATTTTGAATTTTTTGGAGCTCACTTGGAGTTTGGGGGGAAACGTTGGGGTAGGTGAGATAGCTATAGATAGTAGTAAGTAGAAGACAAAAAAAGGGGGGAATGTGTAGTAAAAAAAATAATTCAACGTAGTAGCAAGAACCTATAGAATAAGAAGAATCAAAAAGGGGAAAACAAAGCAGAAGAAGATTGAGGCACACAGGAGTAGTCAGAGTGAATATGCAGCAGTAGGGGGGAACAGGAAAATGTGTAATAGATAATAGAGTAGCCCATAGAAAGAGTGAAAGAGAGCATCAACAGTCTATAGAAAGATAGAGCAACAATTAGGGGAAGTGAAAATAAGCAAAGAAAATTGGTTGCTAACAGCAGTTAGATAGTCAACAAAGAGAAAATAAAGTTTTTTTGTGATGTCTTTTGTAAATCATTTGTAAATAACTACAATTGTATGTTTTAGTTTATGTAATAGGTGATTTGAATCATTTTAATATATGCAAACTTGTGATACTCTATCCATACTCTATTTCCCCTATTTCAGTCTTCTATTTCATTGTTATGTTGTTTGCTAGCTACCCACCTGGGCCTACACACACACACACACACACACACACACACACACACACACACACACACACACATATAATTTCTCTCTCTCCTACACAACCAATAGTGTTGTAGCACATTTCCAACACATATTACAACCAATGGCTTCTGAGACAAAGGACTTTTGGGTTCCAGAGGCTTCGGTCAGGGTTACAGAGGAGTCCTTCCTATAAATGGCCTAAAAGTTACCATAAAATGCATCCTTAGAGAGACCAATAAAGGAGTGAAGGAATTCATTAAAGAGATTTCAAGTCTGGGTTATTTACAACATCAAAATATTATGCAAATCAGAGGTTCCTGCAAGCGGAGAACATAGTTATTCATAGTTTATAACTACATGCCAAATAGAAGCCTAGAAAAGATGATATTTGAGAAGCCAAAGATAGTGTTGGGATGGGATCAGAAGTACAAAATTGTCATAGATGTGGTTGTAGGCTTGGTGTATCTTTAAGAGGGATGGGAACATAGGGTATTGCACATAGACATCAAGTTCAACAATGTTTCGTTATATTTGAAGCTAAATGCAAAGCTTGAGGATTTCAGGCCTGCGCATTTGTATGAGCATAGTGAAAAATCACAAACTACTCGCATGGTGGGAACACTAGGGTACATCACACTGGAGCTTATACATATAGGAAAGGCCACCCCAACAATAGATGTGTTCATCTTCGATATTTTTATGCCGGAGGTTATGTGCCGAAGAAGGCCTATAGATCCCTCTTTAGATGTTGTGCAAATAGTTATGGTTGATTGGGTTAGAGAGTTGTATGAAGACAACCTCATGGATTCCATTGATATGCATTTTAGTCTTGGATACATTGTAGATGAGATGAGAGAGTGATCAAATTAGGATTACTCTATGCTAATCCTCAGCCAGAATGGAGGCTTGGCATGAGACAAGTGCTACAAATACTTAAAGAAGAACTTCCCATACCAGGTTTGGATTCTCCATTTTATTCATAGATGAGAAACCAATACATGGATGGCTACATCATATTATAGCCATAGTACAAATGCTTCAACTTCCATGTCGCTAGGAGGACAATAGATCTTACACAACCATGACCCAACACAAACATAAAAGCTTATTTAACTCATTTTCTAATGGAAAGAGCTGAGAAGGGTGGAATGGATTACATAAATAAAAGAACAATGTGCATTACTTGGAAAAACTGTGATAAATACTTGCATTCATAAGTTTGATATCATATTATAGAATGTCATCACAAAAATTGACTTTTTCCAAACAACACTTCCTCTAAATAATTATAAACTACAGAAGCTATAATTTTTTTGGTTTTAATTCTTTGATGTGATTAAAATAAACTAACTATTTTTCAATGACTCATTAAATATATGTTTCAACAATGAAATAGATATCATGCACATCAAAACCACTCCATTGTATACGTGTAATGAAGGATTGTATGCATGTGAAAAGATGAGAAGATTTAAACCACACAAAATAAATAAAAAATATTTATTTTATATATTATGTTTTTCCTATAACAAGTATATATGGTTCTTTAGGAAGATTAATCCTCGTCTTGTTCATGCGTCGCTAGTATATTCTTAGACTATAATACATGTCAGGTTAACAAGTTTAATAGGTGTTATACAAGCAATTCAAGAGATATTTATGGTGTGGTATTTGGGTATTAACTTATTTTTTCAAGGACATTATGATTATCAATATAAATGTGTACGTTCTTTTTTCTATGGTGGGTATATCATCTTAAAATTTGAGAGTTCATTTGGTATAAATGTCAATCTATCTTCATCAATATAAGTAAATAGAAAATTTATTTATTTAATATAATAATAAAATTATATATAATAAAGAAATATATAATTATCTAATAATAATATATTATTTTATAATATAATGTAATTTATTACAATATATTATATTACAATTCTAATATATTATATGTTTTAATATTAATTATAATATAATTATAATTATATATATATATATATATATATATCAATATTTTATATCCATTAATATTATAATATTTTATCGAAAGTGCTTCAATAATGGTCATCTATCCACTTCTTGTTGGATTTCCAAGCACAAAGTGAATTCCTTGTAGGAAAAGGAGGCATGTGAAGTTTTTCCAAATAGCAATCTATTTTACCTTCAAGAGTAGTTTCAAAATCCTTTCATAAGAAGGATTCAAAAGTGTGTTAGGTTCATGTTGTGCCTCCACCTCAGATTTTTGAGATTATTGGGTTAGTAGAGAATAGTATTATGGATTTAGATAGCAAGAATAAGGCCTCTAGAAGATCTTCATTAGATATGTGTATTTCCTCTAGTATAAATTTAGGTATTTTGTGTAAACAAGAAGAATGGATGGTATTAAGATGTAATAAAAAAAGACATCTCATTCATAATTCTCCTTCCAGGGTACTTTGTTCTCCCAATAAAGTGAATAAGGGTGAGACTTAGTTGTGTTTACAAAGTTTTATCTTTGTATTTTTTTTTATAGTTTGTTTGTCTTGTAGTGTTATATATGGCATCATGACCATGCTTGTCCTAGGTAATCAATCTTGTGGTTGGTGGTTTCTTGTTCTTTTGTATATGGTTTCCTCTTTATTATAGGGCTCAGGACCCACCAACCTCAGTATTTATTTAAAAAAATATTATAATTTTTTTTATACTACTGTTGTCATATATATCTTCATGTTGAGAATGATAGCATTTTTATTGTCAATGATTGATGAGGACCTTGTAAGAGAGGTTATTTGATATGGGAAAAAGTGCAAGTGGTGAAAGATTTCAAAGTGAGATAGACAAGGATAATGAGGGATAATGATAGGGTATTTCATGTGATATCATACACTAGTGAGCCCATATCATACACATGCCCTGACTTTACACCAATTGTTGAATTTACTTACCCTACATCCTCTACAAAGAAGTTGGGAGAAAGACATAGAGGTTATGAAGTTTATCTTGTTGATTTTTTGCCGTTATAGTGAGTACTAATTTTTTTGAAAAGTGCATGCCACATGGATTCATAAGTGGACATTGCTCATGACACAACGTAAATGCCATGGTAGACGAATCACTAGTTGAGACAAAAGGTAGTTGATTGCCAATTGTTTCTAAGTGGTAGGTACTATAGTTGATAAGTTTAATTCTCATGTATTAGGGGGTGATCACATTATACATTTGAAAGTGGAATATACTTTGTAAATGAATAGAAAAGACTTACCAAATAAAATCATAAAAATTATATATATATAATTATTTCGATATTTATTGTAGCCTCAAAACAACTACTAATTTATTAATAATATATGTTATTATATATACATTATTATTTTTATCAATACAAGGGTTTAATGGGTCCCTTACCCTTTCTATGCTTTTTATTAATGAGAGCTTTAACCAGTTTAGGGCACAATCAGGGGCCCAAATCCTAATGACAATATTACTTTGATAAGACGTTATATCCCACAAACTGCAAGCCACTCCAACCATTAAATCATACCAACTTTAAAAATTACCAGATCAACCACTTGACAGGATGTTATAGCCCATGAACTGCAAGTTGCTCAAACTATCTGACATTACTAATTGTGCCATAGCTACCATGGATCTATGTGTAAGCTCAATGACTTTACCAGATCTGCTATAAGACAAGATGCTATAGCCCATTAACAAGTTGTTCAAACCATCCAATATTTCTGATTGTGCCACAACTACCATGGATCTACCCACACACTCAATGGACACCAATACCACTATTAATGGCCACATTCAACCTCACATGCCTCAGAAGGAATTTAACCTTAGTAGACTTGGATACATCTAAGTGACCTCACCAACTCACCCCCACTTCATTGACTACTATATATACATTATTAATATATAATAATATTAATATATTACATATAACTATAAATATTATAGTTTTATTATAATGATATTAATATACATTTTATTTTATTCATAAATATATTAGATGAATTTACAATATATACTTAAAAATTATTTTTATGAATAAATATTAATGTAAATGAATAAATGCAGGAAACACATATCAATTGAGGATTTTCAATGTTGAGATAACACTTCCTTGAATTTTAGAATGTAAGTTCATTACCTGCTACTCATGGAGACCAAAGGATCTACATGGCACAAACATTCTATTATTCCTTTGACATCCCTATCGGCCAATCATATTATGTAATTTTGACTATTATTTGCTAATGTTTAGATTACAATAAATCAACGTTATTGTCATGCCTTCTATCTATTGCATGGAAATTGTGGCATCCACTATATTTTTATTTCTCAACATGGAATGGTCTTTACTCCTATTAACATTTTGAGAGGAATTTTGCATAACATGAAGATCACATTAACCAAACCAGTGTTGGCAATGACATTGCTCTTCAAGTGGTTTCGAACCAAGCCTCAGGGATGTTAAAGTTCTAATAAAGGATCCATTGTCTTGACCTATGATCTATGTAGCTTTTATTAAAAACATTTAATTATAATTTTTGTTGAGGCAGCTAAAGGCTTGTTTTGGTGGTTGGGTTTTATGCCATGCTCTAGATTTGTCTCAAAGAAGTAGTATCTTTTTGGTTGAGTTAGCATGAAAATTAAGTTTATTCCTAGTGATTCATCTAGAATAGTGACTTATTTTTATGTAAGATTTTGCTAGTTTGAATTTATCTTTTGTTTTTCAAATAAGGCTTCAATAAATTAATGAACATTCTTGTTAGATTGAAAAATATGGATGATTTTATGGACAGTAGATTTTTACATATTCTTAGCAATAACTGTTGAGAAAATTTAAACAATCACCAATCCCTTGATGGCATCCAAAATGAGTCACACACACCAAATTGGTGTCTCAAAGACCTAAAACAAATACCTCTTACCTTTACCAATATAATTTTCTTCATTTCTTTCTGCAATGTTTAGAAGTATTTCATTGCATTCCACTTGAGATTAATATTGTGTTATATTAAATGATTTTAGAAATGACCTTTAACAAAAATGATGTGTGTAGCAGGAGGAGAGTGTTCTCTTTGATATCTCTTTAATGAAGGGGACACATTCCATTCCAATCACTAGTGGATTGAGATTAGTGGTTTGTACATTGTTTACATGTATGGAAAATAAGGAGCAAAACACGGATAGAAAACACTTTATAAAATATGGTCTCAATCTTCTAAGAGATTTGTTAATTGTAAATATAGTTTAAAATCACCTTACAAAAGATGTTTTTGCTTATTTTAATATAAATAGGCTTTCATCATATTTTAAACTTCAATATCAGTTGCATGTTTTAAAATTTAGACTAGTAAAACTTTAGCCTTAAACATATATGATTAAGGCCACAAAAATCACCCTATTATATATCTAATTAGACTCAACTGAGAAAACAATGGTAGTAAATGTAGGAAAAGTAATAACATTGGAAGGAATATATATATAAGAGGCCTTTTCTATTTTTTATAGTTTTTGTTTTATGTAATTTAAAATTGTATCATTTCTATTTTACACATTTTAGGTTATGATATTGAATTAATTTAGGATATTGGGCTTGGTTTTATGAGCAAATGAATTGAGACAAACAAATTCAAATGAATTGGACTTTAATTTTTAGGGAAACATATCAAGACAACCTTACATTGTCCAAATCAATGTCATTGCCCATGAGGAGGGTGATAAAGAGTAGAAAGGTGGCACTATGATGTGCACACTGTAGAGGAAGCTCATTTCAATTAGAATGTGAATTCATAAAAAAAATACAAAAAGGGAAAGTAAGAAGCAGACATGCCCATGTCAAAGAGCAATGTCAGAGAGAGATGTTGGTTCATGTATCATGAGAAGAGGATTTAAAATATCATTTTAAATAAGATAAAGAATCATATCCTCCTATTGAAATTTATAATTTATCACATTTTTTGTGATAAAATGCCTTTTCAAAGAATTGTAGGATGTTCATTTATTTGAATTTGTAATTTTCTCTGCATGTCACTCAATATCAATAGTGAAGAGACACAAAGGAAGCAATGACATACCATTAAATATCCACAAGGAAGGAATTAGTAGAAATATTCCACTTGTTTGAATTGCTAATGGAATTATCCATTACAGAAGGTATATTTATCCATCCATGTTGTGTTGTCTTCTTAT
This sequence comes from Torreya grandis, assembly GCA_037957365.1. Taxonomy (NCBI): domain Eukaryota; kingdom Viridiplantae; phylum Streptophyta; class Pinopsida; order Cupressales; family Taxaceae; genus Torreya; species Torreya grandis. Next base: position 1,561,398 of record JARHVA010004355.1, on the reverse strand, counting down.
GAAAGGAAGAAAAAACTTTTGAAAAATAGTTCATAACTGAAGCATATTCTATTTATGAGATGATTCTAAGGTTATTTCTCTCCAATATAAGTGTAATAATACAAAATTAATTAAATAAAATAATAATACAATAAATTTGAAGGGATGTGAATGGCATGTATCTTTGTATGATGTTGTAAAAGGTGTGTCGTTAAAATATAAGTATATAAATGTGTTGTTGGATTCAAGATGACTGCTAAATTTAGACTTGGTATAAGACTAATGTTGAGAGTTTCGAGGGCACTCCTAATAGATGTTAATATTTTTAGGGCACTCCCAAATTTTGAAAAATAAAAAATTACTAATGAGTTTTGTGTGCTTGCTCTTTCTCTTTGCTTCCTTATCCTCAATTTTTGCATTGCATGTTGAATATTAAAAAATTTACTAATGAGTTTTGTGTGTTTTCTCTTGCTCTTTGCTTCCTTATCTTCAATTTGTGTGTTGTAACCCTTGTGTATCTACAATATGTAATAATCTATACACTTGAATGTTTAGGGGAAAAAAGTGTATTTAGGGGCATGTGTTTAGTAGGTGGTGGCCCAAGTGGGGAGAAAAGATGTCAAAAAACTATAAATTTTATAAGTAAAATAACATAAAAGTGGGAACCAAAAGTGCTCCATAATAAATTCTATAATAAATGTTAGCTAGAGAATAATTGACATTGAATATGTATTATATTATTTTCATGATTTACACCTTTATGGGATATATATCTTGTCATGTCTATATAAAAATATGGGACCATGTTTATGATTTTTTAAAATTAATATATAATAAAAGTAAATATTATATTAATTTTTATATATAATAGTATGGGACATTAGATAAATATGCAGGGCTACCAAATTGAACAAAAAATATAATCACTCACAAAATCCATGAGAAATCATCCTAAAATGACATCCTCTATCAAAATATTATTGTAAAAAAAATCACGTTATCTCACTATATCAATTCCACTTCAAAGCAATTAAAGAAATCAATAGTGCAGTTGATAACTCTATGATAAACATTATTGGTGTTCTTATATCTATTATTTCTACCTCCACTTTTAGCAAGTTATATGCAACATCCAACATGAGAAGAATGTGAATATGAAAATTTAAATTTAGGTACAACATCAAAGTAGGCCTTTGGGACTCCTTTTGTGTCAAAGATTTTTAAAAATCACTAATTTTTGTATCTACAAAACATCATTGATTCCAATTCTTTCAATCGAGAAGGAAAAAATTATATCTTATAGTTGAAGAATTATTGGGACTGACTCAAATACATAAATTTTCATCAACCCAAATACAATTGAGGTGCATAAACCAAGACATTGGTATGAAGTAGATGGGACTATAGTGCCCACATCATCAGTGAGTACAAATATTGTTGAGGAAAAAATAATAGTAGACATCAATAACTCAAGAGTCTTGGGGAAATTAAGTTCAGTTATAGTTCATGCAAAAATCATCCACAATAAAATGGAAAAAATATTACCCTGCTTGCATTGCTATATTTAAGAAAAGACATTGTAAAAAAAATTAGTCAAAAGATTGACTCTTCTTGGCATTATCATAAATGTAACATAGAGAGAGAGAGAGAGAGAGAGAGAGAGAGAGAGAGAGAGAGAGAGAGAGAGAGAGAGAGAGAGAGAGAGAGAGAGAGAGAGAGAGAGAGAGAGAGAGAGAGAGAGAGAGAGAGAGAGAGAGAGAGAGAGAGAGAGTACATTAATTTTCATATTGGAGGATGCCACATGAACAATATAGACTATAACATTTGAATATTTTACTACTGCAATTATGGGAATCATAGTACATGGCCTACAAATTTTTCATCATCATCTGAAGATGTATGGAATATTGTTAATAGAGTGTTATTTTTCAAGTACCACTTTATGATGGAAATAAAATTGGAGTTGTACAATGAGAAGGAATAAATCTATTTTAGTTTCATGAACATGCATTAACATGAATCTACACAACCAGATGCAACTTTATTTGATGCATTCAATGTAGCTTAGTGTTTATTTATTTCAACCAACATTTTTAGATTGTTTGGAATATTTATTTTCAAAATAATATTTGACATGAAATATATTGTGCTTATCACCCAAACCATAACAAATACATTAAATCTTAACAATTGGTAGTACACATTAATATCTTTTAATAATTACCAAACATAAAAAAACACATTGTTGTGTATACAAAAGGTGGCACAACATCAACAGTTATGAGTTTAACATGAGTTATGACTACTGATTTACACTCTTGTAATTTGTAAACCCTCACATAACAAAACATCATGTTATATTATATTAATATAATATAATAATATTATTATAATATAATGATACTATGTACTATATTAATATATTAATATTGTAGCATATATTAATATATACTATAATATTATAATAATATATATCATCTATTATAATAATATAATATGTATATACATATAACAATATAATACATGTATATACATATAATAATATATAATATATGGGTCATATTTTATTGAATAAGTGTTTTCCATTTCTCGTTTAATTAGTTTTACATTCATATAAATTAATATGTGATGCTTGTTCTACATTTTTAGAGGAGCCATTGGATATCTAACACCTTTTTTAATTGAGATGATCCATGTTTCAATCATGTATTGAGTAGTTCAAATAGTTTGGTGGAAGCTAAAAATTATATTGATAGATGGGATATGTCATTGAACTACACACATGTATATCCTCAAGCTTATTTAAGTCCATTACCTATAATACCTTATCATTTCCCTTCACCATCACCACCTAACTCACTATGATATATTTCACCACTTTCATGTTATGTATGTCCTTGTACTTCCCACCACTTTGTCATTGCTCAAGTTTAACATGATATGAAACATCTCCTCCCTACACAATGCATTGTCATATGAAGGAACACACAATCTCATTTTACACCATCAACTCTACCAAAAATATCAAATTGCTATTATTTGATATTTAGTTCACAAAACGTAATATAGGGTCAATGATCATGAATTTAGAATTAAGTATGATCAATAATTTATTCTCTTTCTCTTTATAAAACCTTATTTTACCAAAACAAAAAATTATGTCCCTTCCAACATAACTTGCAACTTTAAAGAAACTACTATTTTTTCCTTCCTCCATACCCCACCCTACATAACAAGTTTTAATATCCATCTAATTATAGATATCCAAGATTTTACTTTGACACAAAAAGAATAAAATATGCTTACTAGCAGTTTCCTCGATGGTGCAAGAAAAGCCAGAGGAATTGTTTTTTTCTTTTTTTTTTTGCTATTATATCTAGTAAGTGTTTCCTTTTTATTTGTAAGGTAATTTATTTTTTATAATTGGGTAGAGTATTGGGTTTGAATTTTCTTTGTTTTCTTTGGATATTCATTATTGTATTTTGTCATAATTTATTTTTTGTGTTACTATTTTTTCTAAGCTTATCAAATCGTTTATTATATTGTTTGCTCACAATAGTCATCTTTCCCATAACAAATACCCATAAAGGCTCACTCATAGTGTCTAATACTTCTACAAATATAGTTAATAAATTTGAAACTTACTCATGCAGTAATTAATACTAAAATTATCACATTAATATATATGAATATTATATAGTTTATATAATTTATATAAATATTAGATTATAGAATATACATTTTAATACTATATAATATATTTTATAAAATATATATTTTAATATTATATTCATTTGTATAGTATATATTGTATTTTAATATGTTATATTATATTCCAAGGAATACAATCATAAGACCATCAAATTATATCCATTTCAATAAAGTCATTAAAAAATAATAATAAATCTAAAATTTACCAGTAAAAAGTAGCTTAATGTATCATTACAATTTATTCAATACTAAAATAGTGATTTTTTAAATAATTTCTTTGATTGTTAAACCATTATAATAGTCTTGGACTAGTTTACTGACATTATGAATGGCCATATTTGATCATGCATTATTTGCCCACCCCGCTGCACCCTGTAAAAAAACAAAAAAAATAGTCCTCTCAGTTTAAGGTTGCATTATTTAGGAAATCGAGTTAAATGAAGAATGGATAATAATAATTAATGATAATATTTAAAAAGCAATTAATATATATACATTTTTAAATATATATTTATTTATTGGTACTCGGTATCATATAGGACACCAAACGCTTATCAAAAATTCCAAAACAATTATAAAAAAGTGAATTCACATGACACTAGGTATAAGGAATTATGAATTTATTTATTTTCTTCAAGTTTAACATTGTAGTTTATGTTCTTGGGAGCTATCACATCTAACTGCCCAACTTCTTATTCAACACTAAATACTGATAATATAATAGATGTCTCTTTTCTTTTAACTCAATCAGGTTTTTAAATCTTGTCTAGGAAAAAAAGTGAATTCATTTAGGTAGGCATAGAGCCAAAAATGTGATGCCATCATTGGGAAAAAACATCTATTTACATAATTAGGAAAAAAAATTCAAATGATCATAATACTCTCTATAAGCTTTAGTTATGATCCTTTCTACCATGCCATACTACAAGCACTGTAGCATCCTCCCTTTGATAGGTAAAACATCAAGATTATAGGTTTTGTTTAATAGGGAAAGCTCCTAAAAGAAAAAAGGTGATTTTAAATGAGCTTTGCTTCGTGGTTTATATTTACATATTCTATTTTAAGATGCATTTTATTTCTATTCTAACAGCAAGGGTTTGCATGTGATATTACATCTTATAAAATTTATTATTATTGTCAAGGATCACCAAAATTAAACAGGGAATTAAAGAGGGATGGTTTTGTCTATGCATTGTCTTGAAAATAAAAGACACTAAGTGGGACGATGGAAGTGAAAAAAGAGGAATTACATAGGTAAATAATACAAGAAAAAAGATTCAGTTAACTTGACTTTTTTCTTAGAATGATGACTTTGACAAAAAATAATAATGATTTGGGAATTTTCTTATTGCTCCACATTCTTGGATTTTCCAACTTTTTTTGGAATTTTCTCCTTATTACTCCACATTCTTGAACTTTTTGAATTTTCCTCAGAATTTAGGGTCTCCTTATTGCTCCACATTCTTGGAGTTTCCAAATTTTCTAGAATTTTCACCTTATTACTCCACATTATTGAACTTTTTGAATTTTCTTTAGAATTTAGGGTCTCCTTATTGCTATTCTATTTTTTAATCAGACTTTCAACTTATAATAAAGATTTGGGGTATTCTAATTTTTTTTAGAAAAACTATGTGCTTTGTTACCAATAATCCATTTCCTAAATAAATGTGAGAATGAAATTTTTTATTTTTATTCAAAGGTGAGAAAATGAATACCTGACATTCAAGATAAATAGGGAATTCATGATACTCTTCCCCTCTGATTCTTGCAGCTTGTGTAGTCTGATATTGGACAAAAAAAATGACTAGCATGGTGAATGATAGCATTCACATGACGTTGTTTGATGGCATTAAGGAAAATAAAAAGATGAAATCCATAGGTTACTGGATAAGTAAGATGATTAGAGTATATATAACATTATAATATTATGGCCACTTCAACGCTATCAAGCAATGTCAAACTAGCATTTATTATATGTACCAAGATCAAAATCCTTATACATGTTCTTTTGTAAATCAAAATCAAACAATGTAAGCATATACCACCTTAAAATCTCACATTTTATTTAATATAATATTTTATATTTTATTATATATTACAATATTATAATGTTCATAGTACTGCAATAATGCTCATTGCTCACTTGTTTTTTTTTCTTTTTTCTTATTTAAGTAACTATGATGATGTGCATAACAATCAAACTAACCATTGATCAACTGATATCCCTATTTTTTCCTAATATATATTAATAAGACTATCAATAAAATTATAATATTACACATAAGAATAGATTATATTATAATATACAATAAATTATAAAATGTTATATTTTTATAAAATATTTAATTATATAATATTAGATATAATGAATATAAAATTAATAAAGCAAATTCTATTACATAATATTTTTTATTGCCACACGTATCATGCACATGGTCAGATGGCAGAGGTAGATTGCTCAACATGGAGGGAGGGTAGAATATTCATGAATTGATATTTAATATAGTTATTTATATCATTGCCAACAAATGAATTTTTTTTAGAGGGACTTATTGGGAAGAAGCATCTCTCATAAATCTGCTGTAAAAGTCTACTAATTTTGGGACCTAGTAATAAATTTATAATGCCTTCTTGCATCCGATGTTTAGGAAGAGGTATTTCATACAAGATTATTTGAGGAGAATGATGTAAAGCATGTTGTGTGGTGACCCTCAGTATGTAATTTCATCTTATATATATTCCACTTTGAATAATTTTTTTGTGTTACAATTTTAGATTTATCTCTTAGATAGCAGCTAGATTTATATTAGCAGAGTACAAAACTAAGAATTACTTGGGTGGAATCAATGAAAGGCCAGCCTTCCATATTATCATTCCTATGATCCCAGGAGCAGAAGATGGTAAAGGAGGAAATTTTCAACTCAGGTCTTTTTAAAACATTGGGTTACATCTTGATTTCCACAAATTGTATAGCCATTAACTACTAGGTGTGACATTATAGTTTTCCTTAAAAAAATCATTTTTCTACTATGTTGGGATTTCTATGAATTATTTACTATATGTAGTGTTTATTTATGTTTAAATAACTAGATTTCCTTAAGACTTTACCCCATTCTGATCTTATTTGCATTAAATTTTTCCATGGTAAATATCTAGTAGGGTTAGATGTTGTTGGGTGTGCACTAAGCTTGGATTGAATTTTTGTGTGGAATATGTTGGGAAACAGAGCTAAGATCAAGTGCCTAAGAAATTTTTTATGTCAATTAACCCCTAAAATAGTTTGTGTAGTATGCAAACTTCACCATATGACAACATTATCTAGGTTTACTTCACCATTCGAGTAAATTAATTTTCATTGGTGTAGTTTGCATGCCATCTATTCGAACAATTTTTTATTATAAACTACATTGTGCTAATTAATTTCCACATATGCCTACTGATTTGTAACCATAATTTCATGGTGTAGTTTGATTCATCATTTGATTTCACATTCGATTCCTTATATGACATGTTGATTTTTGAATTAGCATATACAATCATCATAAAATTGTAGAGTCTATAACTAAAAAATTGGCAATCAATTTTTTTGATTATATGTGCTCAATCACCACCATCATAATTTATCATATGTGAAAAAGGGATGAAATTAAATTGATTACAAACTAAGAAACATAATCATCTATCCTCTATTACATAATTATAATAAAAATAAATTAGTCTCACCAATAAGAGTTACAAGATCTTCCATAGTGAGGCTTTTGTCAATAAATTTTTGTTTCTACATACTAAATTTGTGGGTGTTGGGATATTGTCAGCATCCAAGGAAGATGAAACCAATCCATCTCTCCTACCAACCAGCTCATGATAATATCAGCAACATTACATAATATAGATATAAATCTACTCTACCTACCACCTATCACTCTACCTACCACTTGTAAATAGCCACCTCAAATTTATGTAGTTGTCAACCAAATATTCTCCAATTTTATCTCTTGTGAGATGAATCCTAGAACCTTACCCCACCGTATAAACCTTCAACTTAATAATATATTAAATTTTATTTATCCACATAGATTTTGCCTTGACATGAAAAGATAAGAAAATTATGTATTAAATTTTTTTTTGAGGTTTTATCTAATAAAATTTAGGAGAATAACTCTAACCAAGATTATATTTCAATGCTAATCATATCCCAAAAAAATATGCTAGACTATCTTTTCTTAGATTTATTTAATTGGGAAAGTGGTTAGATATTTTTGTCAAAATCATGTGGATGGAAAAAGTGTCTCTTTTTGATAAAAATAAATATTGATTTGATGCATTTTTCTATCTAAATATATATTGTGTTGGCCTTTCTTTTGATCCCTATCAACATCAACATGATTGTTAGTAAACAACATTTATTGGTGTATACAAGAAGAGAGGTTAATATGTTTATGTAGAGATATATTAGAATTATGAGAGGAGAGGTTAATGTGTTTATGTAAATATATATTGGAATTCTTGTATTTTAAATGATTATAATTTAATAAATTTAATTTTTAAAATATTTTTTATTTATTTTTTTGAAAATTTTCGTATTTATTGATGAAAAAAGACTAAAATATTATAAAAATATAATTTTTTAAATTAAAATTATAATTGTTAATGTTTATTTATATACATTTAAATATAAATATGTATATAAATTATATAATGGAAATTTAATCTTATATTATATACCAAGGTCTAAAAACATATATCAAGGTTTCAAAATCTTTCCAATACACCAAAGATTAGTAACAACATCTACAAGTTTCTTTGAGGTTATCTTGCTCATATGCTCTTGAAATGTCCCAAATATGACAATTTATTGAATTACCTTTGATTTTCAGATTAGTTGCTTAGTCTAAAAAAGTATACCAAGGTTTCAAAATCTTTCCAATACACCAAGGATTAATAACAATGTCTACAATTTTCTTTGAGGTTACCTTGATCCTATGCTCTTGAAATGTCCCAAATATGATGATTTATTTAATAATAGGATTATTTGGAAACCCTAATTCAACATGAAAAATTTATGATTTAATTGCAAAAAACCCTAGCTACCAATAACCCTTCAAATATACCTCAAAACTAGCATAAAAATATGCCAAATCTTATTCAATTAGTAGCTACTCCAAACATAAAAGTATATCCCTTCCAAAAATATTTTATTTTTTAGACCCTGGGCATCCTTGGTTGTAAATTTAATCTAAAAATTGTAGATGTTTTCTATGCCACAAATCTTATAAAACCCTCAGTAAATTGCATAAATATATTTTCAATAAATGAAGAATTTTTAATGAATTTTTTGAATGTTTTTATGGCTAAAAAATCCCAAAAATCAAATCACTCAAGCTAGAAAATTATGAAAATTTTTCAAAATTCAATGTAATATAAATTGATCTTCGCAAGAGGTCCAAACCTCTCCCAATCCAAGTTTCCACTATGCAAAAAGGTAAGAATAATTATATAATTTTTTAGGGTACAAAAATCCCCAAAAGTATGAGATTTCACTCCCAAACCAAGTCACCACTCTTCTAAGAGCAAGTTTCCAACCTATAAATGACTAAATGGTGTTTAAAACACCCTTGTAAGACTAGTTGATTCCAATGATAACCCTTGAATGAAGTTGCCTTGAAGAAGGAAGACATATTTCAACCCCTAACTTTATTTACTTGAAGGGTTTCATCTTCAAATAATATGGTTTAGCATTTTTGTGCTAATAGACCAATTTTTTATATCAAAATCATAACATAACCTCTCCAAATGATTCTTCTTTTAATTTTGTAGCCCTCCAAGTGTGTCACCCAAAAAAAGAAGGGAGGGTAACTAAAATGTTTTAAAAGATCTTTCTGTATGATCTTTTCTTAAAATCACGTAAGCCTTCATGACCATTAAAGGTCCCTTTTTAAGTCAAATAAGAAACATAAAATAACTTTCCAAAAAATTACTTTTACAAATATTCAAAAAATATATTCAATACCCTTTCCCCTTTATGCTTGTCCCTTAGCCCTTGAGAATAAGTTAAGGCAAAAGGGTCTTCTAAGATGTCCCTATAAAAATAGGGACATGACAATCCCCCCTATCCAAAATTGTTTGTCTTCAATCAATATAATTAGGCAAAGTGTTATCTCCACCATGGGTTTTATTCTAAACTCGAATCTAGGCTCTTCCCAATGGAAAGACCTATCTTAATGATGCCTTCTACAACTATAGATGAAGTTATCTTATTACTTAATCAAGTTGAAAATGAAACACCAATAACACCTCATATTTTTACTTCTTACCCTTCAGCCCAAGTGTTTACAAAATGCCCATAAGATGATGAAATCAAAAAAAACTTCCAAGTTAGCATCACAAGGTGGCTAAAAAATGGTATTGTAGCTAGGTAGTCTTAAAATATTAGGGCTTTGATTGCTGTTGTATCAACACGTGCACATGAAGAAAACACATTAGTAAAAAAAGTCATCTTCCCCTTTTATTTTATATTTTTGGTAATGCTTTCCTTAGGAAGTATAACTGAAAACTCCTTGTTACTAGGTATGGTGCAGCCCCTAGCATCTTCCTTATCCACCCATCCAATAATTTCTATTTTTACTTCCTTGATTCCCCAAGCATATTCCATATTATGAAACTCATAAAATCTGCATATGGTCTTGATTTTACCCTTAAAACTCTCCAATTTGAATCTCTAAAGGGTTGGAAACTTATGTGTGGAAGTGTTAATTCCATATTTGACCCATAAATTCATTTGCTTCCTTGTATTGGAGTGAACCAAATCTTTTACTGACCCTTTATTTTGACTTTCAATAACCCTACAGTTATTTATTGAAGCCAATCCATCTATCACCAAAGTGTTTCCCAACAACTCCTTAGTGCCTATACCACATAAAAGAGACATTGTGGACATAAGTAAGTAAAAGAAATCAGAATTGGAAAATATCAAAGAGATGCCATCTATATGTACCTTATGGTTTTTAAAGCACATGTTGGGTTCTTCAAGCATGTAATTTGCATACCTTGGAGGAGTGAAGCAACAATTGCAACCTTTTTCCTAAAGGACAACTTACATTTTCTTGCAACGTCAATTTTTGTAGGGTGTTGTTCATTGCACTTTTTTACCTTGTTCCATGTGTCAATATTCATTTTAAGTGGCTCATCTATCCCCTCATTACTACCATCACTAAGTTTCCTCTTAGTTTGAATCCTTGGGGTGTTTTAAACTGGTTGAGTTGACACCTTATTTTTCATGTTTCCAAACTATATGTTAGGCTGAAATGACATAAAAGACTCAAAATTTTCTGAGTGTATTTGTAAATTTATTCCCATGCCATTTTTAGATTTATTTATTTTCTTCAAATATGGAACCTTACTTCCCCCCAATATTTTAAGCACAAATTTTTATAATTGGAAAAAAGAAAAAAGGATTTACGTAATTCTTTCCATATCTTGGGAACAAACTAGCATTGACTCCTCTCCACAAACCCTTGTTCACTTTAGCATGTCCTAGAAACCATATTTTATCATACCTTAAAACACATCTTATATGAAGAAGAATTTATAAGTTCTTTTCATATCTTAGAGGCTTTCCTACGCCCCCATCTTTTTTTTTTTGTATGGGTAACCTTTTCCCACTTTTTCTTCACCCAACATGCCATGTATGTGACTCATTTCCTTCAAGAGAGTTAGTCGTTCCAACTTAGAATTCATATATTTAAAAAAACATTTCGCTTCCCATATAACATGTACCTTATTGAAGGCTCTTTACATTCTTTTTGAGGTCACGACCATGGGTGCCCCATTACTTAATCCTTGAATTTCCATTTTTTTACCTATTGTTTTGAATTGCAGCTCTATAGTTTGAAGGTTTTGTGTGTATTCTCCAAGGGAGTGCAACTATTGTACCCAAAAAACCACATCAACCTCTCCAATATAAATCATATGGAAATGTCCTTCAACCTTGTGCTTTCCCAAAGTGAGTTTCAAATCAAAAATCTTATGATGGCAAGGAATAGAAAATCCATCTCCTAGTGTTACCTTTAAATCCTCAAAATAAGTAGTATTTAAACCACACCTTGTAGCCAACTTCTTATCAACAATTTTATGTGTATCCCCACTATCTATGAGTATAGTGACTTTTTACCCCTAAAATGCTCCTTTAACCTTAAAAGGATGATGGTTAGGAATTTTAGTTATTGTTGCCAAGGTACCCACCATGCTTTCTTCTATGTTTGTAGCTTACTCTTTTGCATTACAGGTTATTTTTTCTCTTTCAACACTATTGTCATTTATTTTTATCCATTATAAGGGTCCTTATTTTGGCTAGAACTCTTCTTTTGATGTGAAAAAGACTTTGAATTCATTTGCATCCCCTTCAGATGCCTTTCTCCTTCTTAAAAATACATTTTTTGGCTCATTGATGTATGATTTTACCAAATTTTGAGTTATCTCCCTAGGATGCCTTTCCCATTTTCCTTCCACATGTTCCACAAAATGTAAGGCATTGTTATTTTGCCTTTGAAATTGAAAATTTTACACTATGGGAGCTGCAAGCTAACAATCTTGGGCCCTTTTTATGGCCACTTGTAAATAAGGAGGGTTAAAAGCTTTGACCAATCCCTTAAGGGATTTATTTAACCCTTCAATCAACCAAGTTGTGAGTCTATTTTATGAGACATCCTTCATCAAGGTGGATATCCTCCATACCCTAAATAATTTCATTTTTTAATTTATTCCCATGGAATCAACCATAAAGAATTCAAAATAAGAATTGAGAACTTTTATAAAACTAAAAAAATTACCAAGATCCCATACCTCTCGATGCCAATATTTTTTGACTTGAATCAATGAGTCTTCATGCCTTACATCCTCAATATTTCAAATATTATATTTAATCACATGAGTCTTTGTAAGGTTCTAAAAATCAATCGATGGATATTTGAAGGTCAGTGAAAGTTCTTCAAACTTGAACCCTTGGTATACAAAAAGTGATGCCCTTTTTCTTCAATTTCATCCTTATTTGGCTCAAGCTCCTTGTTTTCATCTAGTTTATGAATTCATTTTTATGCATACAATCCTTAATATAAATAGACATCTACTAAAAATAAAATATCTTTACCTTGTTCTTCTAATGGTTCATGAAGTTGTTGAACAAGAAATTCTTCTTTCACCTTGAGAAGTTTTGATTTTTATGTTACTCCCCCTTTAGGGACTACCCTTTTCAACTCCATTAGTTACTTCATAGATTATTGGATACCTTCACTAGGTTTCCCTTAAAAATTTTATTCTTGTGACTGAGAAAATTTAATCATTGATTGCCCCAAATTTTTGATTTTTGAAGCTCACCATTCACATGTAGTTAAATATTATCTTATTCTAATAGAGACCTTTTAGGTATAGGGAGTGAACCCATATACTTTTCCACATCCTTGTGACTTAGTGCTTTTAGTTCCCTCTAATAATTCCCCATGGTTTATAATAATTCATTCATGTCTTCATCCATTGTCTTATTCTTCATCCCTACCTTTTGAATGGGATCTTTGTATTCCTCTTTTGGTAAAAACCTATTTTTCCAATCCATCAAAGTCACTCACACCCCACAGCTAGCCAATAAATTGGCTCTAATACCACTAAAATTTTGTAAATAGGATGATTTATTGAATAATATAATTATTTGGAAACCCTACTTCAATATGGAAAAATTATGATTTAATTTTATCAAACCCTAGCTATCAATAACCCTTTAAATATATCTCAAAATTATCTTAAAAATATGCCAAACCCTAATCAATTAGTGGCTACTCCAAACATGAAAGTACAGCCCTTAAAAAAATATTTTATTCTTCAAACCCTAGGCATCCTTGGCTGCAAATTTAATCTAAAAATTATTAAAAAAATTCTATTCCACAAATCTTATAAAACCCTTAATAAATTGCATAAATATATTTGCAATAAAGGTATAATTTTTAATGATTTTTTTGACTATTTTTAAGGATAAAAACCCAAAAATCAAATTGCCCAACCTATAAAATCATGAGAAAATTAAAAAGTTTAATTCAATATAAAATAACCATCGTAAGAGGTCCAAACCTCTCCCAATCCAAGTTTCCACTATGCAAAAAATAGGAATAATTGCATATTTCCTTTAGGGCACAAAAACCCCCAAAATCATGAGATTTCACTCTAAAACCAAGTTGCCACTCTCCCTAGATCAAGTCACCAACCTGGAAATAACTAAATGGTGTTTAAAACACCCTTGTAGGACTAGTTGATTTCAATGATAACCTTTGAATGAATTTACCTTCAATAAGGAAGAGGATTTTTGTCCTATAACATCACTTTCTTGAAGGGTTTCATCTTCAAAGCAAATGGCTTAGAATTTTAATGCTAATAGACCAGTTTTCAATATCAAAAACATAACATAACCTCTCCAAATGATTCCTCTTTTACTTTTGTATCCCTCCAAGTATAGCACCCAAAAGAGGAAGGGAGGGTAACTTTAAATGTTTTAAAAGACCTTTCCTTATGATTTTTTATTAAACTCACTTAAGCCTTTATGACCCTTAAAGTTCCATTCTTTAACTGAAATAAGAAATATAAAGTAACTTTCTAAAAAGGTACTTTTAAAATATTCAAACAAAATATTCAATACTCTTTTCCCTTTATGTTTTTCCCTTAGCACCCAGGAATAAATTAAAGCTAAAGGGTCTTCCAAGATGTCCCTATCAAAAAGGGACATGATAGCTCCAGTCAATTTTAGATGGATTGTCATGGTTCAAAAGCAACATCAGCCATCACCTAATGAACATTTCCCTCATTTTTTTAAAAATATACTATTGACCCACCAATTTTAGTTCCTTCACTTATTTTTAATTTTTATGCACGATATTGAAATGCCTTTGAACATGTTTTAGTTGTTTGATTGGTTTGTATTTCTCTTCTTCAATCTTTGAATCTAGTAATTTTTAATACTTTCTCCTAAAACTTAAAATTGTTAGATGTTTATTGTTTAATACTTTCTCCTAAATCTATTGGTTATTTCTATTTGTGATTTGGTGGTGTTGATTTATCGAAACATGTGTTGTTAATATTTTGGATTGCATGATGAAAACTTATTATTAAGGGTGTTTAAATTTTTAATACACATTTTAGTTTATTTAGTAGAGTTGGTAGATAGATTCCAAACATGGAGCAAAAATTAATTAACAACATCATACTTCTCTTCGTAGACTTAGAGCATGCTTTTCTACTCCATGTGTGGACCTTCTCTATCAACTCTTCCATAAACCTCAAATTAATCCTCCGAGATAATAAAAATAAGATTTTATAATATAAAAGAATGTGTTGGTTCAACTTCATCCCACAATAGTACAAATGATAAAGTTACTCCATTATTTTTTCAATCTACAACAACATCTCCCTCCCCTAACCCCATAATTTCATGTTGTCCCATGCACTCATAAATCCTAAAACAAAAACATGAACAAATAATAATTTTGGTACCTAGTCCCACTAAGATCAAAGCATGATTTTAATTGATTGTTTAAAAATGTTTTTTCAGTCCATGTGACAATTTAAGTATTATTTAGTGTTGTTGGAAAATTTAAAAGTTTAAAATCTATGGGATTTAGTTTTTGTCATTTATTATTTCCATAGGAAGCCTCCCATTAAGGTGATATTTACCTATATAATGGCATCTCGAATCTCCATTCTAGTTGTTGAAACTACAAAGGAAAAATTGTGGAGCCATTATGAATGGCACCCCAACTCAAGAATTGTCAAAATATCATTCTCAATGTCTTACATGATCTATATACTCTCAGCATGATATTATTTTACCTATTCCTAAATTTTATTTTTCCTATAAATGGCTTGACCAATTTTATTTAATATGATATTTTGTTCAAATTATCCCTTTTGAAAGTATGTCAAAAACTTGGGTTTAATTTGATTGGATGCATCATGGCATTATGTTACGAGGCATCTAAAATATAATGAAATGGTTCTTTTTATTTCTTTTTTCTGACCCAACTCATGCAGTAGTTATTCTGAATAATTTCTCTATATAATATATTCATACTTTTATTAGATTTTTGTCACCTTAGACACAAAGTTTTTTTAATTTTGAACACACAACCTTATGTTTTGAGTTTTGGTTAAACTCACAAGACTTCTTTTGCCTTTGTAGGATTTTATTGAACAAATAGTGACCAACTTTGGTTGTGTTGTATGTAAAGAGCCTCCAAAATTTTACTTCATCCCAAAAAAGGGGTTTGTGTGGTATTTTACTTCTCCCATCAGCTTAAGGAATTTATTTAAATTCAATTGGGTGATGTCATCATTCATAATGATTTTTATACTTAATTTTCCCATTAATTATTTTTTGGGTTAATCTACTGAACATAAGATTATATATTACTCATTTTTTGCTTCTCACGATTAATCCATGACCAAACCTTATTTGAAAACCCTAATACTAGTGGAAAATAAAGGTGGAAAATGGTTAGAAGGCATAAAAATAGTTGTAATAAGGGTTTTATTACAAACCCTATTATTGGTACAGCTATCAACAAATCTACTAAATTGTCCCCAGGTTCAAACACTTAGGTGTATGTTGCATTTAAATATATAGGTCATGTTATTAAATCCTCTAAGGAGATCATTCATAATCAATTTGAAATGGAAAATAAGCATAAAAATTTAAGTTTTTCATTATTCCTCTCACTAAAAATGTTTTATCAATTTTTAGACTTTATCTCAAGTTTAATCTCAATGTTTGCATTCAAGTTTTTGCCATGATTTTGCAGACCAAACTTCACACCGATGCTCTAGCACTCCATCTCTTAATGTAGAGGAATGAAATTATGTTTTAAAACCTCAATGACCATTTCATATTGATTAGTTTTTATAATTAAACTAGCAACAATTCGTACATAATATGTTTTGTGCCCTAGAGGGCATAGGTTTTGAGGATATGTCTCTTGACTTACATAATCCATGAATTAATTATCATTGAATGTAAATGTTATCATAGAATAAAAATATAAGTATGTTATGAGATATTTTAGGATTCAATTTCTATAAATGGACATCTTTATCCACAATAATTAGGTGGAAATATTTCTATTTGTAATTATTAGCAATGTAATTAGGTATGGCAATCTAATCATGAGTAAAAATCACATCATCGGACATGGTGGCTTGATCAAATTATATTTTTATGAAATGGAAGACACATTATTTGGATCAAGGGTGTGACCACTCAAACCATGTTCTCTAGGTGATATTTAATATTAAAAATCACTCTTTTAGTTTTATTAATACTTATCCATCTAATGATGCAATGAAAAGGGTGTCTCTTTGGAAATGGATTGATAAAAAATGTATATATGTGTATTTTATTATGTGTGAGACTTTAATATGATTGAAAAATGAACTAACAAACTTAGCCACTTTATTATGTGATGGACAACTAGTGAGTGAGAGGTGTGGTTGTATAGGAGAAATAAATTTGGGTTTTATAATTCCAATTTTTTTCAAGACCCCATGACTATCATATGGCACACCTAGAAAAACCTCCATCGTGGATCTAACAAATTTTTTAAAAGGCTTGATAGATCCATACTGTTTACACAACCATATTTTTCCTTCAACATTTTGGGTCGAGACATTGCTAGGATTTTTCTTTTCTGATCACTTTCTCATTCCCTTTTTTATTACTTGTAAATTTAAGTGACCAAAAATTTAAAAAAATGTAGTTATTTCTCAATACAACACTTTTGCATCATGGGTCCATTTTTACACACATCAAATGATACTATAACCTCATAACCAAGCTTATATGGAATTCCAAATAGATGGAATGATAGTTTGATTCTCTCACATGGAATATTAAATTTCATCAAATCTAATAGAATTAATTGAAGTTAATCCATCAACATTCATAATTTTCCACCATATAAGATATGAGTCATGTTGTGGATGGTTTAGAGTAGGCTCCCTTTCTATGAAACATTTTAGTTGTAACTTGTGGTACTTCATTAATGCATTTAAAATACATATTCCTACAATGATTGAAGTGCATAGATGAAAGTTGGGTGGCATTAGCTTAAACTAGGCAACAAAGTCTCTAAATAGGGTTTTTTAAATACTCGAGGCCAAACATGCAACTTAGCAAATCAAAGCCATTATATAAACTGAATAGAGGCTTAATGAGGTGGCTTGATATGACTCAAGCTTACATTTTCATTATCAATAAGTGTTCAAAGCTCAATAATTTTTACATGAGTGGTAACAATCATGTATACAATGCCTTACAGTGGTCCCTTGCAATCTCACTGAATGTCAATGAGTTTCCTATGAGAGGTTTCTCTCTATTAAGGATCTATATGAATTTGTGTAAATGGAAAATGATAAAGCTCTAGATTGTGATGGATTTACATGTGATATCTAAAAATTTGTGTGAGATATGGTATGAGAATACCTTTTTCAAGTTTATTATGAGCCTTTCAAATCCAAGTCTTTTAGCCATCTTATTAACAAAGGACATATTAAGTTTGTATGTAAGATTGGAGACCTAAAACTAACTTACAACTCGTATCTCATTAATTTTCTCAATATTTGATAAAAAATCATTGAAAAATCCCTTGCATTGTGCTTTCACCATATCATGCCATTAATTATCAGCCCTAAGTAGACTAGATTTGTTCAAAACAAATACATTGTTGATAACTTCAAATTAGTTTGGAATGATATGGAGTGGGATTACATGTCTAATCGATGGTTTTTGTTTGTTAAGATAAACTTTGTGAAATCCTATAATCACATTGAATGACCCTTCATCTTTAATATGCTAAAAACATTATGATTTAGTCCTAATTTTGTATAGTTAATCTAGATATTGTTTAGAGGTGATCTATCTTTTCTCTCCATAAATGGTGTCAGTTCTAAGTAGTTTGGGTTATGTTACATCCATATGACAAGGATTTCCATTAAATCCATCATTATATGTGTTCCCTATAGAGGTTTTTGGATAAATTTTTTTGAATACAAAATCATAAGGTATTGTCAAGGGTATTTTCCTTCCCTCAAATGATTGTGATCAGTTGCTTAATGGCCACTTTGTTGATGTCTCTTTTATCACTTTTATTGAGCATGAGGCTAATATCAACAATGAAACTTAGTGTCTAGATAATTTTTCCCTATCTTCTAACTCAAGTATTCAATGATAAAAAATTAAATGTTATAAATAATCCTTTATTCATCCACCTCCTTGGTTGAGCAATTACAATTGGAAATGGATTCAACATGGTGAGGTATTTTGAATCTAGGGATCACCTTTGAATTTCAAGATACCATATCCCATTTGTGGTAGTATGTTATAGATCTAGTTTTGAAATAGACTTCATACTAGATCAATAAACCAATCTCTCTAGATAGGAAGTTTCAAATATCTTCTAAATTTATCACTACAACTCATGTTTAATACTCTTGTTGTTAGGTGCCATCTAAAAAATTACTACCAAAAGTTAGATAATCTCCTTAGAAATTTCCTTTAGGGTTGATCTGTAGATGGGAAGGGTTTTCATAGGGTAGCTTGGGATTATTTTTATCTTCTAGAAGAGGATGAAGGTTTGGGTCTATTGGACATTAGTTACCAAGCCTCTAATTTGTGCACCAAATGAATTATCAGGTCCATTGAAGGGTAATATGCATGGAAAGTGTTGATTCATAAATGAATTTATGAAGGCTCTATGTATGGTCACTTGAATTAGAAAGTTTTGGGTTTTAAAAATCTTCTTAGCATTTAGTCTCTATTCAAAACTATTGGATCCTTTATTGCTAAAATTATATGGAAAGTGCAAGAGAAGATCAAACCTTGGTTGCTCCTAAATGGTAATGGTTTTAGGGATATCTTAATAAAGTTCCATGGGTACACACCCTTAAATTATTGACAATATGAATGCACATTTTACAAGATGTTTTATGTAAACAAACTCAATATTGGATTTATTGGTTGGAATTCAAGATTAAGTTTCATTTAAATAATAATGTTGAATATTATTAACTATAATTTATGGGTACTGTCCCTAATAAGATGATGCATAAGATTTCAATCACCTCTACATCCCCATGGTGGAATTACTATACATGGTATGTGGAAACTCCTTTCCAAAAGTATATTCCTGGTAAGGGATATGAATGGTTATCACCTCATCTACCTATGGTTGACAAACTCAATGCTCATTGGGAGATTCATTCTTCAACCTCCACTTGGATCATACAATTTTAAATATTATGGAATGTTATTCTTGAACCTAAGCTTGAAATTTTTCTTGGTGCCTTATTTACCAAGGTCTCCCTTTTGGTTGTTGCCTTGATAAATTGGGTGTTCATCTACCAAATGTTAGTTATGTGGCTATTTAGAGACCCTTATGAATTTTTTATTTATGTTCTAACAAACAAAAGACTTCATTTTGGATTCATGACTTCTTTATAACTTTCATACTAGAGTTTTTTATCTAGAATAATACCCTCTTGGAATATTGGCCCATGATTACTGCTACTCATGCTCAAATTGACATAATCATGAGTAGAAATGGTTTTTTCTATTTGTAAGAAAATAAATTATGTTTCTTTTGTTAATTCTACTATAGATATTCATTCATCTGATTATAATAAGGTAATGATTATCCTAAATGTGTTTATGCATATATGTGTGCAAGCAAACAATGTGGCCCTAGTATTATCCCATCTCCAACACCTTTTGTATCATGGGGACAATGATCCATTCACCATCATCATGTTTTTCCCTCCTCCCCTTATATGGAGGCCACTCTAAGTTGGGGGAGGGGGGAACATTGTGGTCACTATTCCCATTTTCATTCTCACAGTCATCTTGGGTGGTCTCCATGGCATCACCACTCATCTCTACCTACTTAGTAGGGTCATTGGGGATCTCCACCTCCTTTGCATGTTTAATGCAGAGTTAGAGTGCACTACCATTAACACCCCGAGATGGTTGGTATCTATCACATTATGTCAAAAAAATTCCCCATCTAGCCTTGTCCATTTTCTCCTACTTACAGGAAAAAAAGGCATTGTGGAAGAAGAAAGAGAAGTGAATAATGTTAATGATGGTTTAAATCTCTTTCAATGTAGGTTACACCTTTGAAGAAATTACTAATTTAATATATAAATTTACATCATCAATAAATTACTCAAATAAAAAAAATGGAAATAGAAAAGTTAATCCCCACTTTAAAAAAAATCCATTCTCATTGTTTATATCACATGTTAAATCCCAATATAGAATAATTTATTCTTCTATTTTTGAAGATATCCCCTCACAGATTGTAGGAAGAAAGCACATCTAATTGAATTCAAATAATGAATACATTTTTAAATTTCATACTCTATTTTTTAATACTTCATCCCACAAAATAAATAATAGAGTTTTATAACTATTCTTTTAGTAAAAATCCTAAAACGAGGCAAAAATTGTTTCAAAATATCTCTTGTTTGTGAAAAATTTACACATAAAATGCATTTTCAAATGTCATAAAAATATTTTAAAAAAGAGATATTTATATAATTAAATGTTTCAAATACTCCTTAAAATTAATTAAAAACAAAAGAGCCAAAAGTGATGGCACTTGATGAAAAAACACAAAACACTTAACACAAATAATTAAAAATTGTGTGAGCTTTGCATGAGGGATTAGTATTAATGTATTATATGAAATGGGATTTTTGTCACTTATGACTTTTTTATACAAACTAAACTGTGTTTTAAAATTTGAACACATTATAAAACACCTATTGACATAGAAAAAAATTAAATATGTTTCATGATATATATTTGAAACCATGATGGGTGTTGTAGATATTTTATTTTTAACTTACTCTTTTTTGAAAATACTGTAAACTTTCACTTGTTACCAAGGTTTTTAGTTTTGATTATTTGATCCTATTAGAAAGGACAGCATGGTATCTCCTAGAAACCTTTAAATATCTTTTGAAACTCTCATATTTACTATACCTCTCTTTCTCAAACCCTTAATTCTACCCTTATCAACAATAAGAAAAAGAATATTTTGCACTTCTAACATGCCCCACAACATTTATTTCCAATTTTTAGAAATGATTTATTTATTTATTATAAAATCTACTAACATAATTGGATAGATGATGTATAGATATCAACATCCTCATCTTCACCCTCTCCTTCTCAAGGCTTGCCCCTTACCTTGTGATCCTTTCTATACTTTTCTAATTGAAAGCCTATTTTATTACAACACATTATGCTTTGTGTAGATTATTGGTTTTTCAAACTCTAATAAATGAAATTTTATATGTTACCAAGAGGTTTTCTATTTACAACATATCTAATACAATCAAATTGATGAAATTAAATTCATTGACCCTTAATTGTTGACATGGATTGATCAATGCTTATGTAGGGCCTTCCCACAATAAAAACTAAGATATTTGTTACAAGATCAATTATTGTAATTAGTGAGTTTGGTCAAATCCTTCCAATACAAGACATTTTAATGCATGTTGGAACATCTTATGAACTAACCCTTTCATAAACCTTATATAATATTTTTACATTATGCACAATGCTCTATGACATACCTTACCATGTTACTACAAAACCAACCATACAATTTTTATTTTCTTTAACTTAATTATGCTTGAGTAAATCATTTAAACCCAATTATAATTAAACTCACCAACATACTTCACCATTAATTGCAATATTAATCTTATTTTATTTCTCCAAAGCATATGTCAGGTTACAATCCTGGACTTGTATTTTATAAGCTTCCAAGAGACAAATCCACCCAAGTTTCTAGAAAGAGAATACTGACCCCAACCATTAGATTCATAATACCTCAAAACCTATTGGATGCCTATAAAATTCTCCAAATTAGATATTGGATATAAAATCCACATTTGAATTTGGTTAGCTAGTTATATTATAATTTACTCTTATTTTATTACTATATCATATTTAAATATTTTTCACATTTATATACATATAATTTAATATTTTTTTTTTCATCACAACACTTCATATAATCAATTATTATCAAATTAACACTTCACACAATGTACAATGTTTAATTACATTTTGGGCATGACACTATATATGCTACATCATAATTCATAATGTGTCCCTATAAAGATGGAATCCCAGTGGTGACCCCATGATGATACATGATTATAGGATGGTGACAGGTGTCAATAACATGCACAATATACATATAAAATTATAATATTTTAAGCCTAAACTAGTTTTGATTAGGTTAATACAGTTCATGATGTCTGAAGAGTTCATAAAATCCTCACTTTAATAGGTGATTAAATATGCATAGTTTTGGGTCATTAAAAAACATATCACTTTATACAACAAAGTGCCAATGAATATCAATTTGCACATCAATATTTATCTTTGTGTGTGTGTGTGTGTGTGTGGGGGGGGGGGGGGGGGGTGGCGGGCGGGGGGGTTGGGGGGGGGGGGGGGGCACATAAAATTTCCACACACTAGTTTAATGTAGTGTTACAACCATACCCAGGTGGCAACCAAGTCACCAATAAGGTTATAACACCTTTTATTGTATAAAAAGAGACTACATTATTATTTCTCCCCATACCAAAAAAATTGATTTTATGGTAAGGATTTAAACCATAAAACTATTCACACATTAAAAAAAGTCCTAAATTGTAATATACCTATTAGACATAGAAATATATGATTCACTCACATATTTTGTGAGGATATGCCATGTGTGTGATGCTGAGATAGATAACACATTTCACCATCATATATGGCCTATGTATTAGACTAAAAAGGTGAAATGTTTGAGTTTTCCCATGTGAAAAATGGTCACAAAGTCATGGAATCCATAGATTTCATGATAATCATTTCCATGGAGAATTCATAGGGTTTCAAATATTAAATAGATCATATCATAATAATTTCCTTATAATGAAAATAACTTGTGGATAGCCTTTTATCACATTAACCAGTGTCACCATTAATTAATTTATATTAATTAACAAGGTTTCATCCTTGGTTCATAGAGTAATTGATGCATTGAATCCATATAGTTCACATAGTTCATGGGGTGGTCACAGGGTATGAATTTAGAGTGGATGCATGGTTTATTCTAAGTAGATATATTTACCATAGTGTGATGATCTTATGCATCAACCCTGCCATAGAAAAATGTCACAAGGACTGACAACTGTCACTTGATTTCATGTGGTGAAAAGCATCTAATTGATTAACCTAATTGTGTTAGGTAAACATCTATAAATGATGAGCCCAAAAACAACATTAACCTAAATGGATCTTGTGAGATATAAATTGGACATGAGATCTAAATCCAACTTGGTATAAAATTGGCATGAGGAAATACAAATGTCACAAGAATGAAATGGAGTTAGTTTTAAAAGTGTCTAATTGTATAATTTAAACATACAATTATCTTAAATTTTTATGATAACTAGATTTCACATGTTATACTCATCCATTTTTTCCATTTCCTAATTATCAAAACTAGTTAAAACTACTATTTTGAAAGATAATTCTAATTATAAATTTGAATTCCATAAGGCTGAATATTATGTATCATAAATAAAATAGTGGAGAAAACATAAAAATATGAAATTAACATCTTAATACCTCCATAAAAAATAAATAATTTGATTTGAAAATAAATGAGTTTGTGGATTTGACCATAATGTAACATTCTTATAGAGATTTCACAACACATGTACTTAAAAACTCTTAAATGTAGAGTTGTTATTGTAGACACTCACAACTAGTATTTGACTCTTAAAAATGCAAATATTGAACTACACTTATCCTACATGACTTGTGCATACGCAATCTTGCACACCTAGACACTAGTTATGAGCCCGATCCATTATAAGTTGTTATCAGTCACCTAAAATAACAATCCATTCTATGCTAAATAAGATAAATATCCTACTTAGACATTTATAAAACACCACATTGGTATTTTTATCTCTGGGATGGTAACATCACACTCAGGTAGTGAATTCAATGTTACTACCCTAAGGATAACATTTCCACCCTTCACCTAGAAACAACTATTTTTCAATATTAAACCCTTACTATGGGTTATTCCATTCACCTAGTGTGTCAATGGTATGGGAAATTATCTAAATTGATTCATATAAATACAAATCAAACTAACACATATTAATGTTTTTGAATTTATCTATCGATCATATATATACTCTATTTGACATTGATTAATCTTCCTTATTCTTTCCAAATAGAACATAAATCACTAGGAGTAATCATCAACCAAATCCAAAACACATCAACCCAATTAAAGGAAAAAATTATTCAAGACCAAATCCATATATATGTAGGTGTATTCACATATATAAATAGTATAATTACACATTCACACTAAGGGGAAGGACTACATGTGGCTTGACTTCCCTCTTTGGAAATTATCATCAATACTTTCTTGTTCACATGTATGATATTCTTGAAATCCTCTCCATTGTCTTTGTAATGCATCTTCTAACATTTTATGGAACATTTATAAAGTTGGCAATGTTGATTTTTTATCCCTCATTTGGAAATGTGAAGGAAGGTATGATGAAGGGTCTTGAGTCTCAAGCCTCAAATTTATATATTTAAATCTTGTATGAGTGGGAATACAAATAGAGATGAATTTCATAAACACCATGATACAACTCAAAAATGTTATAAAATATTTATGCTCTAATACCACTGATTTAAGGCCCAAGAGGAGGCCAGGTAGACAACCTAATTAAATGAGTTTAAGTGGGTTATTAATGGAATTGAATTTATTAATGATAGAGAATATGAAATTATAATGTGTTCAATTAACCAAGAAAATAATATTGAGATGATAACCACTATAGAATGTTAATAGCAAGGTTTTATTATCCTATGTTTTATACAATATCTAAGAGATTGGATGTATCATTTTTGTGTATTTCCTAATTTCAATCTTCTACATCTCTAACCTAAAATTAATGTAAGTATACATTATTATATAATGGAGGAATATGAAGCATTTATTGAACAATTACAATACTTGGTAACAACTAAATTCATAACTGAAGAGTGTAGTGACATCACTAACTGGTGTTATTTATGAGTTGTTTTCTACAATACTAACATTACAAGAGTTGTGTAATAACGTAGATGTGGAATTGGATTATACCAATTTATAGGTAGTGAAAAACTTAATTTTGATGTTGATGATGTTATAACAATGTCAAATGTACAATAACAATGAACTACTATAATATTTACAGACCTATATCCTCCTAGATCATTGAAATATTTGATACATAGTTAGTGGTAAATCATCAACATGGTTGATTGGGTTCAGCTCAACCGATCATACTTCCTCAAATTTTATAGATTTTCATCCTTCAAAAGTGAACCTAGGTTTTTAAAGAGAATGAATATTTTTTATGGAGTTGTACATGCAGTCAAGGGTTACAAATCACTCAAATAAAAACATACCAAATAGTTTCTTCAAACTATATGATCATAGAGAGACAAACCTACCCAGGGCATTAACATCAATTTGAGATGTTAGCATTGGCATTCTTGCCCAGTCCCCATGGTACTAACTCTATGTGCAAAGAGACATAGTTACATATATGGTTTAATCACAAGTCTACTTCTCTTATGTTTCCACTATCATAACACAATCATAAAGAATCAATCATATAGTAAAGATAAGTATCTTGATCTCCTTATTACTCTCCATAAGTAAAAAAATGCATTATCATATATATCTCAATTAGTTATATTAAGATTTATTCTTGATTTTTATATGTTACAATTTGATTTAATTTTATAAGTTTGGCCTATTTTGAATCGCACTAATCCAAAAATAGGGTAAACATATTGGTGAACCCATAAATACCTTGAACATTACCAAATGCTAGTTTCCATTAGGGTTTCATCCTTATTTATAGGGTTTTCAAAAAAATTCCATAGGTTTTGAATTTCAAATAAGCTTTATAATTTTTTCCATCTACATAGGTACAAATATGATGATTTCCCCCCATTTTCCTAGGGTTTCAAGTTTATCTTCCAATAGAGATTCCCTCTATTTTATTTGCAACAACCCAATTTTCATAACTCTTAAAGGATATTTTTATTAAAATTGAGAGGATCTCAAACTTATTTTTACTCGCTAATATATTATATGGTTTTTTTGAAATTTTAAGTTTACTATTTTTAGTAAGTTCCATCTAACATGCAATGGATATACCTATTGTGAAAATAATTTATAGTTTTAATTTATTTAAATTTTTTTAATCAAACATATATTTTATTTTTTAATCATACCTCATGGTATTCTTAGAGTGTCCAATTATTTATTTACCATGTTATATGTTGCCTATTATGGATACTCGTAGTGTTTACTTTCTAATTCAAAAAATAATTCTCATAATTACCATGTTATATAGATCATGGCAACATCTATAAAGTAATAATATAAGATCAAAAAATAATCAAGCACATGCACAAGATCACTCAATGTCAAACAAAAAAGGATATATAAGGAGACCACAAACAAGGGCCATGTTTAAATGTCCACACATAAATAAACAAAAATCAGTGGCATAAGGACCTACAAGCAAGGAACATATTTAAATGTTCCACAAGCAATATAATATCAAGAAAGAATTACACTCAAGGAAATGACAATGTGAATAAATAAATTATAAGCAACTAGCATAAGTATATCATACTAGTCCCTGCATTATTGTGTTATAAAAAAATATTATATAACATATCATCAGAGTAAAATGTAAATGTGAGTATAGGCATGTGTTAATGTTAATATAAAATATCAACATGATAATGTAAAACTTATCATAAAATAATATAACTCATGTTGATCATGATCAAATAAGTAGATGCCCTAGTGTAGTATGCCATGTGGGAAGAGGAAAGGTCCAACATCTATATGTGCATGTATCATGGGTCTAATGTATGTTTGTATCACACTCAATAATGCATGAAAAATGTGTGTATAGAAAATAAATAATATATTATCTACTAACATAAAGTAAACAACATAAATGCCAAGGATCTAGAAAACATGTGTATGTTTAATAATTTTTTTGTATTTTTTATTTATTTAAATGTTTTTGTATTTTTTTAGAATATTTTATATTTTTAACATTTTTTGTAAATTTCTATATATGTTGGTCAAGGTTCTTCGAATGAATCATATTTGTCATGATTAAGATATTTTTTAGGGAAAAATATTTATAGCATGTTGCTCTTATCTTTTAACATGCTTATTAGAATTAACATCACCATTGTTTGGTATGTGAACTAATCTTCCCTTGTATAAAAATGAAATACCTTATTTATTTTGATCTATTTTAGCTTCCATTTGGTATATCCAAAAATTTCCCAATGTAAAATTATTTTGAGTTGTATGGGGCATGATCCACACTTTCATTTGGACAACACATGGACCACAAGCAAATGTTAATAATATGTATCCCAATGAGTTTTTCCAACTTCTTTTATGATGTAAGTCTTTGATAGTATAGCCAAATTGTGACAAACATGTTTCATTACAAAATGTTGATTTCTCTATAGTATCAATATGGTTATGGTAAAAATAAGCTCCACCCATGAATAATGTAATTATTAAATCTTTTTAGCAAGAACATTTTTTTTCTTGGTGACATTGGAAGTGGTTATAGAGTATGTCCATCTGGTATTGGTCCCATATTTAGTAAATTTTTCAAAGGTGTCATAAATATTTGTAATTCCACATTTTTATTCATTATATTCGCTTGGCAATTTTTCCCATCTTATGTATCTTTGAAAAAGTGTTTGTACTTTGATGGAGATGTATTTAATTATTTGTTATATTTGAGTAGGAAACAAGGATATCTATGCACATCCATATATAAGTGGATAAATGAGATTTAATGTTTATGTAAAGCCCTTAATTTTAGGGGAGAAGTAATATCTCTAATAAATATGAATTTTATTTCAAATTTGAAGGCCGATATGCTAATGAATATGATGTATTTTTGAATTGAATAACATAATCTAAAATAGACTCATCATTATTTTTTTTGAAGTGCTTCATATGTTATAATGTAAATTTGGGTACTTTATGTGTATTAAATTCCAATAAAAAAACATCTTGTAGTTTCTCAATTGTATTTAGTGCCCCATTTGGTAAACTATACAACCAATCCCAAGCTTATTGTGTGATGCTTCCATGGAATGATTTTAACAATATTCACTCATCTTTAGCCCAATGATCAAAATAATGTACATATTGAATTATATGGTTGAAATTAACTTCATTCCCAAAAAATAAAGGTAACATTGACATGATAAAGTCTTGTGGATAAGGATATTCAAATACAAATTTTACAAGAGGTTGGTTTTTAATGATGTTATTAGTAGTAGTAGCATTATAGGATAACATTTGTACTTTGATAAGTGAAACTATCATTTGGATTTATCCTATAGTAGTCATCATAGACATAAGAAAATTAGTAGTAATTATTGAGTTTTGTAAAGATGTAATCATTGGTTGTAGTTCACCCTCTATCTGGAACATAGGAATAATGGATGTCTCATCATTATGATTAATATTTTTGAGCTTTAGATGATTTGAAAAGTTTGGAACCTTTGGTAATTGAATTTCATTTGAAATCTTTGGCACTTTTGGTAATGGTACTTTCGTTGGATATTTTATAACTTTGGGTAACCGTATATAATTTAAAACATTTGTAATCTTTGTTAATGGTACCTCATTCAATAATTTTTAAACCTTTGACAATGATGCATCATTTGAAAACCTTGGAACCTTTGTCAATTGTGCATTGTTTATAAATGTTAGAACTTAGTATAATAGTACATTATTTAGAGTTTTCAATAAATCCATTATTTCCTTGTGAATATTTCATAAACTTTAAAGATCAAATGATGTAAAAATTGGTCCATGTGTATCTAATTTTACATTAGGAGGTTGAGGAACATATTAACCATCGCCATTATGTAATGACCTGCCTTTTTAGTGACTAATATCATGGCTTGCACAACTCAACATAGGTTTTCAATGAATAATGAGAGTGTTATGATTACTATTAGAACCTTGAATGGTAGGTGGTTGACTAAAACATATCAACCATGATTATTTTCATTCACTTCGTAGCATTTAAAATTGGTTATGATTAAAATCTATCACTTTATAAATATACATCTCTTATTTCTCATAGGTTATAATTGAATTTATAAAAAAATTCATGGGGTAAGCCTTTAGTTTATCTTTGGTAAAATAAATAATTAAATATATCCACAATGATATATAGAACCTTAGGAAGTTGAATAAGGCCTAGAGCATTGAATGGTTGCATAAAAAATGATAGAGGTTGGTTTCCAAATGTTTAACCCTTTTTTGGATTTGAGTGTTAGGGTTAAACGGTTAGAATATCTTAATCAAATGGATGAATAAAAAATATTTTAGAGTAGGCCAATTAAACTTATTTAGATAACATAATATACAAAATCTATAAAGTAACTAATATGGAAAGTACAATAACAATTGATATTGTGATAGTTAAAACATAAAGAAGGGATAATACTTAGATTATTTTTAGATGTGTAGTCATATCTAATTTGTTTAGAGGTGGAATTATGTAGGTTGATGTTTAGGACCTAGTCATCAGATTTTAGAAATATTATTTCTAGAGGCCTAGATACTTACATCGACCCATGTACACTTTACTCAATGATTATATCCATGTCTTGATGGTTTTGTCATGTATTGTATATTCATTGTATTGTGAAGTGACCTCATATGCATGTTATAGTTTTATGTCACCTTTTTATTGGTGTATTTGGATCACATGCATAAGCTATGTATGACTAAGTAAATATCAAGCCTTAGTTATTCACCTTAGGTTAGGTCACCTTAATAAAAATGGGTTAGTAGGTTCATGAAGTCAAGAAAACCTCATGTACCCCTTTATCAATGAGCATTTCTTACATAATAAATACTCCAAGGAGGACCTTAGACATATGTAGTTTTCCCCTAATTGTGGGTTTGTGTGTTACAAGGGTACAATATTCTATATGTAAGGGCATGCAATGATCTAACTTGTAACATGAAAAATATCACTCATGGTTTCTTCTTTAGATGTTTTAGACCTTTAATATGACTAAAAAGGAAATAGGGAAGCATATGGTAGTAAAACTTAGTTATGTAATTAATTGAATGAGCTTGAATAGGTGCTTATTTGGTATTTGCTAGATGTGTGCTTGATAATGATGAATGGTATTTGTTTTGTATTTATACCTCACCTTTTGAAAGTATCTCACATAAGGATTAGATAATAAAAATAGTTTCACCCATACATTTTTAAATATTTACAATTTGGATGAATTTTGACTTACAGACACCTGATAAGGAAACTGGACACTAGCATTGATGCTAATGTCCATATGTAAATGCAAGTTTCTCATAGGATAGAAAACTATTAAAGGTCTGTCACTGAAAGTGAAGGATATAAATCATACTTTTAAATTCTATTAGGTTATAGGTGATATGGGTCATTATAATCATAATGTTTGACTATAAGATAAGATGGCAGGCATAGTGAGATGATGAATTTGAATCTTTCAATAGTCAAAATGTCTAAGATAGAAGGGTAAATCCTTGATTTGTATTTGTCAAGTGTACAAGATTGAGATGCTATATATAATCATATTTTAGTATGTACACATATCCTACCATTCTATCTCCCTTTCTATATTCCCATTTCCATTTTTATCTTTTTTTAAAATTTAAAATTGCTTAAAAACCTAAAATCTATTGATCATACAAAGGCATTTCCCCTATCAAACATAAAGGAAAAGCACCCAT
Source organism: Torreya grandis (assembly GCA_037957365.1). Classification (NCBI taxonomy): domain Eukaryota; kingdom Viridiplantae; phylum Streptophyta; class Pinopsida; order Cupressales; family Taxaceae; genus Torreya; species Torreya grandis. The sequence continues at coordinate 1,529,728 of JARHVA010004355.1, read as the reverse complement.
CACATGGTGATTTATCCAATGTTAAATTCTTTATGCCACTACCAATTGGAGGGGTCCATAAAATAACCTAAAAAAACATAGTGATAAAAAACATCCAGCCATTTTTGTCGACTCCATTAGGGATTGAATTTTTTGTGCATTCAATTTTTATAAATTTCAAATAATCTCCCTTGGAATGGAGGTTCAAAAATCTACTGAAACAAGATACCTAGTACATTCATCTCTATGATTCAATAAATGTCTTTGGTTTTACCCAACTCCATTATTTCCTCGTTTCATTTTCAAATTGCTTTGGCCTTTGACTTGAGCTCAATTTACTATTTTGCCTTTGGCTTCACAAAATAACTTATTGAAGTTTTCTAGAGAAGCTTTTTAAAATGTGGATGATCAAATATATTATTTCACCATGGAATGCAACATCTTAGGAGTTTTTGTAGAAAATGTCTCTATGATTTTTTTTTTGAAACCCTCATTTCTCCTAATATTATTTGGTTCCAACATCTAAAAGATGGATGAATTGTGGATTAGACTACCATGAAAAACATTCTTTTGGATATATGTAGACCAGCCATAGATGTATGTTAGTTTTTATCCTAGTTTTCCCATGTTAAAAATAAATAGTAAGAGAACATATATAAATTGTGGCATGCTTCAAAAATTACTAATTTTGATTCCTCTTGCTAATAAATTAAGCCCCAACAATCAACTTTGTCTCTTTATTTTTCCATTCATACATAAATTTATTTCATCTTGAAGATAATTATATAATGTGATGTATAATATGAATAATAGTAAACATTTGAGATTTAAGATGATCTAATATCATTTGCAAAATTAAAGAGATAAACTATTAAACTCTTTCAAATAGTTATAATGATTAATTCATAATGGAGCCTATTGGTAAGTGAAAAAAACATTTATAAAGAATTCATATCCTTCATAAAAGATAAACCAAGAAATAAATCCAAATCATGTACACCATATTATTCCAATAAATAATTGAGAACACTATCAGTTTCTCATAGTTTTTTTCAATTTTAAAATATTAACTAAACAATATTTATCTGAGGAACATTGATTGAACCAAAAGATTAAAAATATATTGAAGCATGTCATTTGCATTTTGATTATATTGATGATGAACCAGAGATCATTCTTAGTAAATAATAAAATACTATTATATCAAAAGAATCATTCTTCAACCACTACTTCAAAGAAGATTATAACATTCTAGTTCAAGAGAAGGAAATCATTGAAGAGCATACTGTAAATTTGTATTCAATGCCTTTGAAACAGCATGAATGAACCATAAACATCATAATCTACATATTGTTGGAAAATATATGTGTAGTGATTTTGATCATAAGAATGTTGAATATTTTGAAATTCTAAGACTAGGTACGAGAGGATATAATGAGGTGTGTCACATGAATTTTAAATACAAAAACAAATAATTCACCTTTTAATTTTTTAAATAAGATAGGAATGATCGTATACTTACCTATAAAATTAAAAAATTGTGTTATATTGAATTGGAAAGGTCAACATTGAAAAGCATTCAAGCAAGGGAAAATGAATGAATAGATATGTGATAGGTTTTTGAAGAAGCGGTGTAAATGAAATTGATAATACCCTTATTGCAGTCTAAAATTATCAATCCAACCCAGTTTCATTCAAAATCAGAGGATAAGATTTAATATATCAAATATCTTCTTGATATGCTTATTAAAGAGCAAGGAATACATGACCATCAGAAAACTGCTAATGGGTCTTCATGTAAGTTGATTCCCAAAACAACATAGAGAAACGATGAAAGGTTTATTGTGAAACATTCATGCCATAGGAAGGGGAATAATTTTTAAACAAGATAAAATAAAATAATTTGGTTGTCATGATTTCACTATTCATCTTCAAGTTTTGAATAGAATTCTAATATCCATCCTTCTCGTTCAATAACACATTTATATGCTCAACTAATTCAAGTCCATTATGCCTAACTTTTTTCATTCAATCTCCTTTGACCCTTGGAAACCTTATTAGTTCAATTCATTTTTTCATGAAGTACCTAAATCTCATAAACCATTAATGAGGTTGTGTAGTCCTTTTGTTCCCCTTGAAACCTTTTAAATATTTCTTACTTTCTCTAATTTTATCTTGTTTTCCTTTCTCATTTCCCATTTTATGTGTGTGTATGTGTTTTTAATAGATTCATCCTAGAGAAGATTGAACATGATGGAGGAGGGTTGATTTTTGTTTCAAGTAAGATTATCATTCTTAGCAAGGTAAGAGAGCTTATGAGAGACTAATTGATGAATTGGGTGGGAAATTAGAACTTGACACTTTAAATTCCTTGGAAAGAATCACTCAAGTTATTATATAAACCACAGGGAGGGATTATTAGAAAAAATTTAAATATAATTGATGTTTATTAATAATAAAATTTGATTATGATCTTAAAGGAATGAGAACAATATCATTCCAAGCTAGGAGTCTGAAGCATTGATAGCAAGAACATCATGATAATCTTACAAACAAATGAAATTTAATGATAAGTAAAATCAAGTGATATTTAGAAAAGAATGTTTAATACAATGGAGAGCCCTTACTTAAGTAGGCAAGTCAAAACTAAAATCAAGCCTAACTAAAAAATGTGGGATAATTCCATGCATAGGGCAAAATAGGAAAATACAAACAACCTAGCTAGAACCTAGCAAGCATGAGAAATAGAAATTCTAACACCCCCCCCCCACCAAGTGAATTTAGGATCTAACGATAGCCAAAAAGGAGATAGTGGCATATCCACAATATGAGTCTTGGAAACTAGGCCTACTAAGGTGCTCATGTAAAATATATATCCATGAATTGGAGAAAGAGAGAAAACCCATAGGAATAAAACTCCCCCCATAAAAATGATGTAAAATAAGGAAGGACTTCATATGGAATCCCCCAAAGGATAATTGTCATTGATATTAAAGTTATCGACACTCCATGTTGGGGTCACAAGATGACTAGTGTCAATGTCAAGATCCTTATCTAGAAGACCATAGAAATTCTATTTGTATGGAATAATGTTTCTTCCTTTTACCAAAAGAAGAACACGAATGGTGTAAATAAATTCTACCCATTCCACAACATAAGATGAAAGATGTAGTAGTAAAAAGATATTTGAATCACATCCAAATCTAAAGTGTGGCATAGGTCTGATAAGATCATGCATAAGAACCAAATGTAATGCCATGAAAATGAATTGATCAAAATAAATACATGGAACATTCACTCAAATAATTTCCATGGGAATTATATCATAATGATCAAAAAGTGTACTCTCACTGGAACTAGTAGATTCCTCCAAAGTGATAATCTGTAGTGGCTTAAAATCCTACATAAGAACAAAGGGAGGTTATACAAATAGACATCCCAAGTTTGATATAAACTCATCCCATAGAGGTGGCTTGATAAAAATAAGAGAAATGTCCATCATGAATGTGTCATCACAAGAAACTATAGTAGGAGGAGAGAGTACATCATCAAAAGAGAAAACCTCATTGATAAGAGGTGAAGGAGATGGAGAAGGATAATCTATGTCACTGTTAAAATATAAATATTCATTAATAAGAAGAGAAGGAAGTGGAATAAGAGTTGGAGTAATAGAAGGTTTATAAAACTAAAAGGCTCAATATCCTCCTCAAAGAAGGATACAATAGCATCCCAAGCTCCCTTTGGTGATGTGGCATCCCTAATATGAATGTGTAAGTTATCTAAAATATTAAGGCAAATCAAGTGAATAGACTTATATTGTGTATATGAAATATATTTAATATCATCCTCATCAGTGAAGTTAGGAAGATCATCAAGTACCATTATCTATAAGCCTTTTAGCTAAAGGTATATCTTCATTTTTTTCCAAGTGGTGCAATTTGAGGTGTTGAGGGGATCTATTGTCTTAATACAAGGAAGAAGTTGGGAAGAAGAAAGAATGATCCCCCAAAAATAATAACTCATGATTCAAATAATGACAACAAACAAATAAATCCCCAAAATTGTGTAAGCCCCCCCCCCCAGAATTTGGCATTTTATAAAAGTAGCACATGTTTACAAAGTGATGACACTGATGGATAGAGAATTGAAAAATATACATTTTAAAAAAAAAAAAAAATTAACTCAAATTTAAGTTATGGTTCAAAAGGTATAGGCTTTACAAATTCTTTAAAAATGGGTCAAAAATATTTAAAATTACACCATATGTTGGTTTTAGTGACCAAATCAAAAAATAATGTATGATTCCAGCAACCTATTGGAACTAGAATCAAACCATGAACATTCTCAAGTTAACTAAAGTGAAAAAATATTAGCCAGGTGACCCCTATGGTCATGTAAGTAAACTATACTTCCTCTCGAGGCAAAAATACAACTTAATAAACAAAATAATGAAATATTCAATTGTTTTTTAGATGAGAAAAGAGTGGATTATAGCTGGTTAATGTGTCTTAATCCTAGACAGGTACTCCAAAGAATATTCAAATCTCCCACACTCCCACTAATACTGCTCCATGCACTTCTACCACTCTGATTCAAATTAGTGGAAAAAACCCACTTAATAACTGTGTAGACCAAAAATAAGAAAATACAATAGTTTAAAGATGAAGACAAATGATCTATAGATCTGGAATGTAGGTCTCCTTGATTTATCCAAATCCTCCTTCCACACCAAGCACAGTTGTTAAGTAAATCAAATGCCTACAAAAAATGGTGAAGCATAGACCAAGGAAAGGTCCTTCTCTCGTATTGAAATGCAAATATGGGAGTGAAGGAATACTTCCATGCAGCAAACAAAAAAATCCACACCATGCATGGGAAAGAAGACTTCTATGCATCCCTTTATCTATAAAGATCATTCTAACAACTCTTTAGAAGCCTCTATAAATTCTAATGCTCACTTGAAAAAGGAAGAAAAAAAAAGGCCATCATTCTTCTTCTTGAAATGCACCAATCTGCCATCTACTAACCCCAACACATAAGTGAAAAAAATGGCATTTGGAAAATTAAATTTAGGTCTGAATGGATTTCCTTGCTAGAAACTTTCCAATGCCAATGTATATCCTTAGCAAATAACTCCATGTTAATCTTAAGAATCCAATGCTAATCTCCAAAATAGATGCCTATTCTCAAACAAAAACATCAATGCCTTAGCATGTGGAATATACAGATCCTCTCTCTTTTTATAATGTCTCTATAAAAATTCCATTGCTTTTGCCAAGACTTAGACCTGCATGCTGATCTCACGGAGTCTTATGAAGGAAAAATCCTCTAGTGTAGATCTACCAAAGCATAGTCTTTGAAGATGTATGGCATTCTAAACCACTAAAAATGCAATCTTCTTCCTTCTACATAGAATTCCAAGCATCCACTCAGATCAACTTTGAACACCATCATTACCATGTATTGGAATGCACTAGAAGAAGATTTAAAAAACTACACTTTTTTCCTCCAACACCTAGTTTCTTCTCTACCCACAAATCTCTTTAGATAGAAAAAGAAATGCAGATCCAAATAAAAACAAGCAAAAATAAGGCTAGTAATGGCTAGGCTTGAATAAGGCCAAGGAAAAATAAAATATAATGCCTCCTTATGTCAATACTCCTATACGCTAATTCTTTTAAACAATAACTTACTAACGGACAGATGCAATCCTTTGAATCTCTAATACCATGAAAGGAATTAGAACAATATCATTCCAAGCCAAGAGTTTAAAGCACTGATAGAAAGAACATCATGATAATCTTGCGAACAAATGAAATGTAAATATAAGGCAAATCAAATGATATTCAGAAAAGTATGTTTAATATAATGGAGATCACTTGCTTAAGTAGGCAAGTCAATACTATATCAGATGCACTTTTGGCTGATTTTTACGTCCCTTAGTATGTGCTTTGTAGGTTATCATTTTTGGTAGATGATCCTTTTGAGTGTGTTTTTGCATACATGATGGGATTTTTTTCCAATTATCATACTCTTTCATCAGCCCATGACACGCTCTATTCTACTTTAAGCATTGACACTTTGACACACTTTTAGTTTGTATCATGTCTCTATCAAGGCCCCTTTCTTAGCACCTTGCCTTCTTATATGGAGACACTTTTTCACTCCATTATTTTTGGAGCATCTCTCATGATTCATGATGGCTTTTTTGATAGGTCGATAGTCTCCTTATTTGGAGATATTATGGTGAGTCCAATTGTCTTCCTTATTTCCCTTTGGTTTTTTTTTGTGTATGGGATATATTGTACTCACACAAATTTATAAAGTGTCATGGGGTGTTTTTTTATTCAACTTTATCTACTTTCATGCATTTGTGTGTTCTATTTTGGGTACCTTTTCACTTATTTAGTTGTTTGTCTCTTCCATCATTACTAGAGCCATCCTCTTTGAGAGACCTTATCTATATTTTTGACACCACTTTTTTTATAGTTAAAAGTCTCCCATGGCATATGGAGTTATTCTAGTGCATACAGTGTCATCTTATTCGGTGTTCAAGTAGTGGATTAGAACCACTAGTTCAAACCTTTTTTCCTCCACTCCACCCATTTAGCATTAAGGGGAGGTGTACATATAATTTTTTTGTTGTCACTCCACTTAGTCAATAGTATGGCAGGGGTGTGGTGTACATTCTAATTCTTAAGTGTTGAGTGTTCCTTACACATGCAATACTCTTTTGTAATTTTATCACCACTGATAGTCTTCTTCATTAAATTTATTCTAGTGAAGGCCAATGTTAGTTATTTTTGTGATCAAGTAGTGGATTCAAACCACTCATGTAAATTTATTTCTTTCATGACTTGTAAGTACTAGGAGTATGGACTAATTTAACATCATCGTTAGAGGTTTTATATCTCTCTCTTATTCTTTTCTCTCTTTTTTTTTGGGGGGGTGGGGGGGGGGGGCGGGGGGGGCGGGAGTTGGAGAGATTTTCATATGGGTTTTATCTTTTTTCTCCACTTTATAAGATTTATATACATATTTTACACTTTTTTAGTATTTTATGGATTTGTCCTTTGTATATGGGTATCTTTATTAAGCACTTTATTTTTTGGAACCCATATGAAGATTTTTTACTTGATTCTATGGCCTTTTTGGTGATTCTTATAGTGACACTAATGTGGCATCCCACCAGTATTTGTGCTCACTTATCACCATCTTGTTGGAGGGTGTTCAAGCAATACTTCTTTGGATTCATCATTCTACCCATTATTCTAGAGTGCAGTGTTCATATTTAGTGATCCTTGTATTCATCACCACTCTTAATTTCACTCTACAATTATAGTGATTAAATAGTCATGTACTCCAACAAGAAGGAATAGCATCCATAAGGACACATGGCTTCACACTGCATCCTTTATTATACCCACTTAAGCTATGCTTAAGGGGGGTGTTATTGTAGGATATTACTTTCCTACTCTTTAGCTTACTTGGGTCATATTTCATTGGAGATGTTTATCCCACATTCATGAGGATAATGGGTTTATGCCTTACTTACACCTGTATTTGGGAAGTTAGTCCCACATGCATGGGATGGTTAGGATTCTCCTATCTTCTACCTATTTGCACATCTCTATTGTAAACTATTTGATAGAGAATAGAACATAGTCGATAATAGATAGTTTATTCTTTATGTACAATGTAGTAGCTTCATGGTTGTGATAATGGATTTATGGAGAGATCTTGGTTGAAGAGTTTTCTTAACTCTTTCATGGTATCTGAGCAGTCTCTAATTGCCATTTTTCACATTTTTTGTCTACTCTTTAGATAAGTTGTATGGTTTCTTTTCATATTTAAGTTTTTTTATTCATATTCAAAACACCTCTATTGTGGAGAGTTTCCAGTTTTGAGTATGATTAGATTTATTATGTTTGGATATAATTAGTCATAATGTTTTGCATTTGATTTTCTTATATCTTTTATGTTGTACATACATTTATTTAGAGAAATTATAAAGTTTTGTTTTTAGAAAATCATGACTATTTTTTAGATCAGTTTTCTCTTCACATAAGTGTCTGATTCAGAAAATTATTTCACTATTGGAAACATGACTTCAAGAGGTTTATAATAATTGGTCATAATAAAATATAGGTTCTTATACCATGAAAGTAATGAGAATAATATCATTCCAGGTTAGGAGTTTGAAGCATTGATAGCAAGAACATCATGATAAGTTTGTAAACAAATGAAATGCAAACACAAGGCAAGTCAAATGATATTCAAAAAAACATGTTTAACAAAATGGATAGCTCTTGCTTAAGTAGGCAAGACAAAACTATAATCAATCCTAACTAAGCAATGTGGGATAATTCCATACATAGGATAACACTAATAAAATACAAACAACCTAGCTAGAACCTAGCAAGTATGAGAAATACATACTCTAACATGATCTATTAGATGATGATAAATTCAAAAAAACTTTATTTGCTAAAGATTGTGAATTAATATCTAGACAAGGAATTGTGAGTATTAAAATCCTTGAACATGCACCTTGGGAAAGTATCTAGGCTTCTAGGGATGATGAGAAAAAAAAGTAAGAACTCAATATTTATTACCAGTATAGAGTAAAAGGATAATCAATAAAATGACATGAAATTACATGACATAGGTTATTTTAAATAATCTAAATTTATTTATAAAACAAACACCATAGAAAAATAAAATATTTTGGGCCTTTATTGTGCAATAGGGTTTTCTAAGGATGAAGAGAATAAAGGTGAAAATAAAATTTTATGCCTAAAGATCATGGGATATCAAATGATTGGAATATGTTATGTTTTTATTCATTCAAAGTAGAGGAATATGTAGTCTTTATCCATATATACTGTGTGAAAACTCTAGATGTTATTCAGGATGGTGTAAACACCTCTTTATGGTCCTCCTTTATAATATTTAGTATAACACATAGCATAATAATTATAATGGAATGTTATAATGTCTTCATCTATAATTTATGCGAGGAAGGGAAATTTCAAGAAGAAAATGTCTTATTTAATAGAGTGAAGTAAGTAAGGATGTGAAGCCATCGATTTAGGTAGACTACAAAGGAAAATCTAAAAATTTTATGTTATAAGATATCTTAACCATGGTTTTGTCCAAATGAAAGTAGTTTATCCTTATATTGAGTCATGAATTCAAATGTTTCTTTGCATCCATCATGACTTATATATAGTGCCTGACATTCTTGAACATAGCAAAGGAAGTGAATACTACAAAGAAGGTGAGATGGAAAGTTATAAAACTTAACTTGAGTCTATCACATAAGGAAACATGGTTCTAACTTCCTAACTTAACTAGTACTCACAAAATTTTTGGGATTCACACTCTCCATAAATCACAAAATTCATACTAAAAAGTGTTGATTATTAAAACAATATGATTGGTTCCCAGATAAAATCAAAGAGTTTGTGATTGCTAAATAAACTTTCCCAACTTTTCTTCATGGGTAGGAAATACATGAGTAGAGTGAAAGCTATGAAATATTTAGAATAAACTAAGATTAATTAGACATTCATTTCCATTATGTAGGTTATAAAGTGAAGGAAGTTCCAAGAAAACATGGAATTCTAGATAAAATAAATAAAGGAGGTGGTTTCGTTGCCTAAGTTACTTGAGGTGCTTACATGATGTGAAGAAAAGTTTCACCTTACCAAAATTATAGTGATTAAATAGGGGATTCAGATGCCATGGGGTCATAAATGTTCATTGAGAAAAAGTAATATTTTAACATGGATTATGTCCTTCCTTCCAATGCTTTCAAAGGATAATGATGGGAACATTTATCATGTTTTGTGTGTATGAGGAATTATCATCTCCATATTGATGCCTCACTTTTCTCTTGAATAATTAAAAAAAAATGCTAAAATGTTGTGAAACAGGTCCATATCATGATATTAACAAAATTTGAATTTTGATAGCTTATTGAGTGGATACCATATGGTTTGTTACAAATCAAATCATAAAAAAATTGGTGTCACTATTTTGATTTACACTATCAAACTTTAGATATCATTGATGCTAACCATATATTACTAGAACCAATATACATCATTCTTGTGACAATTTTGTTTCTTTTCTATCTATTTACACAATTACACACTTGGTCAAGTTATTGAAGTAAACATTACATCATTCCCTCATTTAGAAATGGTTTGATCTAGTTGGTAGACTACATTTTTTGGGACACATAATGCCATCTTGGTCTCAATAAGGTGACATTAGTTATTTTGTGTATACATATAAATATCTTTGCTCCTTCACCACATCTAATATTGTATAATATCATGTTAATTTCATCTATTAGTCATAATAAAGTCATAATTCATCCTAATATCATATTACTAATCTATCCTAGATAATATTCTAAATTTTCCTAGATCCTACATCCATTCATCAACCTTACCCTTTTATCATATGCTAATTAATGATATTATTACACCCTTATTATACCACAATTAACCCATTAACACATCATTACATTATTTTGCAATGTGTAATTCCAAACTCACCTACCCCCATTAACTTCTCTTACAAATCCTCCCACTAATCTCTCACCTAACCTTCATTAACTAGCCTAAACACATCTAGAACCCCATGATACTCTCCTTGAACTCCTCACCTTGCATAAAACTCCACAAAACCCCTTTCTAGGAACTTTTGAGGAATTTTTAATTCCTTAGTTCATTAATTGTTTAATCCTCTATAGTAATTTTAAATTCATATAATATTTATCCACCATTGATTTTATTCCACCTTAGATCAAATCTATCCCTTCATTTTATCCATCAAACTCTATTTAAACTTGCACACCCTCATGCAACTAACAACCAATAATTTTGGTGCAATAGTTTTTTCAATTTGATTTCCAATCTATTTTCAAGCATCCTACTCCATCTCCATTGCTTCAAGTCATTGAGTTGTATGATTGAGGTATAATTTCATATTTTAATTATTCTTATGTTGTTATTTATAGCTACATTTCCCAATTAGAGGTGTGTTACAAGTTAGGATAGTTAGATGTGATAATATCCATTGTTGTTTGTGATTTTTATTCTATTCCAATTTTTTTCATCACATTTTGGTGACCACAATGGGACTAATCCCTTAACCTTTACTTGTTGAGATCTTGTGTGTTTGGGCAGACTTTCAAGTTCCATTTCAAGAATATTTGGTAGCCTAAAACTCAAATTTATTTGTGAATATTCACCTATAGGTTAAAATTAGCTTCATACCTATGTATCAACAACCTTGTAAGAGTAGCTTCATTTGCTGCAGTCATAACTTTTTTTTACCATCATTTTAAAACACTAATTATTCATAAACCTTTTGATTTTTTGACATAATTAAACAAATTAATTATTATATTTATTTGCAATTAGTGAAATTTTAGATTATGAGCGACAAATTTGAAATTAAAAGTATTAAATTTATGTATACAACTATATTTATGTGTAATCTTACAAATCTATTATTAGCCTTACATTGAAATCAGCAAATTTATTAGTTGTAATAGTGACTTTGTCAATTACAATCATGACTTTGTATATTTGTTTTAGTTTTATGTAGGTCTTACAAATTTGATACTATTATCACTTTTTAATCAATGACTTTGTTAAGTACATCAATAACTTTTTCAAGTGCACTAGTGGTTTTATCTTCTTTCCTTGATCCATTCCTAATTAGTTTCTAATCATTTACTAATCTTATTATAAATATGTTCTTGGTCTATTTGTAATCAATAGTTGTTATCTAAACTATATGTAACTATTTTTTTCCTATTTATTATGTACCTAACCCTATTTCATATAGGCTTACAAGGTTACTACTAAAAAAAATTCACATTAGAAGCTTTGTTAACCCTAATAGTGACTTTGTCTATGGACATTTTTGCGGTCATTTTTTATCATTTTTTATGTCTAACTTTTCCTAATTAGTTTCTAACCATCTTCTAATCCATTCTTGGTCTATCTAGATTATTTTTTCTATTTTGATTTATTTGATTTCTTATGCAAATTTTCAATAAAGTTGTTACTCTATAGGATCTACATAAACATATTTGTCATAGTGACTAGAGACTTTGTCAAAGAGATTAATGACTTTTTTAGGTATAATATTTTATATTTTTTTACAAATTTGTTAATATTTGTTTTCATAATTAATGACTTTGTTTATTAAACTAGTGGCATTTTCAACTAAATTAGTGGTTTTGTCAATATAACCCCTATCTAATTGTTATTTTAAGCAAAAGTGGTTTTGTATCGCATATAAGTAGCTTTTCTCTATATAAAACTTTGTGCTTGATCTAACCCTTTTTTCAAGGTAACCTCTGAAGAAACAAATCTAAAATTACTAATGAATTATCTTGAAAGCCACTTACACATGAATTTGGCATTTGAAACTCCTTTTGATATATTTTTTCCATAATAAATTTTAATTAAAATGACTTGTGTGAGCATAGATTTCAAATAATTTCTCTTAATTTTGAATCCTTGTTTATTACCTAGGGCTAAGGCTACATATGCTCTCTCCTTGCACCCCTAGGGTGATCCTAGAGATTAAAAATAGTCAATTAACCTCCCTCCCTTTTTATTTTATAAGGGAAATATGCCATGGAATTCATCCCCATACACTTATCATATTCATTATAGGGATTGTTAGATAGATTGCATTACCATGTAGAAGACCACACTCCATGTTTTGACAAAGTATAAATATCAAGACTAGTTGTTGTTAAGTGAAACTTCCCATATATGATTTTATGAAGTGAGGAGGTAACACTCTAATACTTAGGTGTTAGAAAACATCTTACATATACTCAAGCCCCATGTACCATGATGTGTTTAAGGGACTCCCTTATAAATATTGTTTGACCTAGAATAAGACCTTTTAGCCACAATAAGCATATAGGGCAAGGGAAACAACATATTTTGAGATCACTCACTATATATGGATGGTAAGAGAGGGTTGGGAGAAAAATCTAGTCACCTCTCATCACAATTTATTTATTGGTTTGGGTATTGAGTTGCACTCTCATTTAAATCACTAGTTACAGGCTTGTGGTTTGTTTGCTTTGTTTGAATGTTATCGATACCAATAATATTTGAAAACCTTAAAGACCTACACATAAAACCAATTACCTTGTCAAAACTTAACCCTAGGTCAAACTTAATCCCTTTGTCCAATCCTCACAAGAAAAGTATCATCTTATCCTATATTAAAACCTATCACCCATCATCATACTAGAGCTTGCCTTATTCCTCATCTCATCTTGATTATGTCTAAGATTTCCTAAACATCAATATGTTTGGTCAAACCCATCCAATACTTAGTCATCTCTCTTGAAATTATATAAACCCACCTCAATCTTAGTCACCCTTGTGACATTATTCAAACACATATTATCATTATCAACCTTATCTACCTTGAGAAAACTTGTCTAAGACATTACATTGAGCTACTCCTTGTCAAAATTTAATAGTAGCATTACCCTCCCTTACTCAAATCTTTTCATCCAATCACCCTATTGGTTTGATCCTAGCACTCATCATTATCATATCACTTTATTTATTTGAAATCAACACCCAACACTATCCCATCACTCTAGTAGTTTGAACCTATCACTGTCATCATCTTATCATTCTATTGGTTTGAATCTATCACCTGTTGTCATCTTTCTATCACCTATCAGATTATCGATTTGAAATGAGAAACCATCATTAATAAAAAACACTATCAACTTATCTAAACCTATTCAAACTTAGGGTAAAATACTCTATAATTGTCTCAATCAATCATACTAGCTTAAATCTTAGACATACTTGCTCTAAGGTATACCCCATCGAAATCCTAGTTATCTTTCACATCAAATCAATCTACCTAAAGGAAATATTAACCTATCATCCACATATCCAACATATCTATCCACATGGCACCTCTCACTCATAAATGAAAATTGAATATTAGATAAGCATAAAACTAGACTGATAATATCCTTGAGAATTTGGGTGAGTAACCTTTGTATCATGAATAAAATATTAGTGACATGCATACCTTAGGAGGTGATTAATAAATTAATTTTATTAATAAGTTTTGGATTTTATTTTTTGAATAGTGATAAGAACAAATCCAAAATTGAATAGTATATTTATGATAAGTAGGAATCCCTATTAGCACAAATTATTGAGATAGAAAAATAGTTACCACCTAACTTTGATCTAAACTACTTGAAAAACCTTGCCAAAGTCTCGCACACCATGATACCTATCATGCCCATAATTCCTTCTAATAAGAATTTGATGACTAAGAAGTCGATGATGAACAAGAAATTGATGATGAAAAACCCTCACCCAAGACTATCAAATCTAACTGAGTCAAGGCCAATAAATGGAAATCCATTTTGTAGGACCAAACTGAGTAAGACTATAAATATTCATGTTAAACCATTTACATCAAATCACCCAACAATTAAATTCCTTCACCTCTCAAATATATTCCAAAGTTCATAAGCCTCACTCACCTAAGAAGCATATCAAAACTACCTTATCACATATCCATCAGGACCAATAAAATCCAATACCAATACTATCATCCATATCCAATCCATTTTATGAACACAAGATCACAAGCCAAGATGTAAAAATTTTAACATTTATTCCCCTATCCTCTTGATAAATACATCCTTCATGTTCCTTTCTCTCTTCACTTCAATCCTCCTAAGTTTGAAAAATTCAAGGGAAATGGAGAACCAAGGGAACATGTTAAGGACTTATTTATATCATGTCATGAAGTTGTTTATAATGATGCCTATGTGATTAAATTATTCCCTATAAGTCTTGGTGGACCTACCCTAGAATGGTTCATGCATCTACCCAAAGGGTCCATTTCATTATTGAAAGACTTGATCAAAAACATTATCAATCATTTATCTTATAATGTTGAGCTTGATATCACTTTTTTATACCTATACAACACCAAGAAAATAAATGGATAAAGTTTTTCATCATTTCTTATATAATGGTGAAGTCTCTCTAGTTAGATCCCTTATTCAATCACTAAAAAATAATTAGCAACAATCTTCATCGATAATCTCAATAAATAATTGGCCTACCATTTAAAATTACATTAGGCTAGTACATTTAATGAGATCATTGAAAAGGGTATTTAGATTAATAAGTCCCACCTTGGTAAATGGGTAATCAAGATATTCTCAAGGAATGATCAGAACTAAAACAACACCCCTACTGAAAGACCAAAATTATTCAATAATAATAAGAATGTTTTTAGAGATGGTGTAATCAACACTAATAATGTCTAGACATTACAAGGTCCTACTTCCTCTTTTAAATCATATAATGCATCAAACATTATTATACCTATAGGTAGGCCAAAGACTAATAAAAGGAGGTGACATTCTACAAGTTTAGGTGAGCCTATCAAAAATGTCTTGAATATGCTTATAGCTGAAAATGTGATCACTTTTCTATAAATAAAACCTCTTGATGAAAGTAAGACATGTATACACTAGTTCAAGGAAAATAAATATTTCCATTATTACCACATTAAGGGGCATGATACTCTAAGGTGTATGTAGCTTTTAAATTATATTCAAGACCTAATTGATAAGGTTAAGATATAATTTGAGGGTGAAGAAGAACCTTATTCTAAAGATCAACAGTTATGTATTTATCAATATTAGTTCCCTAAGCATGACCAAAATTAGAAAAGTGTGTCTAGGGACTAAGGTCAATCATCTTCCTCCAACCATGTTTACTACCAACAAAGACCATATTAATATAATCACCATGCATCCACCATCAATATTAGGTCTAAGGTATTTGAATATCCTCTAATCCCACAATGTCCAATAATCAAAATAAAATGGGCATCTTATAATTGTGTTTTCACTACTCAATGTGTAAATATCATTGTACTTGGGTCACCCCTAATGCCCCAACTCAAAAGGCTCTTCCTAAACTTGATGTCTTTAAAAATACCTTGACCACTCTTAAAGGAGATTACGACATCCACCAATAATTTGAGAAGACTCTAGCACATATATCATGTTAGGATTGTGGAGCTAAAAGCTTCACTGATGCAGACACGGAGGAGGTTGCAGGAGAGTTGCTGAGTGTCAGAGACACCGGCATCGGTCAGGCCAACCGACGTCGGCAAAATAGGGTAGGAAGGCAACCGACGTCGGTCAGAGATCGGCCGGCGTCGGCGACCCCTAGGCGGACAGGGACCGGCGTCGGTCGCCTGTGTGGTTCGGACTGCGTTTGTTACGGGCAGTTAGCTAACGAACCAAGTGTTTGCATGAAAAGATCTAATTATAGACTGAGAGCTGCGGATCTAATTATTGTAATTAGATGTCTAATTATTGTTTGGATGAGATCTATATAATAGACTCATGGTTGTATTGGAAAAGTGTGCTAGGGAGTAAGAGAGCATAATTATAAGCTCCTTCTGTGTGTGAGGTAGAGCAATGGTGCGTTCCTCCTAGTGCCTCAGTACCAGGTGTGTTGGTGCTGGATTGGAGAGCCAGCTGGGTTCTTCAGGAGTGTAGGATCTTGGTCACAGTTGCATGGCCTATATAGGAGATCTACATGGTAAGTAAGATCGTTGATCTGCAAGTGTATGTGTGTGCAAGGTCGAGGTTCACAGGTAAGCAGAACCGTTGTTTGATTTGCAGGTGTGCAAGGTCATATAGACAGCAACACAACAGGGAGCAGTATCAGGCAGGATCTACTTGGAGTACAGGTGTGTACTCGGATAGAGCAAGAGGAAGGCAAGGGAGTTCCTTCCATAAGTATGGTCTGTTGAATTGCAGGTTGTTGCAGATTCATGGGAGATCTACTTGAAGTACTTTGAGTACTTGTGGAGCACGTGGAGTGCTTGTGGAGTGCGTGGAGCACTTGTAGTGTGCGTGGAGCACGGGAGGTGAACACCAACTCTGTATTTGAGTTGGGTGTTGGGACCTGTGAGAGGGAGAGCTTTGGGGAGAAGAATTACTGTTCACTTGAGGTGTGGGAAACCTCTGTAAGGTGGTGGAGAAGAAGTGGCATCTTCTTTATTGTATTCTTTTTTGTATAAAGTATTAATACAAGTTGTGTATTGTCTCTCATATGCTGTGTTATTCTGAATTCTAGTTACTTGTTGATTCTGGTTATTTCCGCATATTAAGTTGCTTGAAGTTTGGTAATCAATTGTATGCTTTCGGTGTTTCGCAATCCCTGACAAGTGGTATTAGAGCCTTGGTTGTAGGTTCTTGAGCTTGATACCAACAAGTGGTATCAGAGCTAAGGTTGCAGGAAGCAGGTTGTGTTTTGGTTACAGGGCACTCTCAGGGGTTTCTGATTGAGTGGGAGTAGAGCAACAGCAGATCAAAGTAAGCTAAGAATGGAGGAGTTGAAAAGCATAGACAGTTACTCACGGTCCGATGGAAAGAAAGAGTAGGTAAAAGAATATTATTGGTTGGTAGCAGATCAGCATGAAGAAACTGAAGATACAGATGTAGCAGGTGTTGTTGCACAGGATGTGTTTGCAGGTTTCTTGGATAAAGTTGAATCTTGGTTAAAAGATTCGGTTGCCTCTTTCCATGCAGCCCTAGGTAGAGGAGCTGGTAAGCCTTGCCAAAGAATTGGCAAAGGGGAAGTGAAGCTGAAATTGCAGGTGGCCAACACACAGGTGTTGATGAAGGTCATGCAGGTCCCAGGTTTGGAGATATGGCTAATTTCTTCAGAAAGATTGGGTGATGAGAGATGCACAAGAACTCTCACAGCAGTAGCACTTAAATTAGCTGGTGGTAAGAAAATAGGTATTCTTTATCTACTTGTTTATATTACTGATTCTTCTTCTGTTGCGGAGACGTGGCTTCGTAGGCTTGGTCACATGAGCAGGAAGGAGATGCATGTTCTTAAGCGAAAGACAGATATATTTGACAGGCTTAAGAACTGGAAAGCCTTGGTGTTCTTGGAGGAGATGGCGGACAGAGTTTAGTGGATGAGGCTGGATACATCTGAGCAGAGCAGTTTGGACATGTGTTTTGATCCAAAGGAGCTCGCGGGTAAAAAGTCATCACTCACAGGCGAACACAGACACCGGCGTCGGTCAGGAGGAACCGGCGTCGAACAGACAGGTGCCGATGTCGGTCATGTGCAGACTGAAGCTGGCGATGTCGGGTAGGGTAAGATCGACGTCGGTCATGGGACCGACGTCGGCAGTATGTAAGACCGATGTCGGTCAGGAGGACCGACGTCGGCAGCAGGGACACCAGCGCTAGCAGGCTGGTAGTCAGGTACAAACGCATGGGAACCGATGTCGGTCGGATGCAGACTATGGAGTGATCGAGGTCGGTCACTGTAACAAATTTTGGGTGGACAGCATGTTGTCAAGGAGTCTCAAACACCCATACGGAGGAATGAACGCATAAGTAGGCCCTCAAATTCGTGTTCCTCTTCTTCATACTTATCGTTGATTGTAGAGCAGGAAGGATCCAGGAAACAGGTGTGAGCTAGGCAGGGATATGATGCAAAACCAAACGAGAGTTTTTGGTAGGTTTGCCAGCTGGATGAAAACACAGAGACGAATGGATTCCTTAGTAGAAGAATAGAGAGAACGGATATGTGAGACGGAAGACCAAGCATATGGTCTTGAGGTAGCTGCAGGACAGTGGTACAGGTTTTGACAGGTGGAGGACAGAGCATGACTCTAGTCAGTGTCAGGGTAACTACTGTGGTTTGACTTACCAGGGGGATGATGATTGCAACATCATTCTGTTGCTGGATGTGGATAGTATGCTAGCTAGCAGGGGTGTACATACAGGGTTCTACTGAGCTAAGGGTAAGATTAGTTCAGTGGCATGTCATGAGGAGTTTGGAGCAGCGGAATTCTTTGACATGGGAGGCATGGAGATCACAGGTTGATTTTGTCTCGAGTGGGAGCTGATGTGAATCAGGTGTTGGCGAGGTTCAGGATGCAGAGTCGGAGCACACTAAGGGCTGGACAGGGACAGTGTCTGAAATCACATGAGGTCTGGTATAGACCTGAGTATTCCCATGCAGTGGGAGCTGTCAGAGTTAGGAGCCAATTCGGGGAAGTGGGTTCTCAGGTTTTTGAGAGGGACCGGCAGCAGGTGTTGCTATGCAGGGTCAGGACTTCACTACATGGATTTGTAGGTTCGAATGTGGTAGGGTACTCGGATGACAGGAGGTACATCACAGGTTGTGTGGTGGGTTGTCTTCAGGTGGGAGCTTGAAGAGGGATACAAACTAGGAAATAGATTAGACAGAGTACAGGTACAGGTACAGTGCAGCTATTTATCTCCAAGTGGGAGATTGTTAGGATTGTGGAGCTAAAAGCTTCACTGATGCAGACACGGAGGAGGTTGTAGGAGAGTTGTTGAGTGTCAGAGACACTGGCGTCGGTCAGGCCAATCGACGTCGGCAGAATAGGGCAGGAAGGCAACCGACGTCGGTCAGAGATCGGCCGGCGTCGGCGACCCCTAGGCGGACAGGGACCGGCGTCGGTCACCTGTGTGGTTCGGACTGCGTTTGTTACGGGCAGTTAGCTAACGAACCAAGTGTTTACATGAAAAGATCTAATTATAGACTGAGAGCTGCGGATCTAATTATTGTAATTAGATGTCTAATTATTGTTTGGATGAGATCTATATAATAGACTCATGGTTGTATTAGAAAAGTGTGCTAGGGAGTAAGAGAGCATAATTATAAGCTCCTTCTGTGTGTGAGGTAGAGCAATGGTGCGTTCCTCCTAGTGCCTCAATACCAGGTGTGTTGGTGCTGGATTGGAGAGCCAGCTGGGTTCTTCAGGAGTGTAGGATCTTGGTCACAATTGCATGGCCTATATAGGAGATCTACATGGTAAGTAAGATCGTTGATCTGCAAGTGTATGTGTGTGCAAGGTCGAGGTTCACAGGTGAGCAGAATCGTTGTTTGATTTGCAGGTGTGCAAGGTCATATAGACAGCAACACAACAGGGAGCAGTATCAGGCAGGATCTACTTGGAGTACAGGTGTGTACTCGGATAGAGCAAGAGGAAGGCAAGGGAGTTCCTTCCATAATTATGGTCTGTTGAATTGCAAGTTGTTACAGATTCATGGGAGATCTACTTGAAGTACTTTGAGTACTTGTGGAGCACATGGAGTGCTTGTGGAGTGCGTGGAGCACTTGTGGTGTGCGTGGAGCACGGGAGGTGAACACCAACTCTGTATTTGAGTTGGGTGTTGGGACCTGTGAGAGGGAGAGCTTTGGGGAGAAGAATTATTGTTCACTTGAGGTGTGGGAAACCTCTGTAAGGTGGTGGAGAAGAAGTGGCATCTTCTTTATTGTATTCTTTTCTGTATAAAGTATTAATACAAGTTGTGTATTGTCTCTCATATGCTGTGTTATTTTGAATTCTAGTTACTTGTTGATTCTGGTTATTTCCGCATATTAAGTTGCTTAAAGTTTGGTAATCAATTGTATGCTTCCGGTGTTTCGCAATCCCTGACATATCAATCATGGACCTTCTCAAATATTTGTCCTCGCATCATGATATCCTTAATAATATCCTTCATGATTCAAAGGTCCCTACAAACATTGATGCAAGATATCTCAAATATCTTGTTTTCCACTTGTCATCCTCATAGTAAATCAATTTTAATCCCCAGGATATGTCATCAATTGAACCTAATTACAACTATCCCCTCTATATCGAGGTGTCTATTGCCAATCACAAGATACCATGGGTACTTGTAGATAGATGATCATATTTGAATCAATGTAACATTAATTTAATAAATAAATTTAGGTATTCTAAGTCAACATTTGGGCCCTAACTTATTATAATCAAGGATTATGATGATAATGAGAGACAGTCAGATAGAAACATCTACTTTCATATTATGGTGGGACCCATTATACATCAAACACTCATCCATATATTCAAATTTAACCTACATTATAACATCCTTTTGGGATGATAATGGATCCACAAGATGTGGGTTGTACCCTCCACTATCCACCAATGTTTTAAATTCCCCCACTCAGGGATGGAAGTCACCATCGTTGTGATCCACACTTCATCAGTAGTTGTTAAGTCATGGAAGGACTTGATTATAGTCTGTATGTTTATAGAACTAAAAGTGCCCCTATGATCCCAAGTCCAAGAAATATGTCCATCATAATGACTTTTCATCCATGTCTTCCAATCCACCTACATCCACTCACATCAAAATTATTCCCAAAGGATGTTGATAATATGAATACCACACATTCAACATTGGTGATCTCCCTTTGTCACCTTAAAATTATATGCATCCCACCATGTAGGAGATTAATATGACTACCCATAAGTTTGGATTAATGTCATTTACCAAGTTAGTACTATTGTCAAGAGAAAAACTTGAAAGATCAGATGATTCTTGGTTATCAAAATAAGGCTTTTCTTTTTATTTCCAAGATACAAAATACCCTAAGGCAAATCAAAAGTGTAAAAACATGAATTACAAAGTAAAATTACCTAGTCTTCATGATCAAGGCATCTTGGGTCCTATCAATTTTAAGAAACATATATTATATCATGGATTAGGATACAAATCACTCATGGTGATTGTAAGCCTGTTTTATTTTTTTGGATTGTTTTAGAATATTTTAAATGTTTTTGGGTTTTTGGCATCTCAACTCAATGGAGGATTAAGAGATGCAAAATGTTTTAGCTCATAAAATAGTGAGAGTATGGATTAGGTTATTCTTAAAAAGGTTAGAGGATTTCTTAAATTGCTCACAAAATGGAGAGAGCATGGCTTATATTTCTCTCAAAATTATGAGAGTGGGATTTAAATTTTTTACAAAACAAAGATAGCATGGAAAAGGGGTTGACCTCAGAAACTGAGTGCTATCTACATAGTCTAAATGGACCTCAAGTCAATGTAGTTTAACCATGTTGGGGGATAATATGTATCAACAATAGGGTTCAAAATAGAAATGGCATAAGAACATAATAAAATGGTACAACATTTGGCAAGGGATAAATAATGGATAAATGAAAATGAGGGAAAAGACTAGGAGTCTCCAAGGACCATGTCACATGAGAACCAAATGTGTCCAATCATGAAAGTATAGTGTGAATAATAGACTAAAATGTTTCCCAAATATGTTTTGATATACCTTCCACTTCCATAACAAGGTAAATATAGGAAGACTAATGGTCACAATAAGATCGGATGGGATGAATAGGATTGAATGGTAATAGAATACATTGGCTAAGATGGCATGAATATAATGGTCTATAATATAGATAGGGTTTCCCCCAAGTTTCAAGGTACTTTCATATAAAAAATTATATATGCATGATGCCAAAAACTTGTTTTTCATCATGGTACTTACCCAAGGTACCACAAGCATAGTTTTCACCATTGGACAAATTATTTCTCTTTTTCTTTTGATTATTTTATATTTTTAATTAAGTTTTATATATTTTTTTGGATCTGCTAGCATATCAACTCAATGGAGGATTACAAGATGCATAATTTAGACCCTTTTTTGTTTAACCAATACCTACTTGAAATGGTTACTCTATCTAAATCCTACTACTTATGTGAACTATAGAAATGTTGTTATGATCTACATTGGTTGTTGATTCTACTTCGTCCAAACCTCTAGACAAGATGTCTTTGTAGACTCTATAAAAAAAGAGTGTCAATATAAAGGGTAAATAAGGGTAGGCATGGGATAAATGGTTTGATTAAATAATGCAATATATGCCTTGAATTGATAGTAGGATTAGAATGGAATGTATAATGGTTGATGGACAAATGAAAATTGGGATTTTTAATCACATATATTGCTTTTACTTCTAGATTTGACTTAAATTTGGTTATGGAAAGGCCAATATGGACTTTAATATTTTATTCATCAAACAATGATGAATGAATTGGCTCAGTTATTAGCACCTCGAAGAGGTTTTCACCAATAAAGTCTTCTAGATTGTTTTGACTTGGATTGTCCAATTGTGCCTAGATTAAGGTTTCAATAAGGGATGTTGATAATTCATTTTGATTTTCCCTTATTACCTTAATAAAGGTTTCACTAAAAGATTCTATTTTTTATTTTGATTATCATCTAGCACCTCAAACAAGGTTTCACTAAAAGATGTTGAATTTTGACTTTGATTGTCCCCTAGTGCCTCAAAAAAAGTTTCACTAGGAGATGTTTCTTTTGCTTTAATATTGCCTTGCTTCCCTATAAATTATTCCAGTTAAATGTCACCATGGAATAAGTTCAACAATGAGTGATTATATCGGTCCCAATTGATGTTTGTGGGAGGTGGAATATCAATATATTGGCTAGGTTGGTTAATTGTAAAGGCATGGGTAATGGAAATGGAAGGGTAAAAGGTAGCATAGTCCTCATAGAAGATACTAGGATAACTTATGTCGATGTCAAAATAAGCATCCTCACAAATTATGGAAGGATCACAAATGTTTTCAAGAAAATATATTATAAATGTGCAGCCAAAATCATAACATCCATTAATATATTATGATTCTTAAGTTGATTTTGACTCAAGAAGATCTGAACTTGTTATTGAGACTAGCATTGATTCTACTTCTGATGTTAAATATGATATTGGTTCCAAAATGGAACCCAATTATTATATTGGTTATGAAATAGAATCTAAATTTGATGTTGAAGTAATCATGAAGGGGGCCTATTGAATTACATTATCCACAAGTACTTTGTCCACCTTTTAATTGAAAATAAAGGATTATGATGAAAGAATGTTCAAAAATGGGAAATGTTTGGCAATGGTTGAATAAAGAGCTCTGGATTAATAATAATTGGCTCTTTAATGATGGGTTCATTGAATATAGGTTCTTCATCAAATAGATACCCTTCATCAAAAATAGGTGGACCATTAATGGTTTGGACTTGGTCAAATATGGGTGATTCAATAAAAATGTTGATAATGGTTTTACTATATTGATCTTGCTTTAGAAGTGGACATATTTGATCATGCTTAGGAAAGGGATCATTACATATCCTAATTTGGTAGTTATCAAACTTGGGCACACTTGGTTTATCAATAGATAATGGCCCTTATATGGGTAATGGCATAATAGGTATGAACATTCTTTTTGTTGTGGTTGTAAAACTATATTGGATTTTGGTTTAATGGTTGAAATGTCAAAATTAGAATCAAAGTAGGCTAGCTTTTGGCTAGGGTGGGTGAGATAATATATCATACTTTGACATAATACTAGTAATAATAGAAAAATATTAGAATTCTGGGATGCCATGACTTGAATTAATCTTAGAAAAATTCCCCCAAGTAAGGATACATTAAATGGTAATTAAATTGGAGAATTGGCCCTAAAGAGTTTGGAATTTCTCTCACTTAGAATGGGCCCAAAGAGGGTAGTCTTGGTTTTGATTATAATGTGCCCAAAGAGGGTGATCTTAGTCTTGATTAGAATGGGCCCCAAAGAGAGCAAAATTGGTCTTGATTAGAATGGGCCCAAAAGAGGGTGGTCTTGATCTTGGATTGAAAATGGGCCCAAAGAGGGTGATCTTGGTCTCAAATTGGAATTGGTTGAAATGGTCTTGATTTTATTAGACCTAAACAAGGTGAATTAGCACAAATTGGAATGGGCCCAAATAAGGGAAATCTTAATCTTGGATAGAATAGACCCAAAAAGGGTGGTTTTGGTCTCATAATGAAATTTGTTGTAATGGTCTTCTCCCAAAAAGGGTTGAAATATACTTTATTAGAATTTCCCCAAATAGGGCAGATTATCTTAGATTGGAAAATTCCTCAAACATGGTAGATTGGAAAAAATTAGAATTGGTCAAAATGGTCTTGATTTGATTTTGCCCCAAACAAGGCTAAATTAGAATATATATGATTCAAATGAAATAAAGGATGGATTTCTTGACTTTTTTTTCCCAACAGACATGTGCAGGACATTGAATGGAAATATAAGAAATGGTCTTGAATTAGCATGTAATAGATTCCAAATAATTGGATTTAGTTGAAATAGACTTGATTTGGCATTGGAATGTATTTCAAAATGAACCAGATCAAAATTGGAGTGGTTTGGTATGTAATTAGAATGGTTTGGTACATGGTTCAAGATGAACCATATTGGAATTAGTTAGCATGGCACATGGTTCAAGATGAACCAAATTTGGCTTTGATTTACTTTGCACATGATTGACTTGGTAGGCAGTTCAAGATGAACTAGTTTAGATTTAATAGGACCTTGGTTGACTTTGAATGTTTAAATTGGGTCTATCAATGCAAATGTTAAAATGAAAAAGTTCAATCAAATTTTGTTCATGTAAGTATCCAAATAGGAAAAGTGTGTGAATCAAACTTGTTTCCAAATAGGTGCACAAATCTTGGTATATCAAAGGCTTTCAACAAGTTTGATTTCAATTTAGACTATTAGTTTAAAATGCCATTTTATTTTAATTTAAAATTTGACCTAGGCTTTGAGCAAGTTCACTTTGAAATGTTGGTTTGGTTTTAAGTTGTTCAAACTTTAGATTAGAAGTTAGTTTTAAACAATGTTTGACCAATATTGGTTTTGATCATTTGACTTCAATTAAACTTGATTTGATTTGGAAAGTTGATTGAATTTGAAATTTGGAAGAAGAATTGAATGGAATTTGAATTTTGAAAAAGGTCTAATTTGATTTGATTTGGGTTGACTTGGTCAACCCTATTTGACATTGGATTTGGCTTAGACTAGAATTGGAATGTGGTATTTAAATAGGTATTGGTTTTGAATTGGATGGCATAATGACATGGTTTGAAAAAAAAATTAAACATTGGTCTTGAACTTGGTTTGAATTTTTAAAATTTGGATCTAAGAGTTAGTTCAATTTTTGGTAGTCTAATGGTGTGGATTGGAAAATTAATATAGGTATTGGGACCAAGTTTGACATGTCACTTTTGTTGACCCAAAGTTTGGCAGAGTAATGCATCATTATGTGAGTATAAAAATGGTTTAGATTTAGATTTGGTTTTTTTGATTTGGTCTCAAGTATAAACAAGGTTTCAACACAACAATCAAGAAACAACACGCAAGTATTATAAGACAATTTTAATAACTGATTTAGATTTTCATCGCATTCATTGAACCTTTGAAATACTCACCTTGAGAGAGGATTATAAAATTTAAATGTTCATTAAATAAATTATTTCAATTATTGGTGGTATTTTAACCTTACCCTTCTCTCAAAAATTTTGTATAAGCAAGGAAATCTTTGGGGGATGTTATCTTTGCACCCATCCATCAATGAATGATCCTAAACAAAAGAGGAATATAAAAAGCAATCAAATATCAGGTTATTCATAAAAGGGCTTTATCCCTTCGCAACCACTTCAATCGTAAGGGTTTTAGTGAAATTATACCATATTTGGGGTTTTCTTATAATTTTAATTGGATTTATAGATGGTCCTTATATACCTCACAGTATGTGGGCACAAGTTCATCAATGAATAATTTCAATCTTGTTTCCAAGATTGCTCCTCTTGAGGGTAACACACCTTGGCCTAGGATAAAGAACTCCTTAGGGTTACTTTCCTCACATGACAATGTGTAAGCATTAAGCTAGGCCTTCACAATGATGATGATCCTCAATTTGTATACCCACAATATAAATGGGGTGTGGTATGATTCTAGGATGTGACTTCCTATTAAATGCAACCCTAAGACTTACAAGAAGATGATGAACTCCACCCCACCTAGTTAAAAGAAAAATAGGGTAAAAGGCAAATAAAAAATTTGCATTTCTTAGTCACCCAAAAAGGGGAGAACATATGCACAAAATAACCCCACAATATAATCAAGCAATAAGCAAACTTTTAAGAAAGTAAATAACTTTGAATATAATCAAGTTTTTCTTATAACCCAATTGAAATGTGAATTCATTTTAATGCAGAAATTAAAATGCAAAGTGAGAATGATTTGTATAACTCAAAGTACCACTTCTTTGGCCAAGGTCCTATAGCACAAATGATTAGAATTTTGACAAATGTGGTTTTGATCCAACAAGGAGGTTGAAAAGAGGTTTGTTTTAGTATCAATTTTACACAAAAGGACAATTTTGTTGTTGCAAAAAAAGAGTCAATTTTGTCATTATATAGAGTCAATTTTACCATTCTAAAAGGATGAATTTACTGATTACAGAGCAATTCCATCGATTATCACCACCTATATACAACACAAGCTAGAAAATAGAGAAAAAAATAAAACATAGATGTTTTCATTGATTAGCAAGATAATTTCAATGTTTTCATGACAATTTCATTCTTTTCATAACAATTTATTCATTTCAAAAACATATCTAAAAGAACTTTTATGGATGAATTCATCTTTTTTATACCTTTGTTTTATAGCAAATGAGATTTCAAATGATGCCCGAGTTAAAAGTTATGGCCTCCAAAAGATAAGTTTTGAATGCGAAAAATTGACCAATTTCATTGATTTCAAAACCATTTCACCATTTTTAAAACCATTTCACCATTTTCATCCATTTCACTATTTTCAAGGCCATTTCACCATTTTTTCAATTTCATCATTTTCAAAGTCAAATTCATCAATTTAATGGCAAACTAATTGTTTTTGAGGTAAAAATCATTATTTTCACCTAAACTTGCACACATAATAGAACATAAAGTATAAAATGATGAATTTATCGATTAGTAGGTCAAATTCTCCATTTTTTAGTGGTGAAATCATTGTTTAGAATGTTGAATTTGTTATTTTCAAGGGTGAAATCATTGTTTAGTAAGTTAAATTCATTTTTTACACCTAGATCAAAGATTAATGAGATTTTTAAGAAAAAGAGGTGAATTAAATTAATTATAAGGCTAGTTCTAGTAATTATAATAATGTTAATGGTCTCGAAGAACTTCTAGGTTGCATCAAATCCTTCAAGGTCCACCAGGTGTGCCATTATGTAGATCAAGAATCCAAGAGAGGTTAGTCAATTGTTAATGAATAAAATCAAAACAAATTGAAGACATAACATATCAAACATAATCTATAGGTTGAATTATGTGGAAAATAAGCAATAAATGCATATTAGAAGATAAAAACAACATTTATACCTCCTTAGAAGATTTGTTTGAGAATCAGTCTATATAAGTTGAGCTTGTCTTGTCGATGCATAAGTGTTTGGCAATACTTGATTCTTCTTGTGGGAAGCAACTCTCCTTGTCTACACTTGGTCTCTAGTTTGGCTCATATTTGGCATGAGAATTGTTGAATGATGGCCTTGAGACTTGTCAAAGCTTCGTTGCCTTAACTAATCATTGTGAAAGAGTGTGTAGACCCTTTCATTTATAGATTTGGCAAATTATTGTAGACTGTACATCTTGAGATGAAGATCAAGGGTCCAATATTAACCCTCCATTCTCATAAATGATAAATATGGATTTTGGAATAAAAGAGGTAGTTTGTATGTCATAGAAATGTAAGATATTTAATTTATGACCATTTTGTGTGTGTAAGAGGGGTGTAAGAAGAAGAGTGTGTAAGAAGGGTGTAATAGATTGTAAGAGCTCTTACTTACACACTTTGTATGATGATGTCACCTTGGGTAAGGCAATATTCCAATTTTGAATTTATAAAATAGATAATTTTAAATCCATGAAATTTTCCATTAGGATTCGATTAGGAGTACATTAGGTTAGTTAATAGGTAATTAATTAACTATTAGAGAAAAAATGATTTTTATAAGGTTGAAAGTGTTAATATAATAAATAATTATAATTGACATTAATTATCTAATTTTAAGTGTCTACATCTACTTTTAGAATCGCATGAGTATACTTGTATGTTCAAGTCATAGTTTTGCATAAGCAAACTAATATAACATGAATTTTTTAGGCTAAAGGATTAATTTGGACTGATCTTGATCAATCCTCATTGATAGACCAAACACTATAAATGGTTCTCCCATTAATGTGTATGTGTGTAATTGTGAATGCAATTCTATATGTTCTTTCTCTAATCTTGCCTTTTGTACAAGCATGCATATGTGAATTAACCCTTGTAAACTTAAGATTAATATCTGATAAAATTTTGGGGAAATATGTAATCTTTTCTAAACCTTGATAATGAAATTTAATTGTCCTAAAATGTATTAAAATAGCTTTTTAAATATCAAAACTTCTCTAAATTTTTAATTAGGACCTAGTGTCATGCAAAGTCGACCAAAAGAAGTTGAAATGTGCTAAAAAAATGATCAAAAAGTGAAATGTGAAAAAAATAAATTAAAAGGGGAAATGGATTAGTTATACTATCTTTAGTTAGTACTAAAAATTGATACTGATTGTAAATCATGGAATTGACCTAAAGCTTTAAATACTCCAAGGTGATAAGTAGGGATATATATCTCCGTAGTATGGAATATAAAGCTAGAAATGATAGGATAAGGGTGTCACATAACCAAATATAATTATTAATAAAATTAAAAGATCAAGATAAATGTTCTACTAAGAAATTATTTTGTAGTTTTATATCTATACATGAAAAGCTGCCCAAAAGTATTATGAATCATAACTTGTACGAAATCTGGATATCTACAAGTTACCCCTCTAATATAGCATTTTGGTAGAACTACAAATACTAGATAAAATGAAAAAGAAAATGCAAACCCACATTGGTGATTGTGAATTTACACTTGTTTTTTCCCAATGATGTCCAAGTTTTCTTGTAAGAGATGATGTATGTGATTAGATAAATTTATGCTCAGATAAAGAAGTATAGTTATAATGGAAAACATATTCATAGAATAACTACACGTGTATGTATGTCTTATAGTTTCCTCACGAATTATGTCCATGGAGTGTTCTCTTATTGTAAAGAGTGGAGATGCCAAGGGTAAACAATTGACCTAGTCATTAGAGAGAAGAAGAAGGAACTTGTAGTTTTGTTCATTTCTTGGTGAGGGAAATAAAAAATATTCCAATAAATTATTTGAAAAATAGTTCTAAGAGTTTATGTATTCCATAATAAAAGGGGGTTGATACTCTCCACATGTTTGGATGGTTGAATTGGCAAAATTTCATGTATTCCATGATAATAACCGATGGTGCTCTTACCTAATTTATTGGAGTGTTAATAGATTCATCTAAATAAATATTAGAATGACTATGTTTTAAATAAATAAGAATATAATATTCATGTTTTCCATAATAAAAATGGGGTTTATACTCTCCACGTGTTTAGATGGTTTAATTACCAAAAGTTTGTGTATTCCATGATAATGATGGATGATGTGCTTACCGAATTTATTGGAGGATTAATATATTTATTTAAATATATATTGAAATGGCCATGTTTTAAATAAATAACAATATAATTTATAAATGTGAGGATTTTATAATCCATAACATCCAAAAAAATTATTGGATAAAAATTCTTTAAATTTTTTATTAAGTTATATTGATGAAAATAGGTTAAAAGATTAAAATACTATAATTTTATGGATTAAATTATGATTAATAATATTTGTATAAATATATTTAAATATAAATATGTATATTGAATATAGAATATAATTTTAAGCATATATACTTTTTTATAGATATTAGGGTTGGTGAGACCCCTACCCATATAACTTTTTGACCAAAGCTATTAACTGGATTTAGGGCACAATCAGGGGGCCCAGTCTCCAAGAACCATTAAACCAACACAAATGGCCACCACTGACCACTGAAATCACTATATCAACTCAAATGGCCACATATGGCCTATAAACACCTCGTGAGATTCAAACTTGGGTGGGGTTGAATGCAAACAACCCACTTAACCAACCCTTCTACATTTCATTGGAAAATTTAAGCATATATTATGTAAATTTTGAAAATCTATTTTATGTGCCTTGAATTATAGTAAAACTTTAAATAAAAAATCTATTCACTTTTGATATGGAATATACAACATAAATTCAAGAATAAACTATGTAAATTTTAAAAATATATTTTATAAGCCTTGAATTCTATTAAAATAGTAATAAGAAACTTTGTCTACTTAGATACCATAATAAAAGGGTAGAACAAGTTTAATGTAAGTTGAATAAATTAACTACCATCAACCACAATGATGAATGGTGAATGATGAATAAACTGAAGCATATGGAATCCCCTTATCCCATTGAAAAAGAAACTATATAACTTAAGGATTCAAATAATATTTAAAATAAATGAGTTACAACCAACTTGAATTATATTTGTTGAATGATGTCATAAAATTTAATTTGTATTTTATTGCATGGAAAGGGTCATTATGTCAATTTTATTGAATTTAAAAGTTTTCCCAGCCTTAATATAGGTTATAACATCATTTAAATGGGAGTAGATATCATGGTGTAAGAAGCATAACCATTCCTCCAAGATTTCATTCTCGATCAACTTATGCCCCTATTTTTCACTATGAGCTCAAATTACCTATTGTGAAGAGGATCTAGGCACTTGGGTACTTTCCATTTACTATCATAATAATTTCCATCATCTGAAGAAGAGAATGCATGGAAATTTTATTTTTATTTGTTACCATGACTATCTTATGCTCTAAAGTCATTGTAGAGCTGCCAATATTAATGGTAGGTGGTGTGCCACTGCAGTATTTTTTTATATCTCTGATTTAAAGAGTTGTCTCGTTATGAATACAAAACTTTTTTGTGATTAGAAAAAGTTTTACCAACAACTTAAACATACAAAAACCCATAGTCATGGTGTCATAAAAATGCCAAATTAAGTAGAAATATCTCTTACATGGAAGCAAACAATAGTTTTATCTTCTTCTATTTATTTATTCATATCACAAAAAATTACAATTGCCTCAATATATAGAGGACTTGAAAGATATTTGCTTCTAAATCAAGTTATCTTTAAAGCAAATTATCTAAAAATAAACTCATGAATGCAACTAACAGATTTATTCAGTAACAACCACTTTTATATAAATTATTATTTTTATACTAAATGTTGCTTTAAAACTAAACATGGGAGGAATTAAGTGTTTATTCTAACACTCCCCCTTAATTTATGTTAGATACTTCAGCATTCATAATGCCCAAAATATATCTTAGACATCCAAAATTCTCTATAGCTAATGTTTGTGTGAATATATCTACTAATTAATCTTCAAATATGTAAAACTCCAAATGGATTTGTCCATTATTCACTAACTCTCTGATTAAATAATACCTAGTGTCAATATACCTCTTTTATAAAAAACATGATTATTTGATAGTTTAATTCTTGATTTGTTATCAGAAAATACTAGTGTAGGATTCTCCTAATTATGCAATATATCTATCAACACTCTTCATATACAAACTATTTGACATGTTGTTGATGTTATTGCAACATACTCTTCTTCAACTAATCTATAGGTTGCTTCTTTGATGCTCGTGAAACTACACATATTCTAAAAATAAAAACATATCCATAAGTACTCTTCCTATCATCTATGCTAGCTATAAAATTGCTATCAAAATATCTAATCAAATCAAAATCATTAGTTGTGATATATAATATTCCATATCTTGTTGTTCCTACTACATATCTCAATATTCTGTTCCTAACTTGGTAGTGTGAGTCTTTTGGTGACTCCATAAATCTTGAAATTAAACTAATTTTATACATAATATCTAGCCTTGTAGATGTCAGATACATCAAACTTCTAATGAGTCTTTTGAAAATAGTTGGATCAACATTGGATCCCTTATCTTCTTTTTTAAGTTTTATTACTATTTCAACTGGAGTTGGTGTTGGATTGAAATTCATCATCTTGAATCTCCTCAACACATCCTTGACAAACTTAGATTGACAAACAAAAATACCAAATTATTTGATTGAATAAATTTGATGCCTAAAAAATATCTCATCAATCATAAATTTGTTATTTCATATTATTTCTTCATTGCTAATTTGAACATGTCTATAGACAATTTTTAGTAAAGATTAAGTCATCAACATATAAATATACAATCAAAATTTGACCATGGTTGTTAATTTTTGTATATAACATAGGATCACTACTAATTTTGTTGAATCCATTGTTTGTCAAGTATGAGTCAATCTAACTATACTATGCTTTTGGTGCTTGTTTGAGCCCATAAATAGCTTTCTTCAATATTTATACCTTGTCTTCATGTCCATTCACTTCATAGCCTAGTGGATTTTATACATACACTTCTCCCTCTATAAAACCATTTAGAAATTTTGATTTGACATCCATTTAGTAAACTTTATAATTGTTTTGTGTTGTTATGGCTAAAACCATTCTAATTGTATCAATCTTTGCAACTAGAGTAAATGCCTCACTATAATTAATTTCAAATTGTTGTACAAAAACTTTTGCTACTAACCTTTATTTTTACTTGTCAACTTCTCTTTCTACATTGAACTTGGTCTTATATACCCATTTGACCCCTATGTGGTGTTTAATTTTAGGTAGATCTACTAAATCCCATGTTTCATTTCTTTCAATAGAATCTATTTCTTCATCCATAGCCTTGATCCAATGATATTCCTTAGCTAGTTATTTAAAATATACATGATCATGAGATAATAAAGAAAGATTTGAATGTAAATTTGATTTTTCTTCTCCTTGATCATAAATTTCTTTGAAAATTCTTATTTTCTTACCACTATACCTTGATCTTAACAAAGAAAGTGTAGTATCTGATTCATTACTTCCTTCTGAATTGAGATTAGGATGGATTTCATGAAATGATGATTCACCTTATATAAAATTCCTTGGTGTTCTTATATCTCTTTAGTTATCTCCTTGTAGATTTATTGTTGGAGTACCTATTGCTTGTGAACTTGGGTGACCACCTTAAACACCTTGTTTTATTAATTCCTCTTCTTCTTGATGTGTAGCAACTATAATTAATCTATCAATACCTCCATCCCAAGCTTTCTCTTCCTTGATTTTAACATCTCTATTGATTATTACCTTATTTGTAATGGTATTATACAATATTTAAGATGTTGGTTGCTCACTTTAACCAATAAAGATACATTTTTTACCTCTATCATAGTTTTCTTCTTATTTATTCCGGTACATGTGCATATTCCACACATCCAAATACTCTTAATTGAGATACATTATGCTTCCTGCCACTCCATGGTTCATGTGTAATTTTATCCTTAACGCTCTTTTTAGGACATCCTAGTATTCTTTAGACAAGTGTTTGGCCTTCAACATGCCCCTATCCATATCCATGATTGTTCTATTTTTTCTCTACAACATCATTTTGTTATGGTGTGTATCTTTTATTAAATTTATTCTTAATTCCATGATACCTAAAAAAATATATAAACTCTTTTTAATTGTATTCATCACCTCTATCTGACTTGAGTACCCTAATGTATAATCCACTATATTTTTGGACAATTGATTTGAAATCCTTGAATATTCTGAAGGCTTCAAACTTCTGCTTGAAAAACTATAGCCAATTTTTCCTTCTAAAATCATTAATAAAAGTTAGGAAATATATACTTACACTTAATGTTAGATTCTGCATAGGTCCACATATATTAGTATTATCAAGCTCTATTGATGCCTTTTCTCTGTAAGACATTCTTATTAGAAAACTTTCCTTATGTTGTTTTTCCAAAATATAAATATCATATGAACTTGTTGGTTGATCAATTGGTGGTAATCCTCTCACCATCTATTTCTTCTACAATAAACTCAAAGATTTAAAATGAAGATATCCATATCTTAGATGCCATAACCATGTCAGATATAAATGGGTTGCCTTGTAATTTTCCTCAAGATCTTCTTGGATTGACTTTTCACTCTTAATTCAAAGTGGGAAAATTTGATTCCTGGTCATCTCAACCTTTTCAATCAACCTATCACTTGGAAATTTGTCTAGTATAGTGCATATATTATCTTTAAATGATACTATGTAACCTTTATGCATAAATTTCCCAACCCTCATGAGATTATGCTTGAAACCTGAAACAAAACAAAGATTTGGAATATAATTATATCACCATGTTTTGTAAAAAATTTAATCACACTTTTTCCCATCACTGATGCTTTATTATAATTATCTAACTTGACTTCTAACTTCACTTAATTATCTAAGCTTGTAAACCAATCTATGTTTCCTATCATATGCTTACTACATCCATTTTATAAACACCTAATATAATTGGTAA
Source organism: Torreya grandis (assembly GCA_037957365.1). Classification (NCBI taxonomy): domain Eukaryota; kingdom Viridiplantae; phylum Streptophyta; class Pinopsida; order Cupressales; family Taxaceae; genus Torreya; species Torreya grandis. Next base: position 1,494,490 of record JARHVA010004355.1, on the reverse strand, counting down.
TCTCTTGAGTAACATGACATGTAATGATTAAAGCCTCATAATTGCTTTCAGATACATCTAAAAAAATTGTATTTTTTTTACCCTCATCTTCTTATTTTTTCCATCACTAATATGCATAATGACTAAACTTCTTGCAATAATGACACTAAACATTGGGTTTATCATACCTATGAGAATGTTGATGAGACTGATTACGTCCTATAGAACTATGAGTAGTGAAGTTCTTATTTTTCCTTTCATCTTGATTTGGACTACTCTTTCCACCTCTTTGATTATTATTTTTGTCTTTGCATCTACCTCTGAAGCTTGACCTTCCTCTTCCTCTACCCCTGGTAAATGAAACCTATGATTTAAAAACATTCTCCAAAAAGGAAATATTGTTCATATTCATTATATATTCATGAGATAATATATACCCCATCAACTCATCTACAAATATATATGCTAGATCTTTAGTTTCTTAAATATCAACAACAATAGAATAAAACTTATTAGGTGGACTTCTAAGAATATTTTCTACAACATTATGATCAGATATTTTTTCTCCATGTGATTTTATTTGATTAACAACATTCATAACTTGACCTAAAAACTAGTCTATAGACATTGAATCTTTCATCTTCACATTCTCAAAACTTCTCTAAGAGACTGTAGTTTAACAAATTTAACCTTTGTGGTTCTCTAATAACCTTTTTTTAGAATATCCCATGCCCTTTTGGACCTATTTGTTATTATGACCCTAGGGAAGATAGACTCATCCATTACTTATATTATAAAAAATAGGGATTTTACATATTTGTTATGTTCTCTAAGTTGGTTTTTTTTATCCTATGTCAAAACTTGATAGGCTTCCTGATCTACAAGCTCTATAAATCCATTCTCCACTAAATTCCATACATCCTATGAACAAAACAAAGTTTTCATCTTGATTGACCAAAAAGTATAATTTTTACCTCTAAAAATTGAAATTTAAGGCTGAGTGACGATGGTGTTCATTGCCATCGTTGTGAATCAATCTATATGACTTTAATTTCTAACCAGCTCATTTAAATTTTTACATTATCTTCTTATCTGTAATTCTAATATATTATTTGATTGGTCCAATTCTTTGTCCCTTTTTATTTATTTATCTAATCATAAACTTTTCAAACTATGATTCCTTCTTGGTTGTTTGGATATAGATTCTTCAAATAGTGGTTATGTTTTGCTTCATATCACACTCTATCTTTTTCTTTTTTATGTGGCAATAATTGACAGATCTGTTGCACTTCTTTTAATATAACTATTTTGGTTGAAATAGTATACTAGACTGTGACCTCACAAATCAATGATTTTATCTTGTGTATACAAATTGTAATATTTTCCACACTTTTGGTTGTTCTCTTCTTCCAACCTAGTTGCTCTCTCTCTCTCCAATGTTTCTTCCCTATGCTAGCTTCTACTTAGATTTGATACCACTTTGAAACCAAAAAATAGTTTTATCTTCTATTTATTTTTGCACTAAAAAAATTAAAATTGCCTCGGTATATAGAGAACTTGAAATATCTTTACTCCTAAATCATTTTATCTTTAAAGAAAATTATCTAAAAAGAAACTCATGCATTCAACTAATAACTTCATTTAGTAACAACCACTTTTGTATAACTATGGTTTTTATACCAAATGTTACTTTAAAACTAAACATGGGAGAAATTAATTGTTTATTCTAACATTACCCCAATATAGACAATAATATTTGATGAAGATGATCAAGGCATAATCATGGAATTAGAAAACACACACCCACATTTATACACATGATTTCATCTATAATTATGTGGTTTATTATCAATGATATGGAGCAACTTTGTCTACAAATGTATGATTTATTGTGAATGCTACTATAATGCCATCTCTCAATTTTATTGCTTGATCAAATAAAAAAACTTTTGTCTATTAAAAGGATTTTTTAGCCCAATCAATATATGAAATAATGGTTTATACTATCGAAGCATTACCATTTGTTACCTAATATTTACTAAGGAAAAAATATGAAATGAAAATGTGCAAGGAAGATGTAAAAATAAGCTTTAGGGGAGGTTTACTATGAGATATGTGTCATCTATGGAGGTTTACAAAGTTGATGCATTAACAAACATACTATTTGATTGTTGAAAAACACATTGTGATTTTTTCTTAGACATATTATAGTTAAGTAAATATAATAATTTATTGAAACATATTTGATTTAACACGGTGAATTTCTCCTTAATCTACATAGTGACAAATTGAAACATAGACATAGAAACAAATTGCACTAATCTAGCACAACATAAATTTATTTGCATAAAATGTGACTGAAGTGGATTGATTTTTAATGTCAAGTGTGATTGTTAAAAAATATATATTATGTTTTTCAATCATTAAAAAAGAGAGATATTGTTGAAAAACGTATTTTGAAAAAAAATGTTAAGTGTGTTTGTTGAAAATGATGTATTTTTCAAGCATTAACAAAGATAATGGATGTTGAAAAAGACTCTACCCAAGTTTAAAAATATAATCGTTAAGTGAATATAAAATATAATTAAGGAAAACATAAGATTAACAAAAAGAACACAAAATTAATAATATTTATGGAAGAACAATATGAAAGTATTAATATCAAATTATTCAAGTACATAATTATTTTAATCCATTTTTAAAAGCTACTACAATCAATTAGATGAGAAATTATTTGACTATTGTGAGTTTCGAGATCCTACTGCATGAGATGGGTCATTGTATAATATGCATCTTGATATCATTTAAATATGATGTATGGGTCCATCTTATAGGCAAGATATCCACTTCCTAAATATTTGAGGTATCCTCTGGTGGCATAGATTTGTAAGGTTACAGTTGACACTAGTCACAAATTATTAGAGATTTAATTATGGATTACCTTTGTAGAATGAGATTTTCTTGGATAGCATGTTATTAGATTGATAATATTTTGATTAGTATATTAGTGACTGATCCATGGATTGGTTGATAATATTGGAGTGGAGGTTTCTTGATTTCCTTAGTTGGTCTCAATGGAGAATGAGCATGGTTTAAATAGATAAGATGGATGGAATTAAATGGAATTAAAAATTCCCAAGAAGTCTCTAGAATTGGAGGATTCTAGAGAGGAGGGATAGGATAGTAGAGGATTCTAGAATTGGAGAATTCTAGAATCCATTAGGGGGATTAATGATGATTAGAGGGAAGTTAGATTAGCTTAGAAATAGGTTTAGGTGAAGAATGGTGGTAGGCTTGTAATAAAACCTAGGAGTAGATGGGTGGGTGGGTTATGGGGATTTTAAATTCTCATATAATGGATAAGTGGGGGTTAGTTTACAAATAATACATGATTAGAAGAATTAATTGATTTGTGACATGACATAAGATTAGGAGATAAAGAATGAAGAAGAGGGATACAAAAATGACTAGAAGGTATGATATTAGGACAAAATTAGAAGACATAAATGAGATTAGATGAGATAGGTGAAATGAGTGTCAAATAATAATAATAATAATTCCAAGGGATGAGGTGAGAAATTTTAGATGCAAACATGTTGCCCCTCTTTGAAAGGGCATTGTGACTAAATGAAGTAAGATGATTAATTATCTTTCAAATAAGAATTACACTCATGGATGAATGTTAGTAAATGATGTTAGTCGACACAACCACAAAAAGTATATACTTTTTTATTTGATTATGTCTTTCCAACTACCTGGATAACATGTTCTTGGATTTACCACCTCAAATTTGAGGGTCCTTATGTTAAAACAAATATTCATTTTAAACTTAATCTTAAGACATTAATGATTATCTAGATTTGGAGGCATGAGAGGTTTTTGTATTATTTTACCCTATCCCATGCTACCCAACTGATAAACTTATAAATATTTATGCTCTATTTTCTCAAATTTAATTTCCTCTATTTCAAATTTAATTTGTGTTTGTATTGACATGATAATTCAACTAGTATGGTCACTCGAAATAAATAGTAAAGGACATAAGTATGGGTCACATTGTCATTTGTCTTCGCATTCCTTTTCAATTTTTATTTATGTTTCATCATGTTCTAAGTTCAAATAGAAAAGGTTGACAATAGAAAAAATGTTTGCATTCTTCCTTATCTTCCTCCTCCCTTCATCACTTATTTCACAGGTTAGTTGTAACAAGTTTTATCTTCAACCAATTCAATGCTTTGAGTTTGACCATTGATTTATTTGGGAATGTTTCTATGTAGTCCAATACCATTTCCCTCATTAACCTATTACAAAATAGCATTGGTCATGATTTTCATAGACAACCTATATACACACAATACTTTTCAACTTTATCAATAATTGATGCTTTCTCTCTTGTAGGAACCCCATCGAGTCTGAATCTCTCCAAGTGCACACCTTAAAGTGGGTGGGAAGACCATTAGTGCTTTGTAATATTTTTTTCCCTATACCACCACTTAAAACCAACACAATTCCCTCCTATACATTTACCTAAGCTTTGACACCTCCCTTACACGCTCCTCCAAGTAATTCACCACCTCAAATAGCCCCTTCCTAAGCTAAAATATTTTTTTATCACCCACCAAACATAGTTGAATGGGTTGACCTTGTTCTTAGAAATGATAAAATTACAGGACTAAGCCAACCTAGCTAACTTAATATGGGACCTAACTATTTTATTTCTTAAATAATTATGTTGACTGGGCCAACTGTGTTAGATAAAAATTTGGAAGGCTTTAGGGTTATATTTGACTATATAAACACATCATTTTCACCATTTTCATGAGAGATAAATATATTTTTTTTTCACATATGCTTATCCACCATTCTACTTTAAGAGTCATTGCTTAGAGTTTCATAATTCTTTTAGAGAGAAGAATCTTGTCTTATAGGAAAAGTCTTTTAGATGCATAGGAGAAGTTATGTATCCTAGAGCTAACATATCTTTGTTATCATTATGAAGCATAACAACCTCTTCCAAAACACCATTATCCAAGGGAGAGATTTATGGGAGATGTTGCCAATTCTAGATAACAAGAATGTAAAGGTTGAGATCACATGAGATGAAGTTTGTGTACACCATAATGTTTTTAAAACAAAATGAAATTACTTAATGACAATATTTAAAAAAGAAAGTAGAGAAAAACCTAATCTTTCATTAAATTTAAAAGATCTTAATTGAGATGAGTACATATAGGAGAGTAAGCAATTAAATCCTCCAAAAAATGCAGTCAAAATACCCTCAAAATAAACAAGTAACCCCCCACAAAAGATGGTTGACAGGGCCAAGAATAGAGGAGTAACTCCTATACCCAAAATATCCAGTCAAGGGAGTTACTTCCTAGTCACCTGGTCAACCTACACACATAATTAATCTTCTTCATCAAAATAAAAAAAAATCCAAGTGGTTGGGAAAAACATAATAAATTAATATGGGAAAAAAATACCTACTCTAACACCCCCCCTTAAGTACATCTTAGGTGGGTAGTGTTAAAAATAAATAAGTCTTGATAACTAGGCCTAATCAGGTACCCATGTAAAAAATAATCACTCATAAAGTAGAGAAAAGGGGAAAACTTGTAGGAAAAACTCTCCCCCAAAAGAGAGATATAGAAGAAGTGAAGAGGCTAGAAGGGTCCCCCACCCCTTCCTAAAGATGATGTTGTAGCTGATGTAGACCACACCCCAAGATCTTGTAGATGAATGAACTTGCTCTTGGTGAAAGGTTTGTTAAATATATTTGTAACCTACTCTAAATACTATCAAAATCTCAAGTCGTTAACCTAACCATGAATAAGCTCCTAGATAAAATGCATGTGAATCTCAATGTGTTTGGTCCGCTGATGTTGAACCAAATTCTTGCATATATGTATAGTACTCTGGTTGTCACAATAGATGATGATGGGCTGCTTAAAAGGAATGACAAACTCAAATAGAATCCTTGAAGCCAAATATCTTCTATAGTTATGTTAACAAATCCCCTATAATTTACCTGTGGATGATATATCAATCATATTTTTCTTTTTTCTAGACCAAATGATAGGACCAAAACCCAAATAAGGACTTGCAATTTTAAGTATCACCAACCCAATCTAAATTTGTAAAACCAACCAAGTCAAATTTTGTGACAAATCTATAATGAATCCTACATCTTTAAGAGCCCTAAATGTAGTCAAATATCCTCTTGGTTACTTTCCATTTCAGCTCATGGGGTTTCTACATGAATATGGAGAGACAAGTACCACTACATATGAAATTTTAGTTATGGTATGAGTTAGATAAATAAGGATGCCAACAAGTTTTCAATACTGAGTGGAATTGACCAATGTTGTAGAACAGTCAACCTCAATCTTGACTCCTAATATAAAGGGAGTAATAGATGGCTTATAATAATCCATGTGAAACCGAACCAAAATATCAAGAGCATGCGTGGGTTATACAAGTGAAATCCCTGAATCGGACTGTGAAATCTTGATGAAAAGAAAGTAATGTAGAAGACCCAAGTTTATCATGTAAAATATGTCTTGTAGAGATATCATCATTATTGTAATAGATGAGGAAGAACTCTCGATGATCAAAAGATCATCAACATAAAGGACTAGTATCAGTAAAGAATCATCCTGATGCAAGAAGAATATATTAGGGTCTAAATGACACCTAGTGAAACCCAAAGTAAGGAGGAAGGAATTCATCTTGGTGTAATAAGCTTGAGGGGCTTATTTGAGGAAATAAATATATTTCTTAAGTATAAAAAATAAGGATGAATCTTGAACAAACCCAAGTGGCTTATCCATGTATATCTCCTGCTCAATGTCTCTATGAAGAAAGGCATTCTTCACATCCATGTGGTGTACATCCCGACCATGTGGTGAGGTTATAGCTAGTGTGAGTATGATCGAAGTCATCTTTGTAATAGGTGCAAAGGTCTTTGACTAGTCAATGTCATTTATGTGGGAGAAACCCTTGGAGACCAATTATTCCTTGTACTTCTTGATTAACCCATCTTTTGTAAACTTGGTTTGATATATCCACCTACATTGAACCATCTTCCTTCCATTAGGAAGTGAAATCAAATCCCAAGTGTGATTTTTGATTAAGGAAGAATATTTTTCCTACATAGTAATATCCCACTTAAGTATTCCTAAAACCTCTCATAATGTTTATGAATCTAAAACTAAAGTAAATAAATCATGTGGACCACTCTGATAATCTGCCTGAGTATGTCTGTCATCTATTGGATCCCCTACCCAAGTGGTTATACTCCCAAGTGTTTGTCTATCCCAAAGGGGCTCAGAAGTGGGTGAGTTAGGTGTTGAATTCTCATCATCTAAATAATGACTAAAGGTGGATGTATAAGACCCCCCATTACTTCCCTCACTATCAAAACTTGAAGAAGAAGAAGAAGACACTAGTTTAGGAACCTGCTCTAGATGATCCAAGTCAAAAGAAGAATCATCAAGTCTAAGTGAATCTAATGAAAGAAAATAAGTTTCAAGTGTTAACTCTTTGGGAGTCCCCTAAAATTGAACACTTATCTTTATGAATAACTCATGTGTGGTCAAATGCAGAAGGAATTACACCTTGACACCATCTAGATAACCTACAAAGATGGAAGGCTTAGACTGAGGTTCTATAGCTTTGTGTTTATTCTTTAGTATGCATGTCATAGCTAGAGATCTAAAAACCCTAAAGTGTTCAACTTCAAGTTTCCTTCCATGCCAAGATTCAAAGGGTGTTATGCCTTTCAAAGCTTTATAAGAAACCATGTTTTGAATATAACATGCACATTTAATGGCTTCATCCCAATGCTAGGGTGCTAAGGAATTAGAGTGAATCATACAACTAGACATCTCTTTCAAGGATATATTATTGCATTTTTAAAATCCATTCTATAAATTACTATAAGTAACTACCTAATACAAATCAATCCCATCTATGGTGAAAAATTGCTCAAATTTGATGTTGACAAAGTCACCTCCATTGTCACTTTGAAGAACCTTGATGGATTTCTTAGATTTTTTTATTAACAAGTGCCTCGAAGTCTTTAAAATCTTCAAATACTTCATAATTTTATTTGAGAAAGTAAACCCATGAATATATCAAGAAATCATCAATGAAAGTGAGAATGTACTTCGCACTTATAAAATATAAAATAATGTGTACTAACTCCAATACCTATGAATCCCTCCAAGATTTTCCTTTGTCAAATTTTTCTTTGGGATGCTTTCCAAGAGAGAAACCCTCACAGAGTCCCTTAGACAATTGGACTCAAGACAAGCTTATGACCATGTAATATTTGTTAAGTTGTTGAAGGTAGCAATATTTAAGGTGGCCAAACCACTCATGCCATAATTTGATAACTCCATTTTAATTATTTAACAATAAATTTAGAGAAAAATCAAGTGAAAAATATGATAAGGTGTATAACCTGGCTTGGTGATCTTCATTACCCACTGCCACTATAGAATCACTATGAAACTCCCTAATGATAATTGAATTTGGTAAAAACTCAACCCTCATGCCTTTTCTAATATGAATGATTTGATACACCGATAGGATGTTAGTTGAAAGAGAGGGAACACTTTATAACATTATTTAATTTTCTTCCTTCCATTTCAACATACCCTCTCCCTACAACTAGTATAGAAGTGTCAAGACCCAAACTAATAAAAGGAATACTACAAGGCTCTAAAGGATAAATCTTAATTAGTGAAGAGCCTATATGGTGAGAATCACTCGAGTAAATAACCCATGAATATGTTAAAGCTATAACTGCTACATGACCCTTACCCTTTTCTTTCTCTTTACCCTTGTCCTTTGCCTTAGTATAATCTTGGGTAGATGAATTATGCCTGATGGACTCAAGAACACCTATGTTGTTATTCTCTAGGAGATGAGTTAGGAGATCTATTTTATTCTTCATACACTTGTTTTCATCATTCTCATTTTCATTACAATAGGCACACTTAACCTTCTCTTTTTAGGTTTGTCATTAGAAAAAAAGGCTTTGGTTTTGGTTTTGATTTTGGTTGAGATTGATTCTGTCTTCTTCTCTTGATCCTTATTTTTCTTCTTCTTCTCTTTGTTTTAAGTCTTTGATTTCCCATTCCTATAAATTAATTCATGAGGTTTTGTGGACTTCAATGTGCACATCTATATCACCTTGTCTTGTTAACCAGTTAAGTCATCAATGAAAGCATCTAAAGAGGGAATTTTCCATGCAGTGTCCAAAGCACTTTTAGTGGTATGGAAAGTAGAGATAAAGATTAAATATTTAGTACCTAGTTTAGATATTATATAAATAATAAGATCTACTTTATTTATCTCAAATTATTTCAACTACAGTCTTAAGGACTTAAACGTAGTGAAGAAATCCTAAAAGGTGTCAAAGCTGTTAGGACTTAGGCTAATGAGTTCACTCTCAATTTTTTGACTTCTCATCACATCTTGATCTCCAAATATATATCTCATAATTATCCATACATTATGGGATGATTTGGCATGCTTGAAGTGAAATAGGATATCAAGTGCTACATAAAGACATAATAACCCATAGACTACTTCACTACGGTTATGCAACATAACTTTGTATCCATCTATACTAGGTTTAGTTTTATCACCCATGGTTATCCTATACAAATCCTTACTCCTTATAATAATTTCCATATTTATCTTTCATTCATGATAGTTAAAGGGAGTTAGTGGGTTGAATAAACTTGAATCCATTTTAGTGTTGAGTTGAGTTGTAGTACTATGCAAGTTTTTGTTGTTGCAGAAATGAAAGTGCAAGTGGAAAGAAAGGGTAACTCAAAATAAAGTAAACCCCCTTGAACTATGAAATGGTGAACCTCCCCTAAATTTTTCAAATAATTCACACTCAAAAGACATTGGGTGCAACCGAGAATGATTCTAGAGAAACTAGTGTAAATGTCTAAAAGACGTCATTTGTAAGACTAGGTGAGGACATCAAAATCAACTGAAAATATGTCCAAGACAAGTACACAAAGTGAGAAAGTGAAAAATATGAATTTTTTTTAAACAATAATAATTTATCTTTAAATATTTCCCACAATCTATTGCTTTTTTTTTACAATTAAAAAAATCTCCACTAACAATGCTAATCTTGACCAATCCTTTTATGCATTGCTTGTGCATTCAAAGAAAATTATTATATTTCACCTTGTTTAGAATAAATCAATTAAAAAGAGTATTTAATATGGTTTTTTTTTTTTTTTTTAAACTTTAAGTCAAACCTTGAATATACTTAACTTGTTTTGGAAGAAACTGTAGTAATCTTTTGTGTTGTTACTTGATCAATTTTGGTGTAGAGGTTGCATGGAATGGTATTTATAACTAGCTAAAAATGAGAGTAGAATCATCAGGTTCAAACATGTAGAACTAGTCAATCAGTCTCCCAAACATATAAAATCAATCAAGGCTAAGTTGAGGCCAAATACACACGCTAATACCAAACATAGGTGACCAAATATGAGGTTGTATGGAGGCATGTAGGTCTTTTATAGGAAAATGCACCCAAGGTAGACAAAACACGCAATCATATAGAAACCACAAAAAATGTGGTAATGACTACCAATGAACTAGATCTACAAAAAAATGACTCCAAATATGAAAACTCCTACAAATAGATTTTATGATGAGCTTTTTTTCAAATAAAAATCTCATGATTTCAAAAGATAGCTTAACAATAATATCAAACCAAACATATGATAATCGGGGTGGCTCTAATACCATATCATAGATGTTGTTAGTTCCAAATAAAATGAATGTAAAGGTAGAGATCACATGAGATGAATCTTTTGTACACCATGTTATTTTTGAAGCAAATAAAAATTACTTAGATAATATTACAAAAAACAAGTGGATCAAAACCCAATCTTTCATTAAATAAAAAAGCTCTCAAATTAGATGAGTACATATAGGAGATTAAGAAATTAACTCCTCCACAAAAGGTGGTCAAAAACCCATAAAACAGACAAGTAACTCCCCCACAAAAGGTGGTCGATAGGGCCAAGAATAGAGGAGTAACTCCCATACTTGAATTAGCTAGTCAAGGGAGTTACTTCTTAGTCACCCAATCAACCTACACACATAAACAAGCTTTTCCATGAAAGTAAGAAAACTCAAAGGGAGGGAAAAAATCCCATAATAAATAAATCTGTTAAAAAAGAAAACCCCTACTCTAACAAGATTGAGGCTTGATTGGTTCATCTTCATGGTAAGTATTCCTAACTCTTACTCCCCTTTATTGGTAGATAGATTTTCATGTGTTATCTTATAAATATATTTCTCTCTCCATGCATTGGGAATACCTCTACATTGACTAGAGTAGATTTTTTATTTGCATGTTTACTTCTATGTTTATTACCCCCATTTGTGCCACAATCTTTGGTGAGAATTAGGTTAGATTTACTTCACTTTGTCATTTACATTTTTAGAAACCATAGTACCTAGATAGGGTTATTATATGGTATTTCTCAACTAGATGATTTATAACCCTCTCTAGTGATATTTTATGGTAATAAACCCCTTAGTTAGTTCTAGCATGTCCATATTGGTCATGACCTTAATTTTCTAAATGTAAAAAGAAACAGAAGGGCTAGTGTGATTTATCTTCTCTGAGGTAGGATTGATTTGTAGATTAGCTTCACTTTCCTTTATTATACATTCTATTAAAGCTAATGTGAATCTAACCCTTGTAGTTTTATTTCATAGCTTCATTTATTAAAAATATTTACATCACTATATTGAATCTATCAACTCAATCTAACATTCTGTGTGTAGGTCTAACACAGTCAATCTGATCAATTTTGTTTTGTTTTTTGTATATCATCTTCAACCATAGGTAACTAGATTGATCTACTTGATTCAATCTGTTTCTTCACATATAGGTTTTAAAACTCAATCAAACCAATTGAATCTATTAGTAAGTTAAACATCTTCATTTGGATGACATAATACAAAAATAGTAAATTCATCATCATTAAAATTATCAGATTCATTCTCACCAACTTAGTCATTTATTTCCTTCATTTCATTCTTATTTTTCACATTTTTTAGTCTATATAAATATAACCCTATAGTAAACTAATTCACCTAAATCGACTTAGTTTTGTTGTTGCTTTTTGCCTAGGAGACTTAATCAGCTTACTTGACTATATTTCTTTGGCCCTTGCTTCAACAAACAAAATTGACATAATCAATTATGTTCTATATTTTTTGCATACATGGTTGATTGAACCAACCTTATACTCTTAAAGCAAAGGAATTAACCCATATTGATAGTAATTAAACCATCTTTCATTTTTTTAATTGCGTAGATTAGCACACATAGACTAAATAGAAAGGTTTAATTTATCGAGCTAGTCACACTACTTTTTCTTTTATTCACACACTTCCAAACCATAAAATATCAAAAATCATTAAATAAATTCTATCCAAGGTCTACCTACTTGGATTTTATCACCAGGGGGAATCCGACTTGATTTTTTGATCAAGTATAAATATGTGGTTGATGGTATATATTGGCAAATCACATGACACCCTGATTGTTGTGATATTACGAAGTGAAGGGGTAGGCCCTAATACCAAGCTAGTATCATCACTAATACAAATACATTTTAGCCTTAACTACCTGAAACTATCCTTAGATTTCCTTTCTATTTCTTTTCTAAAGCTAACTCCCTATCACATTTATTTATAAATTTATAATGTTAAACATAGGTCAGTCTCAAGTACTTCCCCACAAAATACAATCGACTAATTTGACTATGTACTTTCCTAGATCTTTTTCTATCGGTCTTCCTTCCAAACTCAATTGACCCAATCGACTATGTACCTCTTGGCCAATTTAATTCTTTGTCCTAAATTCTTGCTCAGTCAATCTAGTTTTGTATCTAGCTGACTTTGCTCATATTTTTCATCTTTTCTCTTTGGTCTTAGATTCTTATTCTAGGCATCATGAAATCCCCTATTACAATATTTTTTTCAACCTCAATCCATTTAGATGATATATGGGGTATTCTTTCCTTCCTATCTTTGTTACCAAAGAGGATACTCATTCTTGGTACACTTTCTCTCACCCTTTATCTTCAGAATACAATATGGTCTAAATTACTCCAACTAATGACATTGATGGATCAAATCCATTTCACACTTCTAAAGACAATCCTCTATCAAAATCACCTTATTATAATGTAAAGGAAATTGACACAAGTTTAACCAATAACCTTGTAGGAAATATTTTAAACACCAATAATCTACCACCTAATAATCCTCCACCCAACAACCCATCCCATAATACCAATTCAAGGAATGTTCCTCCTACCAATCCTAAGAATCCACCTTTAAACACTAATACCCCCAATCCCCCAATTGACACCACTCAAATTCTTGCACAAATAGTTCAACAAATGAATATTATGTATACATCTAATACTTCTCAAATGATGCAAATGCAACATCATTTATGAAACATGGTGAATCAACCTCCTATTCTCCTACCTCAAAATAACTAATATTTTATCCCTCCACCTCTTAGATATGTTGCAGAAAATATCATTCCCCAACCCTTTATACATAACAAGATGCTCCAAAATATTCAAAACAAAACTTTAGCTCCCTTCATTGTCTCTATTGATATTGGAAATATCTCTCCAACTATTAAGTATGATGTAACTAAGGACCTTTCATCTTTCCTTAAATCATTTGTTAATATTTACAAAGAGTGGATTCAAATAAATACCTTTACTACTACCAAACTTCTAGTCAAAACATTCACAAAAAATATATTAGAATGGTATAATCAACTTCCTCAACATTCCATATTGCAACTTGAGTATTTAGTCAATCTTTTATTAAAATAATTTCTCCTATAGTAAAATAATTTCAACACAATGATCTTTCTAAAACTTGTCTTAGCCATTTTATCAAAGCTAAATAATCTCCTTCTGAATCAACTCATGATCTCATTAAATGATGAAAATATTTGGCTCATAATGATTATTACAACATGACTAATGATAACTTATTTAAACTATTTATAATTGCCTTAACACCTTCCCTTCAATATAAATTTCAAAAATTTTATCCCCAATCTCTTAATGATGAAATTTATCAAGCTAAATGACAAGATTTTCCCATGAACAATTTTGATTTGAACCTAAAACCCATCAAGGGATCTTTTCAAAACTCCATTAATGTGATCAATAGTAATCCTCCTCAAACTAAAATAGGAGAAGCCATAGTGGGTAACCCCCAAAATTCCCATACACCATTAATTATTCAACAAATGAAGCAATTATTAAGTCATAAACCTTTCACCTACACTAATAATCCACCTACATAGTATGATCCTAAAAAATTTTGTTGGTTTCATGTTGATGTGGGCCATTCCCATGAAACATGACATCGGCTCACTATTTATTTTATGTTAGGAGATACATTCAATAATGATATTATGATCAAACTACATCACCATTTTATGTCAAAGCCTCTCAAAAGAAATAAGTTACCAAGCCTTTATCCTCTAAAAATCCAAAATCTTTTTCTAATTCCAACCCAAAGAATTCAAACAAAGATATATATGCAATTGATGTTGATTATGACCAATATTATACTAATTCTTACGAGTACAACTAAATTCAATTATATACGTAAACCCTCCCACAAAGATCCGATCACTAATCCCAAAAAAAAAACTCTTGAAGAACAACTTCTCAAAGACACCATAAATACCACTATCATGCCTCCTAAAACAAATAAGGAAACACTCCCACAAATAAAACCTCAAACTTATTTTATTCCTACAAAAAACATTTTACCTCCTAAGCCTCATGTTGGTTCTTCATCTTCTAAATCTCATTGGAATTTCATGGAAGATCTAAACTCAATGCCTTATAAAATACCCCTCATGGAGTTAGTTTGTACTTCTCCATATCACCACAAATTCCTAATACAACAATTACAAGACATTGAATAACCACCATCCCTTGAAGTGGAAAATCCTCCTCAAGACCCTTCACCGATAGAAGTACATACTATTAAAACTACTTATACCTCTTCTAAGCCTTCCATAGAATTCCTTGAATAATATATGATTAATGATGAAATTATTTTACAAGCTAATGATCCACCTCTTTTTATTAAAATCATAATCAATAATACCCTTATTTGAAAATTCCTAGTAGATGAAGGGTTGGGAATTAATGTCACCTCCCTTTGGTTAATTCAACAACTTCAGTATACCAAATATCACCTTAAAAAAAATCGTCTCACATGTAGAGGATTTGATAAGACCAATAAAAAACCACTTGGTTGTATTTGTGTCCCCCTTACTATTAGACCCAAGACCATGCATACCAATCTTATGGTCCTTAATTTACCATTGTCCTACAACAATATCCTAAGACTCACATGGACACATCATATGAGGGTTATTATCTCTTCAAGTAGTCAATGTATTAAATTCATACATAATGGCAAACATTATAAACATGAGGCCAATATTAATCTATGGATTATTCAACTACCAAACCCCAAATATCAGTATTGGATTCCAACCATTCCATGAATTAATAGTTCACCTTTACCTGAATTCGTTAACATGAATCCAAATTTACAGGTCACTCTTGTTGATTCTAATGATGATGAACCAAATGACCTACAAAACACTTGAAAAACCACTAAGTTACCTCCTTATATTTTAGAATGGCTTCCTCCTTCTTTGCTTCTATGTGATTGTACCATCCCTTTAGTTGATGACATCATTGAGGTCCATCCTCCATGTAATTCACACAAAGATTATTACATAGAATATGACTTCATATGTAATGAATATGGAGTGTAAATATTATTTCAATATTATTTAGCAATGTTGCCACAAAAATTTAGTGATATAGGTGCATCCACTTTTGATTCTCCCTTAGAAACAAATGCATCCACTATTTACCACACCTATGATGACAACTATATCATGGATTAAGCTAAATCATGAGACTTGGATGTACAACACTATCAAAAACACTAGAAAAAATACATGCCTTCAACCATGATGTCCACATCATTCATATATCAACCGATAGTGAATTTAAACTTGGAGGTCATGTCTCTATCATTAATCCTCCAATTCTAGATACCCCATGGGTAGTTGAACAAATCTCAACTCTATAAAATTTGGAAACTTTTGAACCTCCCTTAACTTCTACACCTCCAACTAATCTACCCATTTTATCTCCTTTTCATAATCCTATAGATACCACTGAGGCTACGCACCTCAATTCAATTAAACTTCCATCTCATAACCTAACCAACCTACTACCAAGCTAGTTGAATCCACTCAACCTCAACCTAAAATTCAACCCACACCTAAAATTACCTTAGATGTTAAATCTACATATGTATAATAAATACATTCTGAATATGACTGCAATGGAATAAAATCATTGATCTCAAAGTAGATTGGTAATATGATGGACCCTTACCCATGTTCCCTAGTTTTGAATCCATACTTGAGTTACTCCATACTATAGAACCTAAATTTCCATGACAACATCATAAACATGAAAACTTCAAATTAAAATCTCCTTATTTTAATAATTTCATTACTAGTGTGGATAATAAAAAAAATCATATTTCTTTTATTCCTCATGTTCCATATCATTTCCAAGATAGAAATGATATGCTCATTGAAGAAACAATAAGAATAAAATATGGTACACCATCATGTCTTAGACCCATCACTATCTCTAAAGTAGTCGTCTCAATAGAGCATGATAACTTTAGCCTATTTTTTGATATGTGTTGCAAAAATTTTGCTTGGTTATATAAATATATGTCTAGTATTGATCTTAGTATTATTTTACATAACATAATCACTTATCCAGATGAAAAACGTTTTAGATAAAAACAACAAACATTTCCACCCAAAATTTTCACCTTATGTCATAAATAAATTATTAAACTTTTGGATGCCAAATTTATCAACCCTATTGACTATTCTGAATGGGTATCCAACATCTTTCCCATTCATATAAAAATTCACCATGGTCATTTGTATATGCATTGATTTTTGTAATCTTAACCTCATGTGTCAAAAAGATAGCTTACCATTAACTTTAATATATTTTATCATAGATTCCACCACTAGATATGAAATGTTGTCACTTATGGATAGTTTTTTAGCCTATAATTAAATTCCATAGCCCCTGAAGACCAACACAAAACAATATTTACTATGGAATGGGGAACCTACTTTTACGTTAAAATGCCTTTAGGTCTTAAAAATGATGGATCCACCTATCAACATGTAATGACCCACATTTTCCGTGATCTTATACACAAGATAGTGGAAACCTATTTTAACGACACCATTTCCAAATCTAAGAGTCATACAATGCACCTTACTTATCTCATTGTTATTTTTGATCACCTAATTAAATAAAAAGTTAGACTTAACCCATGTGTATTTGAAGCCACATCTAGTAAAATTTTAGGGTTCCTAATCTCTCTTTGAGGCATTGACATCGATCTAGCCAAAATCATTATTATCATTAACATGCCCATTCCTCACTTTATTCCCAACATACGCACTTATCTCATAAATCTTGGGGAAATCTAATGATTCATTCCAAAAATGGCTTATTGCATCTACTCTATCAATTCCCTTATAAAAAAGGTAATGTTTTAGAATGGACATATTCATGCCTAAAATATTTTGATAACATGAAAAAATCTTTTCTCCATCATCCCACTCTTTGACCACCTTCCAACAACTGTCCCCTAATCTTATATACCTCCTATACCCCCATATGATTTTGGTCAATCTTATCCCAATAAGATGATACTTGTAGAGAGTACGCTATTTATTACATTAGTTGAGGCTTAATTCACTATGAAAAACTTTATACTAAAGTAGAACATGATTACCTTGCTATATATTTTTTAACTAAAAAGCTTCACCACTATATGCTTTATTAGACCACTTATGTCATTTTCCACTATGATCCACTTCATCATTTGTTCTCCAAAGCATTCCTACCTAGAGATAGAATTGGCAAATGGATGGTTCTCTTCATGGAATTTGACCTTTGAATTATCACACAAAAATTAATCAAAGGATAAGTCATCACCAACCAACTTGTAGCGACACCTTTACCAGCTACAAATCACCTTTTAAATGATCTCCCTAATAAAAACATTCTTTATATTTAAGGTCTTAACCAAGCTATCTCTCTTGTAGATTTTTTCTAAAATTTCACTACTGATTTAGAGGTAAATAATCAAAAAGATACCAATATCATCCTTGAAACTACCAAATCTAAATTAGTTTTTGAAGACCTCCCTGAAGTCACCATTGATTTACATGAAGACACCTGGAACCTCCCCCCCCCTCATTTTGATGGTGTAAAATGCCTCTAAAGAGTTGGGGTAGGTTGTAATCTAATGAACCCACATGGTAAGATCATCCCTTTGGCATTTATATTAACCTTTGATTTCACTAGTAACATAGCCAAATATGAATCTCTAATCTTAGGCATGAAATCATCACTCAACTTATATATCTCATATATGCATGCTTTGGGTGACTCACAACTTATCTACCACCAAGTTAATTGTGATTATCAATGTAAAAGAGAAAATATAATTTCATATAATCAAATGGATGCCACACTCACCAAATATTATTCCTCTTTTACCATTGATCCAATTTTGAGAGATCAAAATTCCATAGCTAATTCTCTTGCTTCCTTATCATCTCTATTTCATACTTATCAAGTACTTAATGATTCCCAATTTCTTATCCAAATAATAAATTCACCTTCTTCTATCCAAACAAATGATTCAATCATTTATCACATTAAAGTTGCTAATATTTGATAATGCCCTTGGTATAAAAATATAATCCAAATCCTTGAACATCAAACCTAGCTTCCAAACACATATTATCACAAAAAGACTAGAATATGTAAACAAGACTTCAAATATGTCTTTTGATACAACAACCTTTATTATCATCATGCAAAAGGAACCCTACTCTACTATCTGATGTAAGAAGAGGTTCCTACTCTCCTCAAATAAGCACATAGAGGCGTTTGTGGTGGTCATTGTAGTGGACATGCTACAACACAAATGCTTATGTAAGGGTTAATTTTGACATACTTTAGAGAAAGACACTATTAATTTTGCCAAAAACTGCAATCATTATCAACTTCATTATGATCTAATCTACTCACCACCAGAACATCTCCAAATTGTAGTCTCCTTGGGAATTCTCTATGTGGGGCTTAGATCTCTTGGTAAATTACCTCCGTGAAAAGATGGTCATGTTTTTATCATTACTGCTTCTAAATATTTTTCCAAATGGGCAGAATCCATGCCTCTTTTTAATGTCATGGTAACCACTATTTTTAAATTTATCCTTAACCAAATCATTTTTTTCTTTGGAGTTCCCCATACTATCATCTCTGATAATGGTGACAATTTCAAAAATAATGACATGAAACAGTTATGTTCTAAATTTAAAATTTCTCACAAATTTTCCACACCTTACCACCCATAATGTAATGGCAAAATAGAGGCCACTAAAAAAATTCTCAACAAAATCTTACAAAAGACCATTTGATAAACTCTCGCTGATTTTCACCTTCATTTATATCCTGCACTTTGGGCCTATCGAACTAGTATGCGTACTACCATTATGGCAACATCATTCTCACTAGTATATGGTTCTGAATCCATCTTACCATTAGAATTATAACTCCCATATTTATGTATATCTCTTCATGATATCATTCTTGATGAATAATTATGTGAATCTCACCTTCATGACTTATATCTTCTTGATGAACACCATTTAGCCACCTTTCAACATAACAATCACTACAAAGCTCACATTTCTAAATAACATAATAAAAATTTCAAAACCCAAACATTTAATGTTAATGATCTAGTCCTCAAATTATACTACACCTATGATAAATAAGGAAAATATGTCCAAAAATGGTGGGGCCCTTATCTAGTAAAATACATTCTTGGTCTTAGCACTTATCATTTATAAACTAGCAAAGGCCATGTTTTCAAAGAACCCACCAATAAACAATTTTTAAAGAAAAATTTTACTTAAATATCTCTCTTCTTTTTCATAATTCTATAAACTGTCCTATTAACACCTCTTGCAGGATCTTCTCTAATGATCTCATCTTTGTAGTAGTCTATCTTAAACACAAACCTTAGTCCCTTCCTCTGGTCATTTGGTTTATTTAATTCATGAGGTACATTTTAATACCATGGATAGGATCCATTTTTCCTCATGAATACCTTTTTTATATATCAATTTATCATGGTTTTTCTCTTTTGATCATAAGGTTGATATTTTACAAACCTTTTTTTATTTTCTTCTTTCTTTTGCGAGTTGTATTATAAGACCATGGATAGGACTAGGCATTCCTCATAAATACCATTTTCCCCTTTATGCACCCACTTGGGTTTTTATTTTATGAGTTGTAGTATAAGACCATGGATAGGACTAGGCTCTCATAAAATCTACATATACCAATTCAAACCATTTTTCCAAATCGAGTGTTCTTATTAGAATTTTAAGAAATGGTTACAAGTTTGTGATCACATATTCTCAACCTTGTTTTCTATTTATTTTTTAGATAAAACTTACATAATAAAATATGTTATCATGTGTTCCTATACTTACATATTCTTATGATAAGGAATCATACTTACCTGTCACTATATCCCTTTTGATTTTTTCTCTTTTTTTGTGATTTGAAGTAATTCAAATTGTTTTATGTTTATTCCCCCTTGATTTCCTTTCTTTTCACTCCATTTTAGATAAAACAAGGTCAAATTCAAGATATCACTTTTATTTCATATGAATAAACAAGACTCTTAAACACCATGCTCTATAAGACCTTTTTCTTAGAAACCAAGTCCAAATTTTTCAAACAATAGTCATTTTTAGCACCAATGTTTGGTTCTCTAAATTTGTATGGAGGAGGAATAGAAAAATCCATCAAAATTTAAAATTTGCATCATTTAAAATGAAAGGCAATGATCAAAAGGTAATATATAAATAAAAAATTCAACATCACACCAAAATATGTGATTCATATCACATTTTCTATCTCCAGCCAAAGCTTAAACTCCATATTTGACCTCATAATAGAGTCAAGGTCCATTGGGGTGTGGAAGGCCAGTAGATTGGGATAGGAGAATTCAAAATCATCTATAGTGATACCTACTTTCTCACATAAGTACCCATTCTTCACAGTAGACCAAAAACTCTATAATGGGTCTTGAGGAATGGGGAACATGTTATAGGAAGGTAGGTCCATTTTACTAATGGAATTGTCCAAGATCCAACTGATATAATCGAACACACGAAATGTAAATGCAAAGCAAATAGAAGAAGAACTCTATTGTCAAGATTGAAATTAAAATAGAGTAGAATTATAATATTATTACATTCATAACTCATTAAAAAATAGATTAAATGAGAGATGTATTTATAGGTACAATGGAGGCATAGAACCAAGACACTTGGCAATGTGAACACAAGACTTTTGTTAAATGGTTTGTGTGTTTCATATGTCAATATTGGTGGGTAAGGGTATCCTTACCCACCAATTTGGCTATAATTTTCCCATGTGCATGTGTACTTTAATTACCTCATTTATGACACCTAAGTGACCTCAAAATAACACCTAAGCAAGCTAAACACATTTGTAGGAATAATCCATAATAATAAAAACAAGGAAAATAATATCCTACACTAAAAACCCCCTTAAGCGTATCTTAGGTGGGCAAATAAAATTGGGTCCCAACAACATGGCCTGATGAGGTATCCAAGTATAATGCAACTCTCATAAAGTGGATTAAAAGGGTAAAACCCATAGAAAAGAACTCCCCCCCCCAAAAGGATAGAAAATAATAAGAGGACTAGAAGGCCCCCTTGAAGATGATACTGATGTAGTCTCTACCCAAAAAAAAGCATGCAAGTGAATATACTTACTCTTAGTGAAGATTTTCATGAAGATATTAGCTATCTGCTCCATAGTCTAGCAAAATTTAAGATCAATGCCCTATTCATAAATGAGATCTCAAAATGAAGTGCATATAAATCTTGATGTGCTTAGTCTGTTGATGTTGGATCAGATTCTTATAGATATAGATGGTACTTTGGTTATCACAAAAGATGATTATGGGTTACTTGAATTGTATAACAAACTCAGTAAGAATCCCCTAAATCCAAATAGCTTCAGTAGTAGCATTGATATCACTTTTGTATTCAGCCTTAATTAATGATAAAGTAATAGCATTTTGCTTCTTGTTAGACCGACTAATTGATCTTGAACCAAGTGAGAAACTATATCCTGAAGTAGACTTGCAATGTTGAATATCGTCAGCCCAATCTAAATTTGTGTATCCAATCAAGTCAATATCAATGCATGCTCGATATTGAATCCCAAAATTGTGAGTACCCTAAATTTAGTGGAGAATCCATTCAACTACTTTACAATGCAGCTCATGTAGTGTCTACATAAACCTAGAGACCATGCCCACTGCATATGAAATATCAGGTCTAATGTGATTCAGATAGATGAGGCTACCATCTAGTTTTTGATACAAGGTAGCATCAACCAATGGAGAAGAACACTCAGCCTCAAGTTTAACTCTAGAAAGAAAGGGATTCAAAGTTGGATTACAGGTATCCATGTGAAACCATGTGATCAAATCAAGATCATACTTAGATTGTGTAATGGTAATACCTGAGTGAGATTGTGAAATCTCAATGCCAAAGAAGTAATGCAATAAACTCAAGTCAATCATAGATAATCTATCATGTAGATTAGTTTTCACTACTGTAATAGATGATGAATAACTCCCTGTGATTAATAGGTCATCCACAAATAAAACTAGAATCAAGAGTGGATTACCTTATTGCAAGATGTAGATATTTAGATCAGAATTGCATCTAGTGAACCCAACTATGAGAAGAAATGAATCCATCTTGGCATACCAAGCTCAAGGGACCTGTTTTAGGCCATAGATATATTTTTGAAGTTTACACACTAAGGAAGAATCTTCCATAAAACCTTGTGGTTGTTCCATATATATCTCCTCCTCAAGGTCACCATGAAGAAAGGCACTCTTCACATCCATCTGATGAACATCCCAATGATAAGCTATGGCAATGGAAAAAGTGAGTTAAATAGAGTTCATTTTAGTGACTAGAACAAATGTTCCAGTATAGTCTATGCCAAGAACTTATGAAAATCCTTTCACTACTAATCATGCTTTGAACTTATCTACCGACCCATCTACTATAAATTTTTTTTGATAGATCCACCTGCATCGAACAAGTTTCCTTCCCTTGGGAAGCAGTACTAGATCCCAAGTGTGTTTCCTAATTAAGTAACTATACTTTTGATTCATAGTTGTATCTCACTTGAGAATTCTATATGCCTCATGAAATGAATATGGATTAGAAGCACAAGCAATGAAAACATGTGGAACACACTGAAATTGTGAATGAGTATGTCTGACATCTGATGGATTCCCAGCCCAATCACCTACACTCTATAGAGTCTATCTAGCCCAAAGAGGACCTAAAATTGAATAATCATTGGGATATTAATCAAATTAAAAAATGGGACTATGAATCAAATGAGGTAAATCTCTATCACTATCCTCATCATCTAAATTGGAAGAAGAATCTTCATCAATAGGTATCTAATCTAGATGATCTAAATCATCTGAATTATCATCATAACCTAGAGAGTCCAAAGAGGAGGGAGAAGTGTCATGTGTGGAGTCTGATGGACCTTCTTGAAAGTATACACTCCTCTCAATGAACAACTCGTATGTGGTAGGATGAAGAAGCCTATATCCCTTAACACCTTCTGCATACCCAATAAATATGTAAGTCTTACTCTGATGTTCTATGGCCTTACGTTTCTTCTTAAGAATGTGGGCCATAGTTGGAGATCCAAATACCCTAAAGTTCTTAACTTCAAGTTTTTGATTTCTCCAAGATTCAAAAGGAGTGATCCCTTTCAATGCTTTATGAGGAACATGATTTTGGATAAATCAAGCACAATTAATGGCTTTTGCCCAATATTGTGGTGTAAGTAATTTGGAGTGTATCATACAGTTTGCCATTTCCTTCAAAGATATGTTCTTATGTTCTAAAATAACATTATACTAAGGAATATATGAAATTGTTCATTATAGATCAATCCCTTCTAAAGTACAAAACTACTCAAAGTGATGATTAACATACTCACCACCATTATCAGTGTGCAAAATTCTAATGGTTTTCCCTTACTGTTTCTCAACAAGATCCTTGAAATCCTTAAAATCATTAAAAACCTCAGACTTGTATTGAATAAAATACACCCAATTATAACTAGAGAAGTCATCTGTGAAGGTAAGCATGTACATAGCCTTGTTGAATGAAGGCTTTAGAAATGGTCTAGAAACATCACTATGAATTAGCTCCAAAATTTTAGTGGCTCTCCATGATTTGCCTTTGTCATATTTATCTTCGAGATGTTTACCAAGAATGAAACCTTCACAAATACCATCAAAAAAATGAACACGAGGTAACTCTATTACCATATCTTGTTGACTGAGTTGTTCTAAGTAGCGATAGTTTAGATGGCCAAATCACTCATGCCATAGTTTGCTCACTCCATCAGAATGAGTGAGTAATGTAGAAGGGTAATCAAGAGAAAAATTTGAGAAGGTGTACAGCCTTGATTGGTTATTTTATTTCCCAATAGCCACTATAGTATTACTATGTATTTCCTTAATGACAATAGAATTTGGAGTAAACTTAACGTTCTTCCCTGATCCAATGTGGGTGATTTGATAAATAGATAGGAGATTAGTTGACAATGATGGAACACATAAGACATTTTCAAATGTTTCATCATTTACTTCAACAGACCTTATCCCATAAACTTTAACAAAAGTATCATCACCTATTATAATAGATAGCATAAAACATGGCTCTAAGGATGAGAACAAGTCTCGTGAAGAAGTAAGGTGATGTGAAGCACCAGAATCAATCACCCATGTGGATGGATACGATGCTACTACAACAAGGGCCTTTCCCTTACCTTTCCCCTTACTACTTTATTTTTCCTTAGAAGAGTCTTATGCCGATGAGGTTGATTTGACTGTATTAGGGACATTGATGTTGTTTTTCTCAAGCATCTTTATTAAATGATCAATCTATTTTTTCATACATTTTATTTCATCATGCCCAGTTCTCTTACAATAGGCACATGTGATCCTATATTTTTTGGATTTCCCACCTGAAGACGAGGACTCATATGATACTTTTGGCTTAGTATCTAATTTTTTACCCTTTCATTTCTCTTGGTCCTTCTTGTTTTGTTTCTTCTCCTTATTTATTGAAGTCTTCAATTTGTCATGACTCAACAAAGCATGTGATTTTAAGGACTTCAATGTACCCTTTCGGATGAGTTTCTCTTGCTCCCTAGTTAATTCTTTGGTGAA
Organism: Torreya grandis; assembly: GCA_037957365.1. NCBI lineage: Eukaryota > Viridiplantae > Streptophyta > Pinopsida > Cupressales > Taxaceae > Torreya > Torreya grandis. The sequence continues at coordinate 1,468,921 of JARHVA010004355.1, read as the reverse complement.
ATCATCTAAGGATGGCATACTCCATGTAGGTCTTAGGGCACATTTCAAAGCATGAAAGGTAGAGACAAAAACTGAGTAGCCAGGACCTAACTTGGAAAGAATATAGAGGATCAATTGTTCATCTTTTTTATCTATACCACACAATTTTAATTTGCAACCTAAGTGATTTAAGTTTGGTGAAAAGTTCTTTTATAGTGTTGAAATTATGTGGCCTCAAACTAATGAGCTCATTCTCTAGATAGTGACCCCTTATTACATCCTACTTCTTAAAGAGTTATTCCAAAGTGTTCTAAATCTCATGTGGTGATTTAACAAATTTAATTTGAAAGAGTAAGTTAGGAGAAATAGATAATCACAAAATACCATATGCTTCATCACACCTATTATACCACTTAATTTTATCTACACCAAGTTTTGGTTCAGTTTCCATATTCATGTTTATCCTGTGTAAACCTCTGCTTCTTAGAAAAATTTGCAGTTTAGATTTTCAGTCATGATAATTGAATGGAGTGAGAAGTTGAACCAAATTGTGATCCATGATGCAGTACAAGTAGAAACTAAATGAGAAATAGAGAGGCAAGGCACTCAAAAACCCTCCTTGAACTATAAAAAATAACCCCCCCCCCAAATTACAGAGGTTTGGCACTTTATGTTTTAGTGCGTATATAATCAGCACTTTAGTTTACATACAATTGGCACTTTATATGTTAGTGCATATATAATAAACACTTTAGTGCATATATAATGGGCACCAAATTTTTGCATAATAAATCCCAACAAATCTTTAAGATATCGTGCAGGGCCAAAGATAGCCATAAACATGAGTATAGAGTTGATTCATGAAGCTTCAACTCATGTAAGAAGGACAGATGATACATACAGTGAAAATAAGGTATTACATAGTAGATCTACAATCAGATACAATGAATTATAGGTATATATATGCACAATAAACCATAAAGATATAATCAATGTTGTCAAAGTGCATGATTTGGTGGAGTATTCACCATCATACAATACACACAACAACAAGATGACTATCTAAGGTTGTTGAATGTATAATATAGTGTAGTATTTACTATTATGCAATACACATAGAAACAAAGTGGTTGGCATAGAAATGAGTAAAATCTTTGCATTAAAGGCACAAACAATAATGCACGCTCATAAAAAATAGATGTCATACTCAGCTAAAAATGCATCCACAAATGAGCAATCTCTACAATGATTACATAAGTGATAGTGAAATATCACAAAAAATGTACGTTGATATCAACCAAAAAAATTTCCATGAGGATAATAAGAGTGTTAAATTGTGAGTTAAGTAAAGGAGAGGAGAAATTTTGTTTTGCTTGTGAGGGGGTTTGACCACCTACCAAAACCGGACCTCACCCTTCATAAAAATAGAAGGAATATTACAAAATAATGAAAAAAAAATCTTTACAATATGATTTCTCATAATAATATTATTTTTATAAAAACAATTAAAAAAACTCCTTAAAACTTCATCATCAAAAATGTAATTTTGCAATTTTCTGAATAGTATCACAGTCATTAAAACTATGATAACTTTCATAATTCTAAACAAAATTACAAATTTCAAAATGATCCAGAAAGAGAAATAAAAGATGCATAGAACCTAGAAATTTTTTTGAGAGATTATTTAAAGTTTAATCACAATCAAAAAAATACCAGTCATTTTTCTCAAAAAAATAGATTTGTAAAACTTCTTGTAAATCTTGCCTCCTTATCAAAAAATGATTTTGTTTGCTATCCAACTAGCTTGAATCCTCCTTTCAGATCTATGAAACTTTACTTATATGTCCAATACAATTTAAATAATTGTAAATACTGATGAAGTTCACCAATTAGAGAAGAAAGGACTATAGATGATACACACAAATCTACAAGTTTTTTATTTACAATCTTAGTTAGAATACAAACTCAAAAAAACTACTCAAAATTTCAAGAAATTAATAATAAAATGGTGTTCATTACTAGAAAAGAGCTTGGATACCATGATGGAATTGTCCAAGATCAAACTGATAGAATCAAACACATGAACTGCAAATGCAAAGAAAATAGAAGCAAAATTTTGTTGTTGAGATTGAAATCAAAATAGAGCAAAATTATAATAATATTGAATTCATAAATCATTAAAAAATAGCTTAGATGAGAGGTATATTTATAGGTACAATGGAGGCATAGAGCCAAGACATTTGGTAATGTGAACACAATACTTTTGTCAAATGGTTTGTGTGCTCCCTATGTCAATATTGGTGGGTAAGGGTATCCTTACCTACCAATTTCACTATAATTTTCCCATGTGCATGTGCACCTTAATTACCTTATTTAAGACACTTAAGTGACCTCAAAATAACACATAAGCAAGCTAAACATGTGTAAGAATAATCCATAATAATAAATACAAGGAAAATAATATCCTACACTAACATTTATTTTTTATGCATATAGACTTTATGGGATGATATTCATACTTAATTTGATAACTTGAGATTTTTGTGGTTAGGAAAAGTTCTTCGGATTACTTAATGTTGAAATTCCTCTTGTTTTGGCAAACTTAATTTTAGTGTCTTGACTTCAATAAAGAGTCTCTCTAACTTAATTTTTTCTATATATCCCCAACACCCATTTCATTTTCCCCTTAATAGGCAAGCTTGATTCTAATTATATTTTCCCACTTCTAAATTTCCTCTTCTTCACATCTTAAAACATGATAGCACTACTTTTTTTTAGTTTTATCTATCTTTAGAATTAAAAAATATGCTTGAGTGACTATGGATTATTTTCTTTACACCATTGCTTTACATTTCTATAATTTCTTTGGTTTCATTTGAAAAAAAATCATTATCATTCTCTTTTTTGGATAATTGTGTTCATTTTTATATTTTCATGCTTTTTCCATTGTTGAGTGAGTTTGAATTGTTCCTTCTCACTCACCAATGTTTTTCCCCTTTTCATGTACATTTTTCATTCTTGAGTGAGTTTGGATTGTTCCTTCTCACTCGCCAATGTTATTTTCCCTTTTCATGTACTTTTTCCATTGTTGATTGAGTAAGGATTGTTACTTCTCATGCATTAATGTTGTTTTACCATTGATTTTCCATATTTGTTTAAGTAAATATTGTTATTGCTTTCACATTGGTGTTAAATTTTCATTTTTCATGTATATTTACTTTTATTTGGTTTGTTATCCTTCTTACTTAAGGTACACTTATCATCAATTTTTTCAATAATTTAGTAGCCTTGGCTTCTCAGTTACCTGATTTACTCAAATTTTGGCTTGGCCATTTAGTCCTAACTTAACATTTATCACCCTAGCTTACCAAATTTCTAAGTATATGATGCCTACACATTTTAGTTATCTTGACTTTCCTATTTTTTTCTTGTTTTTTCTCTTCAAGTTTTGTATCCTATAGAGTTTGTCCAAAAAAGTCTCTACAGCCTCTATAATCAAAACTATAAACATAACAAGATAACAATTCAGTGATAAAGGTAAGTTAAGGTATGCATACATTACATGTTTATTTCAATTATTTATTTTATGTCATTTACTTTCATTTATTTTATTCTTTGAAATGCTGCAAGTTATTTAGCTCAATGTTGTGGTTTATTGTGTTCTATTCCTAAAGCACCATCCTATGTTACTACTATGTGACATGAGATTATCTTCGAGTGGGGAATATGTATACACACAAGATTTTTCAACTTTATCAATTATTGATACTTTCTTTCTTGTAGGAACTCATCGAGTCTCAATCTCTCTAAGTTCATGCCTTAAATTATGCATCAAAAAAGGGGTGGGTAGACCATTGGTACTTCACATGATTGTTGTTTCTTATATCACCACTTAAAACCAACACAAGTCCCTCGTATACATTTCCATAAGATTTGACACCTCCCTTACATGCTCCTCTAAGCAATTCACTACATCAAATAGCCCCTACTTAAGCCAAAATCTTTTTTTATCACCCACCAAACACAGTCAAATGGGCTGACCTTGTTCTTAGAAATGATCACATTATGGGACAAAGTTGGCCCAACTAACTTAGTCTAAGACCTAATTATTTTATTTCCTAAATAACTAGGTTGACTAGGCTAAATTTGTCAGCTAAAAATTTTTAAGGGTTTAGGGTTAGATCCAGTTATATAAGCACATCCTTTTTTTCCATTGTGATTAGAGATAAATAGAGAAAATCATTTATTTATGCATCTACTTATCCACCATTTTACTTGAGGGGTCATTGCTTAGGGTTTCATACTTCTTTTGGAGATAATAATCTTAACCTATGGTAAAATTCTTTATTGTGCATAGGATAAGTCGTGTAGCCTATATTTTAACTATCTTTGTTATCCTTATGAACCATAAAAACCTATTGAAAAGCACCATTGGCCAAGGTAAATATTAAGGCTCGACGAGATCATCTTTAATGTAAGTATTCCTAACTCTTTCTCCTCTTTATTAGTAGATATATTTTCATGTGTTAGCTTATGAATATATTTCTCTCTTCATGCATTAATATTACCTCTACATTACGTATAGTAGAGTTCTTCTCTGCATGTTTATTTTTATGTTTATTACCCCCATTTGTGCCACAAGCTTTGGTGAGCACTAGGTTAGATTTACTTTACTTTGTCATTTACTTTATTAGAAATCATAGAACCTAGCTAGTATGATTGTGTGTTATTACTTGAATAGAGGCTTTGGAATCCTCTCTAGTGATATTGTATGGTAAAAGACCCTTTATTTAGGTCTAGTAAATCCATATTGGTCATGACCCTGATTGTCTAAATGTAAAAAAATGCAGAAGGGCTAGTTTGATTTATCTTCTTCAATCTAGGATTGATTTTTAGATTAGATTTGCTTTCCCTTGTCATACACAACCTATGAAAATCAAATATAACATGTCCATGGATTCTACTTTATCTTTTATCACTACTTTTTTATTTAGCCTACTTCCTTCCCCAACTTTACAAAGGGGACATGAACTAGTGTTTCTCATGATGCCTCACTAATTTACCAAATGAATTTTAACAATTCAATACCTGGGATTGTTAAACAAACTTTCAAGCATGGGATAGGCCTCTAATTATATATTTTTTGTCGAGTTTAACATAATAATGACCATGGAATTCCATGACATCAATGATAATCATATTAGTGTGGATCTCAACAACCTTAGGTATTTAGACTCTGAGCTTGTAGGATACTAGATTAAGAACACCCAATTATAATATTTGGATCTCAATAATGGACACAACATTCAAGATTGGATTGATTATGATCATCTTAACAATGAGTTTAATGTTACGATAGTGTAGGTCAGTTTGCATCACCCATATAAACTACTAATATATAATAAAAATATGTCTTTATGAAACATTATTTAAAAATAAACGTACATTTTTTTCTTAGTAGCTAAAGGAACCTTATACATTACATTGAAGCTCATACACATAAGAAAGGCAAACCCCACCATAAATGTGTTCAGCTTCAGTAGATCCCTCTTTAGATGTTTTACACATAGTTATAGTTGATTCGATGAGATAGTTGTATGACAATGACAATCTCATGGATGTCATTGATCCATATCTTGGTCTTGGATACATTACAGATGAGATGGAGAGACTACTCAAATTAGGGTTACTCTATTATATTCCTCAACCTGAAGGGAGGCTTGGCATGAGACAAGTGCTACAAATACTTAAAGAAGAATTTCTTATACCAATTTTGGATTCTTCATTTTATTCAAAGATAAGTGTTAAAATGTCTACTTCATATTTTATTTTCAACATAGATGCTTCAACTTCCAAGTCTCTAGGAGACCAATAGATCTTGCACAACCATTACTTAGCACAAACTTAAAATATTATTTAATTCATTTTCTGGTAATGGTATTGTGTAAAATATTGTATTAGCCTTATATTAGATTGTCTATGGATAGAGAATATTATGTGTATTGATTTTATTTAGTGATTTTATACTCTTTTTGTGAAAGATTTAGTATGCCTTCTAGACTCTATATGTAAATTCTTATATCTAATAGTTATGTCCTACATTTTAGACATAAAATTTAGTGAGACAGTTAGAAAAACTAGGTTTTATTTTCTCTTATAAATATTTATAAATAAATAATGTTTTAGTGTGTGTTGTTTCTATACTACTTTTGAACAAGCATTATAACATGATAACTAGCAGATGCCCCAAATGTGTAAATTTTTATTAATGGTAAAAGTGGGTTTTGGAGGGTACCCCACCCAATACAAGAACATATAGACATGGAACTAAAAACCATAAGTAACATGAATACATTCAAAAATCAACTAGTTAAAAACCAACCCTACAACAATAGTAGAAGACAAACCAAAACTATAACTATAGAAAAAAGACTACAAAATTGCAGCAGTTGTGAAAAACATTGATGAGACTAGGACCCTTCAAAACTAATTTTATTTGATGATCTAAGGGTCATGTTAGGAGAATCAAAGTCCTTATTTCTAAGAGTTTTTTACCACCAACAATCATCCATTCCCCTCCATCAAAAATGATAGGACTGGACATTTCTAGTGAAGCTTCTAAATTATTCAATGGTAACCGTGCCAATGAATCACTATTTAAATCCTCACCTCTAATATGGTGATCTCTATTTTCATTCCCTAAGGGGGAGTAAATTTTGGTGCTTATTCAACTTCATTTTGGGCCAAAATTGTATCTTCATTTGGTTTATCTGAGTCATACTCTGAATTAGTACTCAAGCTATCTTTTAAAACTGTGAAAAGTTCAGGGAAAGCATCCTTCCACCAGGAGATCCTAGTACTACGCTTTAAAAAATTACATTGGAAGGGATGTATCTTTAATTTTTGGGGATTATTTATTTATTTATTAAGTGTTTATGAGTTTGAAATGGAGTTGTAGTAATGATTGAAAAATATTTTGTGAAATATTTTTTTTTTTTTGTTTATTGAAAAAACTACATTTGATGTAAATGTTGTGGAAGAGGTATTGCATCGAGTCTTGTTTCCTTTGTTTTTATAAGGTTTACATATTTATTATCCTTAATTATTTTATAGTGGTCAAATGTAAATATAAGGGAGATATAAATGTCATACATTAAGTGTACTCTTGATACAACAATGAAGGTCAACACTTGACGATCAATGTTTTCAATATGTCAATTTAAATTTTTACCTTATTGATATCCATTCCTTGTGATTTATGTACGGTCAGAACCCATGTCATTTTGATAGGCATTTGGTGATGATTACCTCATGTAATAGGAGGAATTGTAAGATGTGTTGGATTGAAAATATCCCATGGGGGACTAGATTATTTTTTGAAGGCAACAACCATATATATGGGTAAGGAAGATGAATTTGCATTTGGATTATAGACAATTTGAAAAATATCCCTGATGGTACTAATAACTAACTTTAATTTTATCCATAAATTGGATGTCAACAAAATATTTTATCCTTTACATTGAAGCAAAGTTGGCTCGAGCTATATTATTATGGTTAGGTGTCTCCTATTGTCTACTCTATTTTAATTTGCATATTACAATTGGAATGTTTAATGATCTATGGGGGGAAGTTATCTTTGGTCCCCATCAAGTATAATTGAGAAAGTTGTAAAATATTTGTTCTTTTATTGAGGGAATGCAAATAACAATCAGCTATTTATATTTTTTAGCATCTTTGGGCCTATGAATTTCATTTCATCGACAAGCACATATTCAATGTGTCTCTTTTGTTTTTGAAAATAAATCAGTGTTTATCTCTTAAGTGCCTTCATTTCTTAGATAGGAATGTAGAGGCCTAAATTTATTGTTGATGCATTTATGTTAGGTTTTGCAATTCCAATTTGAGTGGGGAGAAGTAGGGGAGAACTACTTTTACATGCAAGTCTATTTAGGCCATGTTTGATGTTGTTAATCGAGTAGGATAGAGCTATAATTTTTGTTCCTTGTATGATGACCCTGAGTGGTGGACCTTGTGATTTTTGTAGCATGGTGTAAAACAATTTTTAAGTATGTTTGTTAGTTGATATCTCATGTAAATGACTTGCTTGAGTACTCAACATATGTATTGTGGTTGACTATGCATTGAAAATATATAATTGTGTCTTTGTTGTGTGTAGGTTTATTAATACTTCATAATGGTTCCAATCATGGTTGGTGTCAAAGGTACAAATCTCAAGCATGTTGATGTCATCTAATTTAGAGTTGTTTGATGGTTTCATAAGGGACTATAGTTTCCACTCATGTATTTCCACTTCCATTTGTATATCTTGTTGGATGTCACTATCATCATTGTTTGATTTGGCAATGTTGTTTTATTTTTTAGTTATTCACTCAGTATTACATGGAATGTATGAAATTTTTATTTGTTCCCAATGTGTAACAATGTCTTGCCTAGTTGAACCAATGTCCATTGCAATGTTGTTGAATGGTTTATAAAGTCAGAGTTATTCCCAATAAAAATCTTCAAATTATGGTGAATCATTAGGTGGTATAAAAGAGAAATAATGGAATATGTGAAAAATTGCTTGAATTGTTCTTTTTATCCACTGATTAAGTTTCTTTTGATTGTTGAAAGGCCATTTTCATGCGGCCTCGATGAGTTGAAACATGTCTAGAAAATAAGGGTGATTTATATGTGCATCAATAAAATATATTATGTTTCTTTCCTCATATGTGATTGAAATACACATTTGAATATTTGTTTGCCAACAGACATGGTGACAAATGAGCTGCTAAACATTGTTATAGGGAGGTTTTTTAGCATGTGGCAAGTCTCCAATTCACCTATATTATGGTCAATAATAGTTTCTGTGAGAAACTTGTTGTATATATTCATTGCTTAGATTTAAATATAAATTGTACCTGATATTCTAGTTTAGCACATGGTAGTAAGTTTCATATTTATTTTAATATTTTTTTGCATACTTTTCTATATATTTGAGCACATTATGGCAAGAGAAAATAGGTTGGAAATCAACATTTGCATGCCATATTGAAAATACAGTTTCATTATCGATGTTCACTCTTTCATCATTATGTGTTGAAAGGTAATTTTTGTGACCTTCATTCCAATAAACATGCTTGAATTCATTTTTATTAGCCATGGGCTTTATATCTACATTTTAGAGTAGTGTCCCTTTTCATAAACATGTAGACTTGATGTTGAAGTTGTTTTAGAAGATAATCATAATATTTTTATCATTAAATATTTCATTTGTGTTGAGCAAGAATGGATTATCAAGATTTGGAATGGTGTATTCTATCATTGAATCAAGTGGTAAATTGGGGTTAGAGTTGGAACTAAAAGAAGAAAGATTACATTACTATAGTATCTATCGATCGAATTATATCCATTCTCTCTATAAAGGACAGGGGTTATAGGTAGAACCAGAGGAAGAAAGTGTACATTCATAGAGATTAAAGTGTCTATTGACATAATTATATCCATTCTCAATGTGAATGTTCCATCCATTTTGGGCCCCTATTTATATGGGAAATCACTCATATCATGTATGTAATAGACGTACCCATATCCTAAGTGACAAATGTTGTATTTGATTTGTATGAGAAATGGTATCACTAGAAAAATGGTATCATTCATTTCATAGAGATTAAAGTGTTGATCAAATTTTATCCATTCTTGGTGCAACTGGGGCCCATATACACTATGAGGTATTGGAGTGGGTAGACCTTAAAACATATGGTAAGTGGGGAGTGGGGGGAGAGAATGGGTTATGATCAAATGTTAAACTAGATACCATATCAATCGATATTGATGTGATGGTGTAGGCGAGGAGAGTTTTAAGTCAATTAGAGAATAAATAGGGTGGGGTGAAGTAGAAAGAGCTTTATCAGAAAAAATAGCATCGATGAAGCTATTCTCAAGTTGTTATATATAAATAAGGGGGTCAAGTTCCCATATAGATATATAGGGCCCTTATGTTAGGTCATAATGTATATATATGTGACTAAAAAATAAATATAGATAGTGGGGGAATATAGATTGGACACCTCTAGCTATAGTTGATCGATGGTCGAGAGAAGGAATGGATAAGTTGGTTAACATATTGATTGTAAATCTATAAAAGCAGTTAGATTAAGGAGTCCCTACCTCATCAAAACATAATACATCTCAGCTTGATTAGATCAAATACCTGAGATGAATGAAGATCATATCCCATATCTAAATAAGGCATGCATTTGTATCACATATATAATGGATGACATTGATGGATTTTATTAAAACTCCTCTTTCATCGCCATATGAAAATATCATGAAGTCAAGCTTGAAGATCATATAGTTGTACCTCATTTAGAACCCATGATCATTGACCCCATTTCACCTTTTATGCATAAAGGGTTAAGCAAAAATACTCTTATTTATGTGGTGGAGGTGACAATGGAAAATGCAGATGTGTTTATTTAAATGGCATGGAATGTGTTTTGCAGGGAGGAGACATTTCCTTTAATAGAAATTTATTTGGTTTTTCATTGTTCTGACCTATGATCTATTTGGTTTTTATTAAGAATTCCTAATCATATATTTTGTTGAGGCATCTAAAGGTTTGATGTGGTTATTGGGTTTTATGCCAGGGTCTAGATTTACCTCAAATAAGTAGTATATTTTTGGTTGAGTTAGCATGAAAATGAAGCTTATTCATGGTTATTCAATGGGAATAGTCACTATTTTCTATGTAATATTTTGATAGTTTAACTTTCTCTTTTTGTTTTCCAAATAATGCTTCAATAAATTTAAGAACATTCTTGGTAGATTAAAAGATATATATGATTTATAGAAGGTGAATTTCTACATATTATTAGGAACAATTGCTAAGAAAATTTAAATAATACTCAATCCCTTGATGGTGTCCATAATGGATCACATACACCAAATTGGTGTTTTAAAGAGATAAAACAAATACCTATTACCTTTACCCATATAATTTTCTTCATTTCTTTCAGTAGTGTTTAGAAGCATTTAATTTCAATTCCCCTAGGGATTAATGTTGTGGTATATATAATGATTTTAAAAGAAACCTTAAATAAATGTGATGTGTGTAGTAGGAGGAGAATCTTCCTTTGGTTCTCTCTTTAATAGAGGGGACAAATTTCATTCCAATCACTCTAGTGGTTTGAGATTAGTGGTTTGTATATTGTTTACTATGTAAAATAAAGATCAAAATGTGGATGCAAATCGCCCTACAAAATATGGTCTCAATATTTTAAGAGATTTGTTTGTTGTAAATATAGTTACAAAGCACCCTACAAAATATGTATTTACTTATTTAATGTAAATACTCTTTATTTGTATTTTAAACTTTAATATCAATTACATGTTTTGAAATTTAGACTAATAAAACTCAACCTTAAACATATATCATTTAAGGCCAAAAAATTACCCTACAATAAATCTAATTAGACTCGACTAATAAAATAATTATAATAAATGCAAGACAGTAATAATGAGGTAAGGTATATATATAAAAGAGGCTTATTCTATTTTTTTTATTTTATGTAATTTCAAACTGTATCATTTCTATTTTACACATTTTAGGTTATGCTATGGATGCCATTTTTTGGATTAATTTAGTATATTGAGCTTGACTTTATGTGCAAAAGAATCTAGACACGAACCCAATCAGATGAATTGGACTTTGAGTTTTTTGAAAACATATCAAGACAACCTTACACTATCCAAATTGATTTATGTGCCCATGGTGAGGGTGATATAGAGCATAGAGGTGGAACTATGATGCACACACTATAGAGGAAACCAATTACAATTAGAATGTGATTTCATAAAAAAAATCCCAAAAGGACAAGGAAGAAGTAGGGCACTCATGGCAAGGAGAAATGTCAGAAAGAGTTGTTGGTTCATATATCATGAGAAGATGATAAAATAATATAATTTAAAATAAGAGAAGGAATCATATCTTGCCATTGAAATATATAATTTATCACAGTTTATCATGATTTTTGTGAGAAATATCTTTTTCAAAGAATTGTAGGTTGTTATTTTATTTGTATTTGAAATTTTCTCAGCATGCCACTCAATATCAACAGTGGATGAACACAAAAAAAGTGACAACGTACCATTAAATATCTACAGTGAAGGAACTAATGGAAATATTTTACTTGTTTGAACTACTAATGTCATTGTCCATTACAAGAAGGTATATCTATCCATCCATGTTGTGTTATCTTCCTATGAATGGAAGAAAAACTTTTGTAAAATAGTTCATGAGTGAATCATAGTCTACTTTTGAGATGAATCTAAGGTTAGTTATCTCCAATATAAGCCTAATAATGCATAATTAATTAATTAATTAAATAATACAATAAATTTAAAGGTACATTAAAGACATATATCTTTGTATAACATTGTAAAATGTATGTCACTGAAATACAAGTATAGAAATATGTTGTTTGAGTCAAGATAACTGTTATCTACAAATTTAGATCTGGTATGTATCAGCCCCATAAATTAAGGCCTAAATAGAAATCAATTAATGTTTAGATATAAAATTGATAAGGATAATTGGAAACACAATGTTGAACACTAGGATTAGACCAAACAAGCTAGACAAGCATAGACAACATGATGACGCATAAACGAAGTCCAAATGGCACACACACAAATATGTTTAGCAAAAATTTCAAGGCACAAGTGTGGTGTAAAATGAACATCATAATGCCTCTTTAAAAAAAAGTGACGTATAAACAAATTGGTTTTGACATGGTTTATAAACAAACAAACAAGTTTTATTCTCAAAACATACCAAGCAAAAATGACCAAAATACACTAAGTATAATTATCTAAATTTTAGTAAGGGTATGGCAATGTGGGGTTGACTAAAACTAATTATTTTTTGATCATTTCTAAGGGGATCAATTACATAATGACTTTCACATCACGATGCAAAATAAAATCATGTAATTGGATGTCCACAACACTTGTCTTATTAAAAAAAGGTCTTGGTCTTTTTGCAACCACTACATCCATCACTTGCTCAGTGTAGTGAGATGTCCAAAGTGTAGATATGTCTCATGTACAACTCCAACACTAAAAGGTGGTTTAACTACTCAAACCTGTGATCCTAGTGGGAGTGGTTAAAGTCAGTGTCGGGAGATCAAACCTCAGTTCAAAGCTTCCCTAAAGAACTTATGGGAGATATTGAAGTCCCCCTCGTAAACCAAGATGAAATGAAATAAAAGACATAAGAGAAAGACTTTAGGGTAATTTTCAAGATCACCTAAACTATTAAGAGTTTTTGAGGAGTGATTTAGATGACATTCTTTCTATGTCTTAGACTAAGCATGTTTGTAATAAGGATGGCACTTTTGATTCCAAAAGTTCCCTAAAGGGGATAGATGGAAGACCATACATGTAACGTCCCTCTTTTTTCCAATAAAATTCTTAGTTTAAACTACTATTGAATACAAATTTGACAAGTGAATTCAATTTGAAGCCCCAAAACAAAAGTTTGGTGATGTTATTTTTGGCCTTTGGCCTTGAATTGTGAACTTTGAATGAAAATCACAAAAATTTGATCAAGAAAAACCACCCTAAAAAGTTTTCATAAGCACCAAAAGAAAGATTTTTAGTTCATTTTAAACATATAAAAGAGGTCTAAAAAGCATGTTTTAACAAATCTTTAGCTTGGTCCTACAAATAAAAAGTCATTATGTCCTTTAGCTTTGAAGCTATTATAAGTTTGAAATAATGTTGACAGTTATCTGTCTACCCAAAGGCATCACCTCAAAAGCAAATGTGTTAGGTTAGAAATATTTAAAAATATTTTCAATTTTTTTTGAAAAATCTTGCAACTCAAATCTAAACTAATATCAAATTCTTAAAATTTAGGAGAAAAAACATGGTTTTAAAAAAAATTAAAAATAGAGTCTGTATGACCCCAAACCAAACATTTTAAATGGCCTATTAGCTCTCAAGTTTGTGTTTTTAAGAAAAACACATTGACCATCAATGGTTATATCTGACCATCAATGGTTATATCTGACCATCAATAGTTATACTTAACTATCGATGGTTGAAAATAACCATCAGTAGTTGCACTAACTGTTGGTGGTTATACTGACTATTAGTGGTTGATTGTGTAAACCTATGACATAGAAAAATGGCAAAACAAAGTTAGAAAATAAAATTACAAAAGTTTTAATAATTCAAATGAAGATTTTAAAGTTGAATAATGATCTTATTCATTTTTTGGATGAATTTGGTCCCATTGAGCATGCCAAAATGTAGAGAGGATTACAAAGAAAGTTAGTCAAACATTAGTCAAGAAATCATGAAAAATGCATTAAAGACATAACAAAACTTAGCCTATCTATTCATGCAGGAATTTATAATGAAAATGACAAAAAAATGAAAGAAGGAAAGAAACCTATACCTTCTCAAGTGAATCCATCCTCTAAGAGCGGCTTAAAATCATGTTCTCCCTTGATCAAGAGCTCTTGTCTTCAATAACAATGGTGGCCAACTCCTCCAATATCTCAAGAACTCATTGTAAAACCTAGGCTTATGATTTGGAATCACTAAACTAGCCTATCAATGAAGCTTGATAATAAAATAAATGGTCAAATGCAAAGGATTGTGGAGACAATTTAGCATTATAACTTTGCACAAATCAAGCTTAAAAATGATGTTCTTGGCTCTTCTATTTATAGATTTTTGAGATGGTTCAGGATCAACCATGACCGTCTATCTCAAGATTGAGATGTTTAGTCATGGATTAATCTAATATTTGAAATTAAATCCATAAATATTCTCATGTCAAGTTGGAGGAAAATATATTAATGAGGCATGGGATGCATTAAAGAGACATGGGAAACTCATAATCTTGATATTTTATGCATTTAAGGCTTAATGGATGCCGCCCCATATGATGATGTCACTAGGTGATGTAGTTAATAGAAATCAATTTATAAAAACAAATATTCAACAACTCTCATGGAAAATCCACTTAAGATCTTGATTTGGATCAATTAGCCTTAAACAAGGTTAATCAACATTTGTGCAATTATTTGAAAATTGGCCCTCAATTAATCAAAATGGTCAAAATGTCATATTACTAGGTCATAATTTGACTCAAGAAGAATTATAAGGTGATGTTAAATTCTTTGGAGCCATATTCTTATTTAGGATGTTGTCAACATAAAATAACAAAGGTATGTGACGTGTACTGATGAATTAGAAGAAAAGAGTATTCTACAGCACAAAAAGGTAAAATCATCATTTTGACTCGAAATAAATTGATCAAAGTTAGGTATCACATAAAATGTATTTCCCCATTTAGTGATACATTAGCCTAAATTGGCACTTTTAAATGACAAGTTTGAACCATTTAACGCATTTCATGGATTTTAGCCTAAAATGTACATTTGAGTGCAAATTAAGTAAAATTGACAATTTCAACACAAATGGTGTTAGGAATTGGATGTCTACAATTTCAAGATCCACACAAACTCATCTATATAAATAAAACACATGGCAAAGGAATACAAATTTTAATGATTTTATAATAGTAGAATGAAGGAAATAAAGTGAGTGTATTATTGTCAAGTTCCACATAAACTCGCTTAGACTAATGGCTATCTTTATTTCTTCTTAACATTTTATGATTGATAATAAAGGCTAATTACCAACATTGTAATAATATTGAAATAGATGACATTAATGTAAAAGTAATGCTTTTAAAATGTAGAGTAAGAAATGATATTGCAGAAGGTTCTGCCTATTTGATGTATAAAATCAACTTAGGAACATGTGCAAGAGCACAATATGATGAGGCATTGATACAAGTTGGAAGCACAAAAATGTAAAAGTGTATGGTTGTGATGTATGAATAAAAACATAACAAATTTTACATAACCTTGAACAATTTGTACAACAAAAAATATTTTTGCCAAAATTCAATTAAAATCTGGAAAGTGGGTTAGTGTATTGAAAAATCCATTCATCAAGAAATAGATCAATTGACGATCTCTTAAAAATTTAGGGGAAAGACTTTAGGTTAGATAAACCCAGCTTTAGGTCTAGCTCAAGCTTTTCACAAAGCAGATCATGTATTTTTTCACCCTTTCAATCTCTTAGGGATCCTTCATCTCTATCATTTGAATTTCCTTTGATGCCAACCTCTATGTCCTCATCACTCCTAAAACAAGCATTATCTATGCACTCAGAACTAGCAGGTTTTAGACCTGTAGACATAAACCCTTTGCTAATAGGATTTAATGAGCCAAAATAAAAAGATGAAGACCCATCTAGACCAATTGGTCTACATAAATCAAAAACCTCAGGGCTCTTACTATCCCTAACAACATAACCAACATTCCCTATAGAAAACACTAATTCATGGCATCAAGTAGGTTCGTTAAGTGGCCAAGAATAAGTGTAGGGAGAGCTGAGGTTAGACCTGTTAATGTATTCCATTCTGGTGGGTGAATATAGTTGTGGTATGGTTGGTAACTGTAATGTCCACCAATCATTATCTGAAAGGGTGACAATGTAGTCATAATATCCATATGGTTACTTGTATTACCCACAATTTTATTTTTGGGTCTGTTGTGTTTGATCGATGATGCTTGAAAGGCTGAAAAAAATACACATTCTATGTACCCTACATTTTCATAAGTTAAAATTTTTTTTGTTACTTCAAAATAAGAAATTATGATTGTTGTTAGAATAGAGGAAGCAAAGGCTAACAAGAAAAAGGTATATTATTGTTTTGTAGACTTTCGTAAAGCATTTGATACATTACCAAGACATCTTTTGATATAGAGGCTTAAAGAGTTAGGTCTTTATGACATGGTAATTTATATTATCATGAATTTATATGAGAAAAAATTTAGGCATATTCATACCAAAATGGGCACTACTAATGGCACTCATAGTATCATAGGTGTGAAACAAGATTGTCCACTCTCACCAGCACTTTATTTGGACTCTATATCGATGAATTAGAGGATCTTATCTCCATAGACTTAGGTAGCATGAATTTTTGTAGCCTCTTTGGGATCTAAATTATTAGTTTATTATTTATAGATGACATTATTTTGCTTTCACACTCAATTATAGGATTTCAAAATTAGTTTGATGCATTGATCAATTTTTGTGATAAAAAAGGCCTTAAAGTAAATCTTGCAAGGACAAAAAGCATGGAATTTAATACAACCAAGAAAGTAGCATCTATAATTAATTTTATGTACAAATGAAAACATGTTTAGGTGGTGTACTCTTACACCTACTTGGGTGTGGTTTTCTCTGGACTGCGTTTTAGGTTTGTTTTGACAATAGAAGCAAGATTCAGCAAAGGGTATGCAACATTGATAGCCTTGGAAAGATAATGTTTTCAAATCTAATTTCAATATATTCAGACAAACATTTGACTTTTTCATACATTAGTTACACCAACACTATTATATGGAAAGAGTTTTCATATTGATGTTATCAAAGAATATTCAAGCCAAAAGAATGGTTCCTCGCTCAATTATTCTTATAGAGTTTGGGGTATGTCCTCTCTTTATCTCTTTGACTTTCAATGTTATCACTATGTTGCATAGGCTTCAATTAGTGGTATACAAGAGTTATGACTCTCCTTCAGAAGCTGAATATTGCTATTGAAATATTCCCTCCTCTTTGGTTTTCTATTAATTCTCCTCAACTCACTAAACATGATGTTACCAGGGGTATAAGAGAATAACTCACTAAGTTTTATTTTAAAGCTACATGGTTTTCTCCAAAAGAGCCTTTGAAATCAAAACTTCTTCACTATTTTCAATTTTATTCCTCCTTCCATGAAGATCAAAATAAAATTCCTAAATACATGAATAAGTTGGTGCCTTCATGCCTAAGGATCCCTTTAGCTTAGTGTCTCACTTTCTCTCACCTGCTATGGATGGAATCTAATCATAACATCCCACAACATGAGTGTATATGTCAGTTGTGTTTTCTAGACCCTGAAAGTGAAGAGCATTTTATATTCAAGTGTCCCATCTAATATGAAATTCATGGTAGATTCCATTATCTTTTCAGAGATTCCAATGAATCTTTAAGGATCCTCATTCGATATGAAGATCATAAATGTTTAGCTTTTTTATTCATCAAACACTTCAACTCTACTAAAGAACACTCAAATTGAAGTCCTTAGATACAAATAATTATAGGCATATCAGTTTTTACTTCCAAATAGTTGATCTTAAGAATCTTAAAAAATCTCATGCATAGACAACTTGGTCCAGATCTGTCAGACAACATACATTCTATTGGTTTCAAGTTCTTCAACCTTCTAGTAATTGATTTGTTATTTCTAATTTTTATTTTTGGAGATGCTTTTAACACTCCCTTTATGTACTAGTTCATGTATTATTTTTTTTATCCCATAGGCCATTCTTAGCCTTTTGTGGATGTTAATATCTAAATTAAATTAAATTAGGCTACAAGACATACTTTGTGATTAGGCTTGCATAGAAAAAATAAAGCACATTTTAAGATTATGCAGTGTAATGTCACAAACAAAATATCATTATATGGATAACATCAACAACGTTCTCAATTATGATCAATCACAAATGGATTCTATCAATAGGCTCTCATAAAACCATGTTTTGGACATAGATACAATTGATATAGTTTCTATAAAAAAAATGTTGGTAATAACATAAAATATTTTATTCTATAGAATATTCTTAACTTTTGGTGATTAGCTTCTTTATAACTTTTCTTCCCACCAATATATACGTATCAAATGAAACCTTAAATTGGATAAATAAAAAATTAGATGTTAAATCCGGTAATGACAAAAAGATACACATCCTCACAACTTAAATTATTTGTTATGTACATGTTAATTCTTAAAACTCCACATCATTCATATTTTATTTCCTATAGTAAAGCCCCCTATATAATGCCTAGTATATGCCATGGTTGTCTTTCCCTTCTACATTAATGATACTTCAATTTTATTATTGAAATTCTATAATATATTATATTAAAAAAAACATAATACATTATTGATAAAAAAAAATGTGGGTGGTGTGAAAAGAAAATACATTAGAAAAAAAATACATGTAATGTCCAAGGTCAAAAAATATTGAGACATCAAATCTAAATAAGTCATTATATTTTAGATGATGACATAACTCGTTTCACTGAACTTTCCTCTTTTACTTTTGATTTGGATATTAGTCGATTGGTTTAAAAATATACCAATGTTTCAAAACCTTTCCAATAAACCAAGGATCAATAAGAACATCCATAAAAATTTTAGAGTGTACCCTGCTCCTAGGCTCCAATCCATTTTAGATGGATTGTCATAGGCCAAAGTAACATCATCCTTCACTTGATGAACATTTCCCTTGTCCTTTTTAAGATATATTATTGACCCACCAGTTTTAGTTCCTTCACTTATTTTCAACAACCCTATAACATCTTAAAAGTCCCTTGATATTGTTTCATCTGCTTGATTGTTTTGTATTTTCCCTTATTCAATCTTTGAATCTAGTAATTTTTAATACCATTTCCTAAAAAAAATCAAAGCTATTGAACCATGATTATTTAATACTTTCTCCTAAAGTTATTAATTACTTATATTTGTGACTTGGATGGTGTTGATTATTCAGAACATGTCTTGTTAATATTTTGGATTTCATGATGAAACCATGTTATTAAGGGTGTTTGAATTCTTGATGCACATTTTGGCTACTTTGGCAGTCCTTAGCAAAGTGACCATATATATGGCATGGTAGCTAGTCATAGTCTAAATATTATATAGATAACCATCCTTATAGATTTATCTTAATGGTTTTTAGGATACTTTTTCCTAAATCTACTTCCACCAAAATTAATGCACAAATAAAATTGCCTTTTAACCTAGAGTTATCAATGAAGTGACCTAAAGTGTTACCAATAATAACTAAAAATTTATAGAAATTACAGTTAAGAGTTCCCTAAAAGAGATAGGCATTAACATTTTTTAAATTTATAGATAGGGTTAAGTTAAAATCAAGTTGAGCCATTATTATAAACAATCCTTAGGGTCCTCACATGCATTTTTTAACAAGGTGTAGCTCTAGGTCAAAATATGAGGTCAATGGGATATTTTGTTAGGTTTGCACATGTTACCTCTAAATTAATTTTATAAAGTAATTTTTTGCAAGTTGTAATTTTCTAATGTAAAAATATTATGTAACAGTGTTTTACATCTATGAAATATTGATGTGAAATTAATATTGCATTGATTCGTAAAATTTAGAGGCACTCTATGAGTCTAGGTAGTAAGAAAGAGGCACTATATATTTTTCCCTTGATATTATCACTCATTTTTAATGGTAACATGTGGATTTATGCATATGGTAATGGTGACATAAGTCAAAATGAGAATATGACTATATTGAGCTTAGCAACTTCATTTTCAAGATGGTGTTACCTAGAAGGACCCCTAGATAAGTGTTCTTCATTTTATAAGTATCCTCATGGCATGTGAACTACCCTTATCCAATATTGAATGAGATTATTCATGGAATCTTTGTGGTATTTGCCAAAATCAGTTATATAAATACCGTTGAGCCCATTCTCATATCTTGCAACTATTGTAAAGAATAGATCAAGGATAAAGAGAGAGAACATGAAAACATAGTATGAAAATAGAGAAAGATAAATTTAACTTAAACTTACAAGGCAAATATACATATACTAAATGTACATAAAGCATAATATTAACTTTAAATTTTACCTATGTATAGGTAAATGGTGCTATCTTGACAGATACAGATGCAGTAGTGGATAGCGCAGTAGTTGGATCTGAATATGTAAACAATAACCATGACAAATCAAATATTGTATATGTCGAATGTGATGATGAATACCCTGTCACCTCCTATGACATAAAAAATGACAAATATATTATATTCAATTGTTATGTAAATTAATTATTAGATAAATTAAATTTGAAAATATAACTTAAATTTAACCTGACATTTATATAAAATATACCTACATCCATGTGGTTGATGACTACACACCAAATGTGTGTACCAAAAACTCATCACTCATAATAATATTATATAATCCATCTAAACCACCGATGCCATCATCATTAGAAGGTCTTGTGCACATAGCTCCACATGAACTACAAGGGTGGGGTTAGGGTTAGGTAGGTGGTGTATCTGTAGCATCATTTTATGAAAGCTTACTTGTATGTTGAATGAGTATATTGATGAGTGAACTAAGATCATAGAGAGTGTTGATCTTCATGACCTTCTAAACTATAAAAAGGATCTCAAGCTTAAGAGGCTTTTAGATACAGATCCACACAAGATAATTAGGCACATGACGTGTACCTAGTCGATCCTATGCAGAGCCTTTTCCTTGATTTTGAAACACACTAAAATCAAAATAGTTGGGAATCTCATTGACGACGAACTCACAGTAGAGTTTTCTCAAAAATTATTATGAGACCTCATGGTTATTACACTGTGGATAGTCTAATACCATCCACCATCAATCCCAAAAATTGGTTGTGATTAAGTTATGTACATAATAATGGATAGGAAAATGTTTAACGATTATGGTAAATGGGGCATTGGTGGTTGGTTTGATGAATAGGGTATAAATGGAGGATTTTAAAATTTCTTTGTTCTTGACCTGAAGGCCTGACAACTTGTCAGCGTAATATGCCATAAAAGTATCCCTATATGAGGTCAATCTATCAATTTGACTCATTATAGAGTCAATTTGACCTAATAATTTGTATAATTAATTAGCTATCTAGGTGTGGTTGGTGTTGGTCGAAGTGGGATCCTTCATTATATCAATTAACTCTTTGATTTTAAGTTTGTTTCCCATAATGTTGTCAATCAAAATCTCTTGGTTGCTAGGGGTTTTTGAGGAACTGTAGGAAGGTTAGGTGGAGGTATAGGAAGAACAAGAGGGTTTTTTGGAGGGTTAGGAGGAGGAGAAACAAGAGAGTTATATGGAGGGTTAGAAGGGTTAGCAGGACTAGTTGTTAAAAAATAAATTATAATTAAAAACTAGGGTTAAAAAATGAAAATTATGAAAAATAAGGGTTAAATAAGGAAGATTTTTATTACTTACCTCTCCTACGTGGTGGCATCATTGATCAATAGGTTCGTGAGATGAATTTATAATCTTCTAAGCTATTGTGAAATCTAGGGGAGAGCGAGAAAACTTGAGTGCAAAATGAGGATTTTACATTCAGGTTTCACTTTTTATTTGTTTTGACATAGGTAATGTGATCATGTTATTAATGTGATCACATTATTAAAAATGATAATAATTTGATCATGTTATTGTTCACTATAACACAATTTCATTATATAATAATGTGATCACATTATATAATAATGTGATCACATTATATAATAACATGATCACGTTATATAATAATGCAATCATGTTATATGATAAGGCAATCACATTATGGCTTGATAATCATTGAGCCATAATTCAATTAAAATAATCATGTTATTTAAATAACATGATCACACTATTAATTAATGTGATCATGTTATCTGTAATGTCCACAAAATTATCTCCCAACTTTGTGCACTTACCCTTTTAGTTTAGGCTAGGAAATCCAATCTCTGGAGGTAACCAAATCATGGATAGTGTGAATCCTTTTTTAGAATAATCATAGATATTTAATACCAAGTAATTTAGCCAAGGGAATGGAATAAGTAGTAAGTATAGGGGACCACCATAAGCTATGGTTATTAAAACATAGCCTTGTGCAAAAAGCATCCCACACCCACTTCAAGTGGGGTTTGACTGCTTCAAAAGCCTTCCATATGATTTTGAACATAAAAGAGTCATTAATCTTGATAGGAAAAGTAGTGATGAGAAGGGGTTGGAATTCAATATTATACCAATTGGTTTTACCATAGGGATAACTCACACAAATATAATGTCTTTGAATAATTTTCCAAGATTCATTGACCTCAATAGCTCAAACAATCCACTTTGCTTATAGGTCTATACTTTTCAATAGGTGTCAATGATGACCATGCCACCTTTATCATGATGGAGGCAAAAAATATCCCATTCCACTTGATGAAGGCCCCAGGCCTGATTAGAATTGGCCCAGAGGAAATCTCTGAGGAACTTGGCTAAAGTATCATAAGAAGCCTTAGAGCGAGCCTAACAAGAGGAATAGTAGACATATATAGTAGTGAGGATCTTGATGCAAATATAAAACTTTCCTATTAAATATAGAGGCTTAATGATCCAATAAACAATATTCTTTTCAATCTCATTGAGGACATATTGCCAAAACTTGATCGATGAATGATCAAAAGCAAAAATGATGACCAAGAACTTGAATTTTTTCCCCTAAGCAATCCATTGCCAATTATACTTGCAAAACCACTCACACATAAGCATCATACTTTGATGAAAAAATTAAAAGAGTTTGGAATACTCATTAATCAAGATCTCTCCAATAAGATATTACCATAGTGATGAAGTTAATACATTGCACATATAACAAATTATCTATTGTCCACAAATAGGTTACACAATGCTGAGATTCTCTATTATTTTAAAATACCTTGGTGAAGAGGAATATATAGAAGGAGAATGGGGAGTTAAATCATAGGAGAACTCATCATGGGACTAATTTTAACTCACTATGGAACTCATATAATAAATTATAGTGGCACTCAGTTGAACTCCAGGTGAAATTCTAGGTGAAACTGACCCTCTCACCCACTTAACCTATTTATCACACCTAAGTAAGCTAAAGCTAAATATGCAGGGATAATCCATTTAATAAACAAATAGAATAATAAATATCTTACACCAACACCCCCTTAAACATAGCTTAGGTGGGAAAAAAAGAAAAAATAGGTCCTGATAACAAAGCCTAATGAGGTATCTGCATACAAATATAACTCTCAAAAAATGGAGTAAAAGGAGAAAACCCAATGGAAAAAAAATCCCCCCCCCCCCAAAAAAAATAGAGAAGGTAGGATTATAAATCCCCACTCCAACACCCCCCTTAAGCATAACTTAGGTGGGCTATAGAATTGGGTCCCAACAATGAAGTGTGATGAGGTACCCAAGTACATAGTGATGATCCCAGTATCCTACAAAATATGAAGGATGTGTACCTCCACAAATAAAAGAGAGAAGGTAAGCATATAATGTTGCATTGTGAATGTTGTAGTAGGTCCTTTATAATAAATGTCATCTCTACATTTTGGAAAAAAAGAACCCCAAGCTGTCAAACTACTAAATTTCCACTCAAGTGGAATGCAGATAGGAATCATGATGTAGATATTTTTAAAATACTCAAAAATCTCCCTACTAGTGCTCAAATGTGTCAAATTCTGATCAAGAGTCACAAGCCTAACTACATAAGATAGAAATAAGAAATCATATAATGAAGGGAAGATAACAGGAGGGTTTATAAGTACCCTCATTACATCTAGATAAGAAGAATGGAAAAGGTTTATATGGTCTAAATCCACTACTCGAACACTGAACAAGCTGACACTGTATGCACCAAAATAGATTCATATATTATGAGAGACTATCAAATATCAAAAAGTGGTGTCAAAAATATAGATAAAGTATCTCAAAGAGGAAGGCTCTAGTGGTGATGGAAGAAACAAGCAATTGAAGAAGTGAAAAGGTGTCCAAAATATAGCACACAAACACATGAAGGTAGACAAGGTTGAATCAATAAACCCCTCATGGAAATTTATAACTTAGTGTGAGTAAATTATATTCCAATACACCAAATAAAAACAAATAAGACACTGGGCTTCACCATAATAGCTCCAAATAATAAAACTATTGACCTGTCAAAGAAGCCACCAACATGAGAGATGCTCTAGAAGAATGCAAGGCACTAAGAAAGAAGTCTTCATGGAGGCATGACACAAATTAAAACTATATCAAAGGTGCTAATACAAAAACTAGAATAGAGCATGTTGTGGGCTAATAGAAAAGTGTGACAAATGGTGAAAAAAGTCATCATGTATGCAAAAACACACTTGAAATGATCAACTACCAAACATGACAACCTATAATTAAATGCTTAGAATAGAAATGTTGGGTATATCTAAAATGCATCTATGTGTGAGCAATTGGTGCATGAAGTATAATACAGAATGTATTAGGGCCCATAGCACAAGAAACCCCCTTAAATATGGCACTTTATAAATTTAGTGCATTTATAATAAAAATAGTACCAATGGGTGGGAAATTAAAATTACAGTATTTTTTTAAAAATCAGCACTTAATTTTGAGCTACCAATCAAAAGTTATTACATAATCAATTTTTTGTCATTAATGACCTATTTTATTATATTTACACAAAAAGTTTAAAATCTCCAGGTCTACAAGGCAAACATAGCCTTGTAACCACTCGTTGGAATCGAGATGGATCTGTGGTCCTCTTCAAATCAACTAAAGTAAAAAAAAAAAAAAAAAAAACCGTTTTACTTACCCTTATGTGCTCTCAGGTGAGAAACAAGCCACTTAAGGCAAAATAAAATAGCTATTTTAAAAATAATAATTAAAAAATAGTTGAAAAGGATTTTAGGGGGAAATTTTAGGTTTTTAAACTTTTACAAAGAGAAATAAGGGACCAAAATAAAAAGGTGCCATCGTTGACAGGAGTGTAGACCATGGAAGAGGCCCAAAACACCATTTGTAGGTCACCCAAGCTTGGATCAGGGGCGTTTGGATAGATAGAAGCTCAAATTAGGTCATGAGTGGGTCAAAACACAAGTGGAGACTGACGAGGAGACAAAAAACCATTGGGATAATGAATATCACTTACAAAAATTAGTGAGTGGTTACAACAGGCCAACATGGATGGCATAACATGCAAGAATGGCTTATGAGCAGATCAAATGGTTGGATTGCCAAGAGAGACACCAAGATTTTGTAACTGATGGATATCATTGAGTCATAAGAAGTATGGGACATTCCACTCAAGATAATAGGTAGCAACTAACTAAAAATAAAATGTTGAGTAAAAACATGAGACCAGGCCATGTGGAAGGATGATCAGACCTGCAAGGAGATAGGTGGCATCAGATTAGCTTAGGTCCTTACCATCTCAGCTCCTCACTGTCTAGTGAACAAGAGCGAGGATAAAATGTCTTACAATAAAGTAAATCATCAAGCCATGATGCCAATAGGCTTTAAAGTGTTAGAAGTAGGGAAAATTTTAGTGGATATCTATAACCAATTGGCTTTTAGTAGGTTTTTTTATTTTTAAAATGGCTAATTTTGAAAAAATATACATAGGTCAAATAGCCTCAATTTTAGACAATTTCATAGTTTTGGACACAAATTCATCTAATATATTATATTCGATCATATTTCAAGACACAGATTTCTTAGAGTTATTACACATGTGTGGGTCTGATTCACCAAAAAATCATACAAAACATGTTTAAGTTAATCTGAAATCACCAGGTGTATATATGTATGTATGTATGTATCTAATAAGGACCACCTAGGACATAATAAGCTTAAGGTAATAATTATAGTTTACTATGAAAATGTTTTGAATATTCTTTGGTACCACATGCTCTATCTTCTATATAGTTTTTAATAACTAAAAAACTTAAAAATAAATTATTTTCAAACCTAATGTTTAGTTTATTTATAGCATTGAATGCAGTGATGCTAGAAGTAAAGCTACAGGGATCGAGGTTTAGATTTTACTCCATTTTTTATTGAATTGGTGTCAGTATATTAAGGGGCCCTAAGGCAAATTTTAATGTTGGTCCAACACGTCACACATCGGATTGATGCAAGTTATTCAAATACATATGTGACAATTTATCACTTTTTATTGTCATTTATGCAAGCTCTTGGTGGAAGCGAAGCTCTAGTAGTCAAGGTTGAAAATGAAGGCACAGATAAATTTTAAGTTGGTTTCCTTGTGATTGAAATAAATGGACTTATGTTTTTTTAGTTTTAAATACTGAGAGCAGTTGTTTACATGTACAGTCATCTATCTTGAAATAAATAAATATAATAATATGTTTCCTAAAAAAAAATTTGTTTAAAGATATTTGCTAAAAATACTATGTATGTTTGTTTTCTTAGAAATTTCATGTATATCTATAAAAAAAATCCTTAAACTCAAAAATTTTGAAATGAGTATTTTTGGGTTAGTTATAAATATGGTTGAAATGATAATGAGGCTCTATTGCGTTTATTCATTTTATTTAAAATAAGTATCTTGCATGTCATTCTTTCTTAGAGGAGATGAGATTTTTGTTTATTTAAAATAAGTACGTAGTAAAGACTAACCATATAATATAATTCATTTTGTTCTATGCATTGCTTAAAATAAGTATCTTGCATACAATTAATTCTCAGAAGACATGAGTTTCTTGCTTGTTTAAAAGAAGTATGTGGTAAAGATCAACCTTATAATATAATTCATTTTGTTCTTTGTGCATTGTCTAAAATAAGTATTTTGCATGCCATTATTTTTTAGAGGAAATCAGTTTCTTGTTTGTTTAGGGTTTAGGATGGTGAAAATAAAGACCAATCAAATATTATATTAAACTGAGTAAAAAATTGTGACAAAAAAATTGGGTATATATATATGGCCCCATAATCAGTTTATTATTTATACTCTATACCCTAATTTTTTGTCACAATTTTTATTATATTCATTTTAATATATTATTTGGTTCATCTTTACCACATACTTCTTTTAAACAAACAAGCAACTATTTTTTGTGAGAAATAATGGCATGCAAGATACTTCTATGAAAATTGAGGATGGCATAACTAAAAAATATAATTCTTACCTTAAATTTATTGTCCTCAATATACCAACACTAATTCATGAAAAAATGGAACAAAATCTAAACCTCAATCCCTTAGATTTAATTCCACTTGCACCACATTCAATGTTATAAATAAAATAAACATTAGATTTGAAAATTATTTACTATTAAGTTTTCTAGTTATTAAAATCATACAGAAGGAATAGCATGTGGCACCAAAGAATATTTAAAACATTTTCATAGTAAAATATAATTATTACCTTAAGCTCATTGTGTCTTAGGTTGTTCTTATTATCTATATATACCTACATACATACATATATACCTAGCGATTCCAAACTAACTTATACATGTCTCATATAATTTTCTAGCGAATTAGACCCATACAAACTATAGAATAAGGTTTGTCAAAATATTTGAAGTGTGATTTGTAGTTTATACTCAATTTATACTAACTAATGCATATGATCTTACCATATGTGCTACACAAAAAGAGTCATGGAGCCTCATGATCATACTGTATTTTATTTTTAAATGTTTAAGGTAATAATTATATTTTGGTTGACATGGTTTATTAATTTATATAAAAACATATTTGAAAGGCCAGTATGGATGTGGTTAAGATATTTTGGCAAAGCTTATTATATATTTTATAATTTTAAAACTATGAAATTGTTTTGAATATTTTTCAATTATGTCATCCTTGATTTTCATAGTTCCCAAAGAGTATAAATAATAAACCACCTATGCCAAAGAATATTCAAAACATTTTCATAATTTTAAGATTACAAAGTATATAATAAGTTATACCAAAATGTATTAACTACATTCATGTTGGCCTTTCATATATATTTTTATTCCAATTTCAAAACCCTAAACCCTAAACCTAAATATAATTATTACCTTAAATTGATTGTGTTCTAAATGGCCTCTCTCTCTCTCTCTCTCTCTCTCTCTCTCTCTCTCTCTCTCTCTCTCTCTCTCTCTCTCTCACACACACACACACACACACACACACACACATTAAAATTGAACATCAGGGGTTTCATGTATTTTATTATAGTATATTTACCATTTTCTTGAAAGTGGCATGAAGATTGTGAAAGAATAATGCATGGTTTTCTTAGGCTGGTAGTTGTTTTAGTATGATTGTAAAGGGGATGGAATGATTAGTTTCTATGCACAATCATGGTTATATAATTATTATTTGTATTTTGTTTCAAATTGGATAATTTGATGAATTGTATTTTTAAGATAATGAAAAGTAAGAAGTATTTGAGCTTAGTTGTATAAAATGCTTATTTTAGCATATTTTATTAGATGTCAGGCTAGAATCTAGGTTTTAATTATTCAGATAGAGATGTTTGGGGTCATGATGATGATCAACATAGTGAGGCTACTCATTCATGGGGTAGCTCTCAACGTAGATGATTATTTCATGGTTGTAGGGCTGCTAACACATTTACTAGGCTATTTAATCGAGGAACCTATGTTTCCTTGCATCTTGATACCAATAACCCTACCTTTTGGAATATTCTTAACTCTTCGCCTATTGACTATTTGAATTTATATGGAAATAAAGGATGGAGGGGATCATATTAGAGGAATCATCCTCGTAGATGAGGTATTCCAAATGAGCCCCCTCAACACATGCATGCTCATGCTGCTATTCAGCGTAATGAGAAAAATGTTCTATTGTCTACACCACCTCAACATGAATATATTTTTGAATTAATAGTAAAATTGAATTCCAATGAAATTGTTCCACTAAACACTACTATTCCACCCCTTGTGCTTGAAAAACTTTCTTCTTCTGACAAGAAACGTGTTAGCAACCCTGCAACATAACATATGGAGGTCAAAATATTAAAAAGGTTAAGTTGGAGGTAGATGATTTTGAAGGGACCTCAACTTGCTTGATGGAACTTCCTTCTGCTTCCATGGAGTATACTGAGTACTTGACTGATAAGGATGTCCCTTTAATAGATTTGGTCTCTGATACAAACTCTTATTAAAACTTAAATTCTTGTGTTGAAATTTATGTTGATGCTTGGTATTAAATAGTATCTTGGTATTTTTAAGTATTATTTTTGTTAGTTTTGATATATACATGGTAGTGTTTTATTTCTTACATAAAATTATGTTTGAATGGTTTACTCTTTACTGAAAAATTATGGAAACACACATGAATTTTAATGTTTTATATATATATATATATATATATATATATATATATATATATATATATATATATATATATATATATACACACACACCATGTTTTAGCCTTACGTAAATTAGTAAATAAATGTATGTAACATGATCAAGATTTAATATGAGTTTGAGGGAGAAGTTGAAATCAATATTTTTTTTTGTTATCCTTTATGTCCCAAAATTATGGTTCTCGAGGTCTCTTTTTGTGTCGTACATATGATAAGATCATGTGTAGTACTTAGTATACATTGGGTACAAATATTTATAAGTATTTCAAAAGACTAATTTAAGATATAGAAGGGGTATCAAGAGATTTATATATAAAAGACTAATTTTTAAGTATACATTGAGTCTTTTTCTCTCTTGGTTATTTTTATTTCATTTATGTTTTCCTCTTTTCAGCTATAGAGATATAAAAGGGATATCAAGAGATTGAAAAACACTTTGATAGAATAATAAATATTTCTTTTAAGAGATTGCCTCTTCTATAGGCTTTGATCTGTTAGATAGGTTATATTATATTATTTGAAATCTGATCACATATATATATTTTGATAATTAAGTTATAAACTATAAAATAAGGTCTACCAAAAAAAAATAACCATATCCATAATCAATAATGATTTTTCAAATTTTTATTATTTCAATTAACAAACCATGTCAGCCATAATATTATTATTACCTTAAACCAGTTATGGGGCCATAGGGAAAAACAACTATGAAAAAAGAGGATGGCAAGCCAATATCTTTAAATAAATGCTTTTTATAGAACTTGGCATTATATTTATTCATTTCAAAATAGATGATTGTGTATGCAAAAAACTACTCTCAGTATTTTATTTGATTAAGAGAACATGTCTATAACAGTTGTAAACTCTACTATAGAGATGCATATGTATTCAAACATAAGTAAGATGCTCAAATATATATGTGACGGTTTCTTGATTTTTTTAGTCATTGATGCAAACTATTGGTTTAAGCAAAGCTCTGGTAGAAAAACATTAGGACAAGAGGTTAGAAACAAAGGTGCAAATAATTTATAAGTTGATTTCTTTGTGATTGTAAGGTATGGATTTATGTTTCTTTTGTTCTTAAGACTGAGAGTAATTATTTGTATACATAATCATCTATTTTAAAATGAATAAATATAATGATAATATCTTAACCATACCCATAATCAATAATTATAAAGTTTACCAAAATATCTTAACCATATCCATAATCAATAATAGCATTTTAAATTTTTTTATTTTAATTAACAAACCATGCTAACCAAAATATAATTATTAACTTAAGATTATTGTGTCTTAAATCACAAGTGGTCTTTAACACATTTATAAAACTAAATAAAACAAACATGCTTTTCTTTTTATATGGTTTTAATGACTAAAAAATTAATAATAAATAATTTTCAAACCTAATTTTTATTTTATTTCTAGCATTGAATGTGATGCAGGTGGAATTAAAGCTATGGGGATTGATGTTTAGATTGTTTCTTATTTTTTAGTGAATTGACACCATCATATTGAGGAGCTACAATGAAAAATTTAATGTTGGTCCAACACATCATCCATGGGGTTAATGAAAGATGTTCAAATACATTTGTGATGATTTTTATGATTTTTCTAATCATTTATGTAATCTACTGGAAAAATTGGAGTTGTTGGTCCAATATAGATACTTACAGTTCATTAAACTATAAATACATTAAATAAGTATGGTATGAAATAACAAGGGAACATCACAATATATGTATGCATCTCTTTAATAGAGTTTGCAATTATTATATACATGTTTTTTTAATCAAATAGAACAGAAAAATATACCTATTTAGTATAAAATAATAAGGGAACACGACAATATACTTATACATATCTATAATAGAGTTTACAATTGTTATAGACATGTTCTCTTAATCAAATAGAAACAAAAATACATAAATTACCTCTTAATCTTTCATATACTCTACATTATATTCAACAAACTTTTTCAAAACCCTAATAAAATAAATCTCAAAATTGATTACAAAATTTGTTGTCCTTCCTCAATCAACCTTGTATTTTAGATGTTTAAATTTCAAATTTCAACATGATAATTTTCTTCATTATATTCTTGATAATTTTTATTTGTATTCTCTTCAAAATTTATTGGACTCAAATGTAATATTGCAGAACTATAGTGTGTTTGAAGAATTATTAGTCAATCCTCTTCTTTTAGATGTTGACTGTCAAATTACCAAAGTTCTATTAAATGTAAAATTGAGGACATTTTATCTAGTTGTATAGAGCCTCAAGAAAGCCTCCAATTTTTTTCAAGCTTATTTTTTAACTTTGATTTTAAAAATGACAATGCACTAAAAATTATCTCTTCTTCCACTGAGCCCAAAATCATTGTTTGGCATAAATTAGCAAGATTCAAATATTTTGAGATAACATCACATAGTATTTCACTTAAACTTAAAGTACTCTGTAGTATAGTGATCGAGCCATCTTTGAAAGCATGGTCCAAAACTTCTTGTGTTAAATTGAACAGATCACTCCCTTAGCTTTGGAAAATCTAAAATGCCTTCAGTTTACTCACCACTCAATTTTAAACTCTTGCAAAAGTGTTGGGCCAAGATTTTTATTTTATTTTAAAAATATGATGAGCTAACATTTTTCCAATTTTAAGG
The DNA here is from genome assembly GCA_037957365.1 of Torreya grandis. NCBI lineage: Eukaryota > Viridiplantae > Streptophyta > Pinopsida > Cupressales > Taxaceae > Torreya > Torreya grandis. The sequence continues at coordinate 1,436,194 of JARHVA010004355.1, read as the reverse complement.
GTACATCAAAACCATGGTTTTTATTAATTCATCCCAAGGAAAATGATATATGATCTCTAAAGAGAAACACTTTGCAATTTCCTTCAAGGTGTAACTTATAAAGGATACAATCTCAAGGAATCAATCCCTTGTAATAGGAATTTCTTTGAGTCTATTAGATCGACCAACTGTGTCAAAAGTGGGATTTGTGGTTTGTACTTAATTTATACTAAGTACTGCATATGATCTTAACATATGTGTTGCACAAAAAGAGTCCTAGAGCCTCATGATCATACTAGATTTTATTTTTAAATATTTAAAGTAATAATTATATTTTAGTTAGCATGGTTGTTAGTTGAAATTAAAAAATATTTAAAAGGCCAATATGGATGTGGTTAAGATATTTTGGTAGAACTTATTAGATAGTTTATAATTATAAAACAATGAAAATGTTTTGAATATTTTTTTCAGTTATATCATCCTCACTTTTCATAGTTGTCTTGCCATATGGCCCCATAGTTGGTTTATACTATTTACTCTAATTTTTTGTCACTATTTTTGCTATACTTAGTTTATTATATTATTTAGTTGGTCTTTACCACATACTTATTTTAAACAAATAAGATATAGATTTCCTTTGAGAAATAATGGCATACATGATACATCTTTTAAACAATGCATAAAGAATAAATTGAATAAATGCAACAGAGCCTCATGATCATACTATATTTTGTTTTTGAATATTTAAGATAATAACTATATTATGATTAGCATGGTTTATTAATTAAAATTAAAAATATTTGAAATGCCATTATTTCTTATAGATATAGTTAAGACATTTTGGCAGACCTTATCATTATTGATTATGGAGATGGTTAAAACATTTGAAAGATAACGTTTTGAGAAAATATCTTTAAAGAAATGTTTTTCAGGGAACTTATCATTATATTTATTCATTTATCCATTATATTTTTTCCATACTCAATTTATTATAACACTGGTTGGTCTTTACCACATACTTATTTTAAACAAATAAGAAATTGATTTCCTCTAAGAAATAATGACATGCAAGATACTTATTTTAAACAATGCACAAAGAACAAAGTGAATAAATGTAACAAAGCCTCATGATCATATTGTAATTTATTTTTAAATTTTTAAGGTAATAATTATATTATGATTGGCATGGTTTGTTAATTGAAATAAAAATATATTTGAAAGGCCATTATTGATTATGGATATGGTTAAGATATTTTGGCAAACCTTATCATTATTGATTATGGATATGGTTAAGACATTTGAAATATGGTGTTTTGAGCAAATATTTTTAAAGAAATGTTTTTCACAGAATTTATCATTATATTTATTCATGCATTCATTATATTTTTGTTATACTCAGTTTATTATATTATTAGTCGGTTTTTACCACATACTTATTTCAAACAAATAAGAAAATGATTTTATTTAAAAAATAATGACATGCAAGATACTTATTTTTTTAAATGCACAAAGAATAAATTGAATAAACATAATAGAGCCTCATGAGCATACTGTATTTTATTTTTAAATGTTTAAAGTAATAATTATATTCTAGTTAGCATGTTTTGTTAATTGAAATAAATAAATATTTTAAAGGCCAATATGGATGTGGTTAAGACATTTTTCAAACCTTATTATATAGTTTATCATTTTAAAACTATGAAAATGTCTTGAATATTTTTTTAAGTTATTCCATCTTCATTTTTCATAATTGTTTTGTCCTATGTCCCCATAGTTAGTTTATACTTTATAGTTTGTTTTTTGTCACAATTTTTGCCACACTTAGTTTATTATATTATCTGGTTGGTCTTTTGAGATATTTAAAGAGGTCTATACTCAATTTATACTTAGTCATATGGCCATCAAATTTAGCACTTAAAAAGGATAAATTTAATCTTTAAAAGGAATGACAAATATAACCCTTAAAAATAAGGAACCATAAATAAGATCTCAACTTTAGATAAGTTCTCATCCTCTAACCTATTTATCCATTGGTTTTTTCACCATTATTTCTTAATTTGAATATGATGCTTGATTCACCAGCTATTTATAAGTTTTTTGAAACATTAATAGAAATTTCCAGTTAATTTATATTGAATTGAAAATTTTGCCAAAGATTCACCAATGGAATTATACTTGAAATCTAGGATTCACCTAGATTTTATCATAAGATTTTAAGGTTTGCTTATTAAAATTATCCCTAGCTAGAGGGAGCCAAGAACTATCAAGATGATGGATAATGATGCAAATATTGAGTCAATATAGGTCGACACCACATATCTGACTTCTACAAAACACAAATGTTTGTTTAATGCTTAAAATTACATCTACAAGCCAAACCAACCAAGTAAAATGGGATTCAAGTTTAAGCCATTGAATTCTAAGGTGAAAACACTCCTAAGAATCTTTCCATCATAGATCTGATGATTATAACATATGTTGGTTGAGTGATGAGCTATGGAATTAAGATGGCATCCAATCAAGCTTATTTGATGGCTAGAAGGATGGCGTACAGTCATATTTTAGCTCTATGGGGATAGAGGGAAGTAGTTCAAGCCTTTCACATGAAATGAGAGGACAACAACTCAAGGTCTCCACATCAATTCTAAATCTTGATCGCCTATTTTGTTTCTTTAATTTACATCAAAGCCAATGAATGTTGAAGGAGGGTAATCACTAGGGTAGACATAGTACCTACCTAGAATAAATGGCTTTTCAAAATAATAACCCTCCTCTACCCACATGACAACTAGATGTGATGCATGGATCACAACTATTCTACACAAGTAGATTGGCCTCTCAGGCCCTAGATCTATGTAGATCTTCACCATAGGCTACAAACATGAACATAGGCATTCACTACAATAGCCAAAAATACTAGATTATGATCCAAAAGTTTAAGGACACCATGATTTCCATCAATAAATAGTTCCCATGGGCCAATAACCTAAAGCAAAACCAAAAAAAACCTTGAAACAAAACTTTAGATCTAGATAACAGACATAGAATGCATAGATCTGCACCACAAATAGAGCAATTACTATTAGAGGGTGGCTCCAATACCATGAAAGAGTTTGGAATAATCTTCAACCAAGATCTCTCTAATAATCCATTAACACAATAATGAAGCTAATGCATTGAACATGGAATAAATTATTTATTATCCACAAATAGGTTATACAATGTTGAGACTCTATGTTATTTTATAATAGCCTGGTGAATAGGAATATATAATATTAGGGGGAGATAACTCACATTAAAAATCATTGTGGTAATGATTGTAACTCACTATGGAACTCATAAAAGAACTCACAGTGGCACTTAGATGAACTCCAAGTGGAACTCTAGGTGGAATTCACCCTCTCATCCACTTAACCTCTTTATCACACATAACTAATCTAAAGATAAATGTGTATGGATAATCCATTTAATAAACAAATAGAATAATAAATCCTACACTAACAAACACTAGGTTTTCCTTCATTTAAGGTTGAAACCAAAATCTAGATAAAAAGTGTCAATGTATTGGATAAATTAATTAAAAATGACCTCTTGTTCTTCAGTTCCCATTAATGAGATGGGAGGTGAGGCCAGGCAAGACAATGTCATGAACAAGCCCTTAAGAAGATCTAAAATCTAAGAGATAACCTAGGGCTTTAGCAAATAACACATAAAGCATTAGAGCAAGGGGACAACCTTGGTAAATAGACTACTAGATCTCAATCCCCTCAGTTTTATGCCCATTAATAGTGAGGTAAGTTGAGGCATCATAAAGCAAAGTTTGCACCAAATAAATGAAGTAGGGGCCAAAATTGAGAGCCTTGAGCATGGCAAGAATAAATTGCCACTCAATCTTATCCTAGGCTTTTTCAAAGTCTAATTTAATAAAAATAGTTCTCTAAAGGGAGGAATGAGCCCAATCCATGATTTCTCAAACCACATTAATATTATCCAAAATATAGCTCCCTCTAATGAATCATGTTTTCGCTAGTCTAACAATGGTAGCTAAGATAGTCAGATTCAGTTGGCAAGGGCTTTGGCAAGAATATTGTAAGAAGCATTGATCAAGGTTATCGACCTCCAATTGGTAAGTAGCTCAGGTCTCTAGATTTAGGAATGAATTTGATATTACCTTGATTGATCATAGGTCTAAGAGACTAATTCTGCAAGGTTTATTTGTAGACTTTCAATAAATTAAGTTTGATAAACTCCTAGGTGGCTTTGTAAAATTCACATGGTAGTCCATCGAGGTCTAGGTATTTATCATTTTTCATTTAGTACAGATCCTATGGGAACTCCTACAAGGTGAATAAGGCATCACAAAGTTATTGATTGGCTAGCTTAAACTTGTGAGGCACTACATTGATGAATTTATGAATCACCTCAGATCGCTCAACTATGAAAGGTTGAGCTTGAAAAACCAACTTGTAATGTTTAAAGAAAGCCAAGGAGATATCAGACTAAGAGGTAAGACAGGATTAATCCACTTGAATGGATTTGATTTTTCCATGAACTTGTTTATCTTTTAGCTCTTTAAATAAATCCTTGAAAGCTTTGTCACCAATTTTTAGCTAGTGTAGTCAAGTGTGGCACTGAGCACATTTGGTTGCATGGTTATTTGCCACCTTGAGGTGGTATTTGAGATAGGCTTTAAGTCATTACAACTACACATTAAAAGGATTAGTCTCAAAGGAGCTAGAGACCCGTTAGAACTCATTGATCATGGCCTCTTCTTAGTGATTCCATATTCGAGTGATATGTTTGCCCTGGTGGTAGAGGAAGGAAGTGGTGCGTAAAATGGCCTCAATCCACCACTCAATCTAGTTATTGGCATATGGGGGTTATGAGGAAAATTTCTAGATTCATTTGATAATTTGGATCATTCTAGCATGACTCAGCATAGAAGTACTAAGGATAAATTGATTACATGGCACATTGTACTGCCCCAAGGTCCATTCCACTTTATAGTAAATAAGGGAGTGGTTTGATAAAATAATACCTAAGTGGATGTTGATAAGATGGGCATCAATGCTGGAAAAGGAAAAAGAATTTTATCTAATAACATAAAGTGATCTATCCATTTGCATATGCAGTGATCCCTAGATTAGTAGTTGGATCATGCAAACAAAGACATGGGGTTAAATGTCCATTGTCAAAGGGGAGAGTTAGCCAATCCCTATTTATTTTTGAAATAATACCAAGCCTCACATTCAATAACACACCAACACATGGAGAGGGCCACATACTTGACTTGGGGGTGTTCAATTAAATTGAAACCTCTACACACTAGCCATGTGGTAGCAGGTAGTGCATCTACCAAAGATCACCATAGCATGGAATGATCAGGGACATCATTAGGAGCATAGATATTTTGAATGCCAAATGAATGGCCATCAATGTCAAGAATAATCCAAACTGCCTAATGTGATGGGTCCTCCTCCATGGCAATAATATTGGGGGAAAACTTAGGGGAAACCAAAATATAAGCACTATCACATCCTAACTCATACAAGGTGGTGATCTTGATGGCATCATGCCACATGCTTCATAAAGATGTCTAGAGGAGAAAGATAGACACTTAAACTCCCTGTAGATAGATAATATCTATAAAACTAATATGTTAACAAGAAACACGTACAAATTATTTATGGGTAGACTCTATAAAACCCCTAACATTCCATGATAACACATTCATAAGGAAGGGTCATCCATCTAAAGTTCTCCTTATCCATCCTCAAAATCCACCAACATTGTAAAGCTATTGTGCTAGTAAGGGCATGATTTTCCACTGACCACAATGAAGCAATGTTTGGATTCATTTTCTTATCAAGGAGAGTCTATGCCCCCATGAGGTGGGCTACAAGACTACCAGGAGAAGGAGTCATTGGTTGAGATAACCTCAGCCACAGGCATCATAGTATTTTGAGAAATTGGATAAATGCTATGTAGTTTGGAAGGAACTATAATGGTAAGGGATGGCAAAGAAGTCTCCTAAGAGAATCTGATAGTTGGAGAAGAATCATCCTAAGGTGGTCATTGGGGTGGGATTTTTAGCTTGGGACTTAATGACCTTTTAAGGGGCATTGTGGTCCAGCCATTACCTTAGTCCGTCAATCTAGGTTTCTTAATCTAATGGGGTGACTAAGGAGGTTTGGGATGACCCATGCAAGGATAATCTTGATACAGTGGTTTGAAGCCTGATAGAGGAAATAAGTGTTGGGAAGGTTAAAGTAAACAACCTTTTTTGACCATTAAGTCTCCCTAACATCGATCTCTATGAACTCCTTCAGCTCCTTGGAGAGAGAGACCTCCACATAAACCTGCTTGTTAGGGCGAGGGGAAAACCACCTATCTAGCTCAATTGTAACAACACATCCTATGGGAGTGATGATTTGGGGTATGAAAGTCTAGAGGTGAATTGGAAGACTAGGAATCTCAACCTAAACAAGGACATGAAGAGCAGCATTTTAATACACTTTAAAGTCATGGGACTAGGCAAATAGAATTATAATCTGGTTGTGAAGGAATCAGACATTAGAATTTTTAAGGATAAGTTGCATCTCAGAGGGCTCTTTGAAGGTAAACAAGAAAAACCATTTGGTAAGGTTCTAGCTTTCAGAGATATGGATGCCTAGAGGCTTGTAGTGTTTGTAGAGATAGTTATGGAGGTAGTCCTCCATGGGGATACAGCCAATAATTTAATTAATAATAGAAAAACTCTCATATTATTTACAACATTATTCAATAGTTGTAATAGGAATATACACCTCCAGAGTGGAGGGGGGCTGAGGGATTACCTCATTGTATACCTTTGAAACAAACTTCTAAGCTTAATTGGATGTTATTAGCTTCAACTGTTGTATCAATAGATATAGTAGAGCACAGAGAAGCCATAAATAAAGGGCCTCCCCACCTAAAGGGCAGCATGCCAAATGTAATTAATGTATTACAACCCTAGAAAATCCTATGGGACAAGCAGTTTAGACAAGGTGAGCCAAAGAAGCAAGTAAAAAAACACAAACCATGAAACCCTAACATAATGATTTTCCCAAATTTCCATAATTTTGGATGTATCATCTAGCTTAGTTTTTGAAATATGTTGCTACTTTTTTACTCAAAAAGTCACTACTCTAGTAAATTTAATTACATTCATATATATTATAGAGCCAAGAAATCTCAATTTTGTGTTAACATTAACTACCATAATATTAAATAATAAATTTATTTATTTAAAACAAGGATCACATAGCAATTAGTTCTTGCCTTTACATTAAAAATTATTAATGGCTGAGTAATTATTCATATTAGTAAATGTTTTATATTAAATCACCTCACATAGTATCTAGTCGCTCCCTTTATTTTGTAAATTATTTAAAATTTAATTTACATGTAAATATATAATATACGCGGAGTACAATAATAAATAATATGTTAAAACTAATAATAATAGATATAGAAAAATATTAATAGTGGCAGTTAAGAATAAAATATTTTTATAGTCTATGCCATATAAGTAATGAGTAATATATATAACTTAGAGATATTAAGATGTTAAAAATAAGTGGTATAAAATATTTAAAATATAGTCTGATTTTTTGACATGTTTTATAATATTTGTAGCTGAGTGGAGGAACATTATACATATATGATCTATAAATTTGAGTAGCAAAAAATAAATTAATTTTTCATTTTAAAAAAATAAACATGGCGTAACGGAAGCTCATAACAAGTAGTACTTGTATGGATAAGAAAAAAATAAAAAATACATAAAATGATTGTTCAGTGTACATCACATTTAAAAAAATTATTAGAATCAGCTACATAAATTTAATGAAACCTATAAATAATAATTAGGTGAAGCTTGTAAATAAAAATCAAGTTGTATTAATTTTTAAAATGGGAGATCCAAAAGCAAATGGGAAAAAATAATAAATTTAAAAATTAAAATTAAAAAAATAAATATTTGTTGTAAGACATTAGATATTATGCTTGCTATAAAACATAATTTCCATTAAGGGATTCGATATTATACTTGAATGTTTTATGGTATATGCATTTAAAATTATTGGATATGTAAGAATGCTTGTAAGGTATTCAATATTATGTTTAAATGAGAATCTTATGACAATATTTGAGTCTCATTTGCGTAATTGAAAATCTATTTGTTTTAAAGAAACTAGATGTAACTTAAAGTTGGGAATTTTTATATGTAATTGAAGCTATTATCATATGAGTTGTTAAAATATTTTAAATTTAAATCAATATGTTTACATTTTGCAAAACAAATAGAGTAATTTTGTGATGTCCTCATAACAAAACTTAAAACGTTTTTTTTAACAAAATTGAAATGTGGTGCCTTACGAAATAAATAATATCGCTCTCATTTGTGCAAGGTTTAGATGGCTATAAAGTCTTGCACATAAACCAATTGGCTTGGCCCAACATACATATTTTGCCCAGAATATAATTACAAATTATAATAAATAAATAAATGTTGACATGTTAGAAAGGGAGGCCTCTAAAATTATTAAATGCTTAAAAATCATAAAGTGTCCTTAAACTATCATATAGCCTAGAGGATCTCAGCAGCATCTCAAACTTTTGCCAACATAACAAGGATTAAATTTTAGAATATATATATATATATATATACACTTGCACTTACTGATTTTCTATTCTACTCTATCTTTGTTATAATAAATAGATTCAATAAACTCAAAAATTGAGATGTGTACATTTGAGAAGTTCGCTGCTAATTTTTATGTTACTGGCAGTTGAATCTTTACAGAATTAATATGAAGATCTTTGGTAAGTATCTAACAATCCATGTTAAGCATATTTGATTCAGACGTTTTGAAGATATTAAGTTGTAGGATGCAACCTTAGAGTTTGATAATCGATTATTATGGATTTTCTTTTTTAAATCTTATGCTTGAGTTTCATGTATCTACTTTCAATAATTAATTGCAATCATTAATCTATTTATTATTAAGAATGCCTTCCTAGGAACGCTGGTTGGGAGTCTTAGAGTCAAGCTCAAAGCCCTGGAATCATGAATTCCTTGCTTCCTGTGTATACCAGCAATAATAGAGGTTTTTTCCAAGGATAATAAATAGTGGTGGTGGATTTTAGGCCTTCTGTTTGTAAAAAAGGCAAACTAAATATGTAAGAAGCCTAATATCAACTGGTATTGTGTAAATAGTTGAAAAGGCAGACCAAGGACTATTTTTTATGTAGCCACAATTTTTCGCTGAGAAAAATATCCTTCCATCTCACCAAGATTTGACCATGGTATTTTTAAGGCATTTGGTATATAGAGATATGTCCGCTGATGTCTGAATCCAAAGTTTGATGGTGACCCATCCTAGTTCCCACTTATTCAATCAAGTGCTAGACAAGTGTCTACTTAAAATACAACAAACCATAGACTTAGAGTTTCTTGACAACAATATGTGAATTAACAATCCGTTTACATTTATTGCAACACAATGAGTGTGATGCATCATGGCGAAGGGCACATTAGGTTCTAAAAATTCATGTAATAAAATAATATATATTTCAAAACCCTAAGTAATGTTTTAATGCATTGCTAATGTTAATCATAAGATCATGATTATGCAATGAATATATTAAAACATATATCTCTAATAAATATATAAATTATATTGAATTAGTATAGTCATGTATTACATGTTTATCTAATTTTTATAATCTTAAATAAAGATTAGGGAATGAATACAAATGGGTCATAATTGCAAGCCCTGATAAGGTACCCATGTATAAAATAAGATTCAGTATGAAGTCAAATGTCCCTATGGATGTCAAATTGTATTGCCAGAGTACATGGATGTCGAGTCACTATAACTACCAAGTCAAAGTAGGAATAGTGCTGAATACGAGGATCACTGAATATTAACACTGCACTCTAGAATATTGGGTAGAATGATAAACCTGAGGAAGCATTGCTTGAACACGCTCCCATAAGATGGTCAGAAGTGAGCACAAAGATTGGTGGGGCTGACACAATAGTGTCACTAGTGGGGATACCATACTGGTGTCACTATAAGAATCATCAAAAAGGCCATGGAGTTAAGTAAAAAATCCTCATATGGGTTTTGACAAACAAAGTACCTGATTAAGATACCCATGTACAAAGGATGAATTCAGAAAACACTTTAAAAAGTGCAACATATACATATAACTCTCAAAAGTGGAGAAAAGAGAGAAAACCCATAGGAAAAATTATCCCCCCGAAAAAAAAAGGCTATATATAATCTAAGTCAGGCTCACAAGATGACTAGTGTCTATATTGAGATCCTCAAATGGAAGACTATAGATGATCCATCTGCATTGAATAATGCTTATTCCTTTTGTCAAAGAAAGAACACAAATGGTGTATTGTAAGTATGCCCATTCTACAATAGAAAATGGAGGAGGTAGTTGTACAAATATCTCTGAATCACATCCAAATATGAAGTGTGGCATAGGTTTGGCAAGATCATGCACAAGAACTAGATGTAATGCCATAGAAATCAATCGATCAGAAGAGAGACATGGAACATTCATTGAAAGAATGTCCATGGGAAGTGGAACATAATGCTCAACAAGTGTACTCTCACTGGAACTAGTAGAGTCCTACAAAGTGATAATCTATGGTGGCTCAACATCCTGCATAGGAACAAATATAGGTTCTAAAAATAGACATCCCAAGTCTGGAATAAAATCATCCCATAGAGGTGGCTCAACAAAAAAAAAAGCAATGTCCATCAAGAATGTGTCATCACAAGAAACTATAGTAGGAGGAGAGAGTACATCATCTGAAGATAAAATATCACTAACAGGAGGAGAAGAAGGAAGTGCCAATAGTGCTTCACCCATGTCACTATCAAGACGCAAATATTGACCAACATTAGTGTCATCATCAAAATAAAAATCCTCGCAAATAGGAGGAGACGAAAGTGGAATAGGAGGTGGAGTAAAATAGGGTGAAAATACCCAAAAGACTTAGTATCCTTCTCAAATAACATTACAATACCATCCCAATCTTCATTTGGTGACATGGCACATGTGACATAGCACTGCAAACTATATGAAATATGGAGGCAAATCAAATAAAGAGCATCATCTTGCATGGTTGCAATCCAAGCAAGAACTTCCTCCTCTATAACGTGGGGAATATCACCAAGTATAACTCTTCACATGCCTTTTTGTTGTAGGTGTATCCACATTTTGATGTTCCAAATAATATAGTTAGAGATGGTTACTCAAGTTTTTATATTGTTTTTCAATAAAAAAAATATATTGGGGGCACATTTTTTAATTGTTTTTAATAAAAACAATATTTTATAATGTGGAGATATAAGGGGGATTAATTGTAACTATTTGCTTATTCACCTTTTTCAATCTCATTTGTTGAATGCCAAAGGGTGAAGCCCGGTTTGGTAGGCAACCAAACCCCTTGTAAGTAACAAAATTATGTTTTCCTTCTTTACATTTGCTCTCTCATTATAATTTTTTGATGCATTTTCAGCTATGATCGATGTCTTATTTTCATGAGATTTGGCCCACATTGCTTCTTTCTTGCCTATATTTCATTGATTATGTCACTATTGCACTTTGCATTATTTTCTATGCATTTTTAGCTGAGTTCGATGTCCTTTATATGTGCTTTATATATTGTCATTTTTTGGTGGTTAATTCTTTCAAGTGTGTTTTTGCATACATGATGGATTTTTTCATCATTTGATGCACTCTTCCATAAATCCATGACATGATCTAATCTAGTTTGTGTATTGGCACTTTGAAACATGTGTAGTTTGTGTCATGTTTCTATCAAGGCCCCTTTCTTAGTGCCTTGCCTTCTTTTATGGAGAAACTTTTACACTCTCTTGTTTTTTGAGCATCTCTCATGATACTTGATGGCTTTTTTGACACACATTGACAGTCTCCCTGTTTGGATTTATTATGGTGAATCTCAGTGTCTTCTTTGTTTCTATTTGGTGTGTTTTTTATGTATGATATTATACTCGCACTGATTTATAAAGTGCCATGGGGGGTTTGTTGATTCATATTTGTCTACCTTCATGTGTTTGTGTGCCCTATTTTGGGCACTTTTTCATTTGCTTTTCTCCTCCATCACTACCAAATACATCCTCTTTGAGATACCTTGTACATATTTTTGATACCACTTTTTTGATAGTTGATAATCTCCCACGGCTTAAAGTTTAGCTATTCTGGTGAATCCTAGTGTCATCTTGTCTTCTTTAAAAGTTTGATAGTCTTTTTCAGCATGATTGGAGCTATTCTAGTATATATAATGTTAACTTGTTCAGTGATCGATTAGTGAAATTAAACCACTCATGTAGACCTTTTACATTCACTCTATCTATTTGGGAGGGGTGTACATATATATTTTTTGGCATCACTCCCCCAGTCAGCAGTATGGGGGGTGTGGTGTAGATTTTACTTTTTAGGTGTTGAGCATTCCTTGCACATGTAGTACTCTTTTGTACTTTCATCACCAATGACAGTATTTTTGATTGAATATATTCTAGTGAAGCCTAGTGTTATTTATTTTTGTAATCAAATATTAGATTTAGAACACTCATACAAATTGAGTTCTTTTATGACTTTTGAGTACTTGGAGTGTGAACTACTTCAGCATCATCTTTGGGAGGCTTGCTATCTCTCTCTTATTCTTTTCTCTCTTTTATGGAGGATTTTTTATTATGGTGTTTCTCTATTTTCTCTATTTTATGAGAGTTATATGTATATGTTTCACATTTTTGAGTTTAATCTAGATTCCTCCTTTGTACATGGGTATCTTAATCAGGTATTTTATTTGTCAAAACCCATATGAAGATTTTTTACTTAACTCCGTGGCCTTCTTGGTGATTATTATAGTGACACAAAGGTAGTGTCCCCACTAGTGACACTAGTGTGGCATCCCCACCAATCTTTGTGCTCACTTTTCACCATCTTGTTGGAGGGTATCCGAGTAATGCTTCATCGATTTCATCATTCTACTCAGTATTCTAGAGTATAATATTCATATTCAGTGATCTTCATATTCAACACAATTCCTGCTTCAACTTGGAAATTACAACGACTCAACATCCATGTACTCTAACAAGATGGTTTGGCATCCATATAGATATTTTACTTCATATTGCATCCTATTTTGTATATGGGTACCTTATCAGGCCTTAAAACTGAGACCCATTTGTATTCACTCTCTAATATTTTCTTAAGGGAGAGTGTTAGAGTAATTAATGTAGTTTAATTACTTTAATTGAGCTTTCTTAGGGTGTGTATATGCCTATGTGCTCATTATATTAGCATACCCACTCAACCACTTGCTTTCTCTCCTATTTATAGGCACTCTAGTAGTGCATCTTGTATAGAGTGTAATAATATATCATACATATTATTTATTAATCCTAGGTGTCTAGCATTTTGTCTTATTCAATAAGCTTTCCATTCCTATAGGAATAGGAAGATTCATTGAGAATTTGAAATGAAGTCTTTCTTAGTCTATTTATTGTAATGTTTGCTTTCATTTTCATTTGAATCATGAAATAGAATTTCATTGCCTTTCCTTCAACTTTGTTTCCATCTTGTCATTGGTATCAAAGCTTGAAAAATTAATTTTATTTTTCTTCTTCATATTTATAACTGTATGGCCTAATATTTTGTTGTTCTCATTGAGATTTTGGCAGACCTGCATTGCATATTGTAGACCTATGCTGCATATTTCAAACCTACATGAAGACCTACACTAATATTTTGAAAAAAAAAGTTTCACATTTATGGACTATATGCTTCCAGTTTTGGTGTAATTTTATGTTGATTCTAACATTCTCAATTGTTTATGGCCTCATCTAAGTGAAAAAAGGCATTGAGGCTTGTTCTTTCCCTCATGGGGTTTGATTCAACACCAGGTATCTAATCATTGTTTTTGGTAACACTCTATTATTCAGACCTTCGTGCATACCTCTAACTTGACATAGTGGATCACTTTTGGACTACTTTGAAAATTTTGAATTACACAAAATTGGCATGGCTTCCTTATGGTTGTATTACATGGAGGTCATTAGAAGGCATTTGGAAGAATTTGTGAGCATCAGATTGGTAGATATTGTAAGGAGGTTTATATACTATTCATTGCATTTACGTTGGAATTATTTTTGGAGAGCTCATATTCTTTGAAGACTGCCATGTAGAGGTGAAGATGTGAATTTTATCATACATTTTTATTTTATTTAAATATTGGAATCAAATTTGTAAATAAATAAAAGGAGAGGTATATTTTTTATTCTTTTTTCATTTAAAAAGAAAATTCTATTTTAAATGCCTTTTCCAAATATTGAAAACATTTAAAACTTTGAGCAATTTTTCATTAAAATTGCCATGAGATAGCTACTCTACGTAAAATTTGCAAACAACAACCAATTTTTTCAAATTCAAAGAGAAATAAAGAGAGCTACTCTTTTACCCATTCATGTATGTCAAAAAATGTAAATCAAGAAATCAAAAAAAATTGAGTATATTGATGTATGAGGTTTTAATTTTAAGTCAATGTTAATGAAAAAGTGAATTATTTTTAGTACCTTTATATATATAGAAAAGGGGACCATTTTGGAGTGATAATAAACTAATTGGGGTTCAACAAAATCTCCAAAAACTTAAACAAAAACTCAAAACTATGCATTTCATCAAATCCATTGTTGGCACTATCATGACTAGTAAAGAAAGTTGGCTAGAATGGTTTTGACAAGTGGAGAACACACTCATATTCAATGATCTATGGTTTGATATTTGTGATGGGGAAAAATAACTAGCTAAACCAACAGGGAATGCAAAGGACACTCAAACATAGAAGTAAAAAAACTAGAAGGCTTTGGCCTTGATGAGTGCATCAATGGATGAAGATGTGTTTCATCATATATAGGGGTGTAATACACCATGTGAAGCTTCTCATAAACTGAATGACCTATATTATTTCCATTCAGAGTTAGAATTCATTCGCTTGTACTTGAAATTATTCAACCTAGAGTTGAAAGATGGTGATGTGATGAGATTGGCTTAAAAAATGCATGCTATCAAATATGATGTTGAAATAATAGGTGTCAAAATCAATATATACATGACTTCATTCATAAAATCCTTTCTTCCCAACTATTTAACCTATTTGGAGTCTCTACAAGAAATCAATTAGTTGAAGACTCTCACATTGATCAATTGGATGAAAATATGAAAGAAAGAGAAAAGGCTTTTGGAAGAAAAATCAAAACTACAATAGGTTAAAGTGTGTGTTATGTCAAAACAAATTCTTCTAAATCATCAAACAAGGCCACGTCTTCCAAAAATGAAGGCAATAATAAGTACAAAGGAAAAAGAGTGGCAAAAATGAAAATCATGGTGGTCAAAATCAAAAATAGAATGGTAAACATAACCTCTATTGAGAGTGGTGTGATAGAAAAGGTAGCCATGAGACTCATAAATGTAGGACTCCATGGGAGAAAATTGAAGCATACTATAAAAAAAGAGGTAAATTTAAAGAATCAATCAAAAGAGTCAAACTCAGCCTAATTCACTAATAAATGTGTGTTTTCCAGTATAGATGATGAAGAAAATAGTGTCTCAATCAATTTTTCATGGCTTGATGTTTGGGTTCTTGATATTGGCACCACTCAACATATGACTTTCTAAAAATAATTCTTTGAGGAGTATAATGAAGAAAGTTGTGGCTCAGTATACCTCATAGATAGATCAGGTCTGCAATCATAGGGAAGAGGTACAATTTGACTCAAGTGTCCAAGGCTTCCAAACTACAAACTTGAGAATGTTCTCTACCTTCCTCAATTGAAATGAAACTTGTTGTCCCTAGTGCTCATAAGGAAACAAGGCCATTCCATTTAATTGGATAATGGTGATGTCATAATTAAGAGAAAAAGTGACAATACATTCATCTTGACTGGATATAAGGAAGGGAAACTACTCAAACTGAAGGGTGAGGCATCAAATTCAAGGAATTATGCTCATCTTGTGGAAGACAGAATGTCTCCAAACATGTTGTGGCATGCTCGATTTTGGCATACTCACTATAACAATATTTATTGTATTGTAAAAGAATGGTGTTGTTGGCATGTCTGCATCACCCACAAAATTAGATGAGAAGTGTGAAGCCTACATCTTGAATAAACATGCAATAGAACCATTTCTGAAGTCACAGTGGAAATCAGATAGAAAATTACAGCTTGTTCATTCAGACTTATGTTCTCTTCTAATCCTCTCCATTGGTGTTCATAAGTACTTCATGTTGTTCATTGATCACTATAGTAGGATGACATGGATATACTTTCTAAAAAAGAGATCAGAAGCCTTCAATATTTTTTAAAAGTTTTGAACAATGATTGAAAATGAAACATAAACCCACATCGAAACACTCAAGATAGATAATGGTGGTGAATTCACATCAAAGAAGTTTGAATCTTATCTTGAGAAAAATGGAATCAAACACCATTTCACATTTCTTCACACTCCAAAATAAAATAGAGTAATTAAAAGAATGAATAGAACTATGATGAATATGGTTCATGTAATTTTGTATTTCAAATAGGTAAATCTGCACTTTTGGTTTGAAACAGCTAAAATAATAATATACCTTCACAACAGATCACCATCAATATCTCTTGAATCAAAGACTATGTATGAGATGTGTGTGGTCACCTCCCTTCAATACAACATCTTTGGATTTTTGGATCCACTTTTCATGCATTGATTCCAAAGGAGAAGAAAAACAAATTGGACCACAAGAGTCGAAAATGCATCCACTTGGGATATTCTGATTCCTCCAAAGCATTCAAGCTATAAGATGAGAAAGAGAATATTCTTATCACAAGAGAAGTTTTATTTTGTGAGACTGTAAAGGAAAAAGAGAATATTGAATTGTAGTTGATTCAACTAGATAAATATGCAAAGTTTGATGTCTACAAAGAGAGTGATTTGAATGTTCCAGAAAATGAGTGGGGGACATAGAGTTGGAATCTATTGATTTTCTATTATCTCATTTACGTGATCTTAAAACTCCTCCTAAATGAGAGAGTGAAACTTCATTAGTTATTAAACAAGGGCCAATATAATAGAGGGCATACAATGAATAAACTTTAGAAGATGAACCCAAATCACCTACAACACAGAACAAGATGCCTATGTGGGCCACTCAAATACTAAAAGATGTGAGGCCTGATGAAGTTGGGAAAATAGGTACTCAAAATGCACATGTAACCTCCTCTCAACCAATAAGTCTATTGATGAAATTTAGGACATGATTGGAAATATCACATTAGATGATTCTCAAGAGGAACTCCGTGTTGTGTTTGATTCAGAACCAACAACTTTCAAACAAGTTGAGAATCTTAACTCTTAGATAAAATCAATAAAAGATGAGTATAATTCACTGGTGAAAAATGGGATTTGAAATCTGGTTGATCCACCATATGGTTTTAAATCAATTGGTTATGATTAGGTCTATTGTAACAAATACAGGGTAGATGACTCACTTGACAAGCACAAAACAAGGCTTGTTGCAAAGGGCTATACTCAAAAATAAGGAATTGACTATAACAAAACCTTTGCACCTATAGCAAAATAGACTACCATTCGGACCATGTTGGCTTTACCAGCTCACAATGGATGGAAAGTTCACCAAATAGATGTCAAAATTATATTTTTTTAACAGAAACCTCAAGGAAACTATATACATGACATAACCTGATAGTTTTACAGTAAAGGGACAAGAGCACAAGGTGTGCAAACTAGAAAAAAAATTGTATGGTTTGAAATAAGCCCCTCGAGCAATGTATAAAAAACTATTTGAGCACCTCATAAACATGAATTTCAAACATTTTGATTTTGAAGATACAACTCTTTTCATCAAAATAGTTATATTTGTGGTGGTTTATGTTGACAATTTGCTCGTCACAAGGAATAATGAACAGTACACTACAAAATTCAAATTAGAGTTGATAAAAAGATTTGAAATGATTGATTTGGGTTATCTTCATTACTATTTGGGTATTGAATTAATTCAAAAACCAAATTATTTCTTCATCACTCAGCAGAAGAACATTGGTGACATTCTGACAAGTTCAAAATGGAATATTGTATGCCCCTCAACATGTCCATGGAATAGAATCTCAAATCGACATCTTAAGATTCAACAAATTTGGTTGATGCCACTAAATACAAATAGCTCATTGGAAGTCTAATTTATGTGACTACCACTTGACTAGATATATCAAATACAGTTGGTGTCCTCTCAAGATTCATGCAACAATCTAGGGAGAGTCATTAGGTAGTAGCAAAAATGGTCCTCAGATATCTCAAAGGCACACAACATTTTGGGCTCAAATACTTTAGGGTAGGAAACTTCAAACTGGTTGGGTATTCAAATTCTAATTATGCTGGTGATCATGAAGATGAAAATTCCACCTTGGGTTTTCTAATGAATTTGGGAATAGTTGTTGTCAGTTGAAAATTCAAGAAGTAATCAGTACCGGTAATTTCTTTAGTAAAAGCACAATATATGGTTGTTTCAGAGGAAAATAAAGAGATCTTGTGGCTCATAAAGGTTCTTTCAGATTTATAAGAGTAATAGGTTTCATCAACACCTCTCATGGTTGACAACACTTATACAATCTAGATGGTAAATAATCCAATCTTTCACAACCGAACCAAGCACATCAATACCAAATTTCATTTGATTCAGCACTATGTGAAAGATGGCAGTGTCAAGTTACAACATCACCCTAGATCAGAGCAACTAGAAAACAACATGACAAAAGTGCTTGAATGAGAAAAAATTAAAAAATTCAGAGGAATACTTGGTTTAAAAAATACCCCTACAAATTAAGGGGGGATGTAACAATATTGTACATATTGGTTATTAATTCTAGGTGTCTAGCTTAAGTGTCTAGCATTTTTTTTTTAATTCAATAAGTTTTCCATTCCCATAGGAATAGGAAGAGTCATTGGGAATGTGAAATTAATAGTCTTTCTTAATCTATTTATTTTAATGTTTGATCGCATTTTCATTTTAATCATGAAATAGAATTTCATTATCATTCTTTCAACTTTGTATAACGATTTGTGTTATAGATATTTCATAACTTTGTGTGTGTAATGCATTAATGGTTATGGCTATGGTAATAAGCTCTTAGAGAGATTTTGGTTGAATAGTTTTCAGAACTCTATCATAATTGATTGCATTTTACAAGATAAATGACTTCAATGGATGGAGAATCAAAAAAATACACTTTTGAAAAATAAAACTCAATTTTGAGTTATGGTTCAAAAGTTATAGATTTTATAAGTTGTACGTTATTAAAAGAGTCAAATAAGTAAACATGGTACCAAAGAAATATTAAATGCTCTAAGGGAAAAGCTAGCGGACTTAACCTTCTAGCCATTTATTGGAATTGGAATTGAACCATGAAGAATTATAAAAACTTAAATAATCCTCCCATACACCCCTATGTACACTTTAATGGAAAAACAATTCTACTTAAGGGCCAAAAAATAAAAAATAGAACATTTTTCACTTAATAAAAATTAAAAAAACAATTGTTAGTAAAACTATCATAACTTTTGTCTCGCTCATTGAAATTAAGAATTTAAAAATGATCTAGAAATATGAAATCAAGGCTCATAAAACCCAAAAAAAACATTTGGTGTTATTCATCATAAATCAAGAATAGTTAGCAGAAAACTAATCATTTTTACATGGTAGAAGAGGAGCACCCAACTCACTAAAAATGCATTTATGAGAGTAAATTACACATATGGATGCCACAAGGGGAAAGAACACCAATGGAAAATAATGTCCATAACAATGACACAAATTAAAAGCGAGGATGCAAGATGAGAATGTTGAGGATAAAAATCTAACAATGGCATGGCTACTTGCAAGGTTCTTCCACAACTAGGTATGCTTTATCCTGTAAGAAGACAAAAAAAAAATCTGCAAAACCTCCAATATCTACTCACTAGAATTTCTTACAAACCTTTCTGATTCTTAGGACCACCCAAAGAGGATGCAAGAGAAGAGCATACTTATTATGGTAAAAATATCTATGGAAAGAATAAGATCAATGAAAAGAAGATCTATGGAATGATCACAAGCCCTTACTACAAACTCTAAATAGATACATGTAACACCTTTTGCTCTGATATCATGAAAAAATAAAGATTAAATCATTTCAAGACACAAAGATCATAGGTGATAACAACAAAAAATCACATGATAAGAAAATGCAAAAAATAAAGAGCAATATCATATATCTCCATATTAATTCTTCTATAAGCTTAGCTTATGGATTTGCTTAAGAGATTTGCCTAAGAACTTGATTTATAGCTTGTCTAATATAATGAGATAGCCTTGCATATAAATGCAAGGAAGACCAAGAAGCAAAGCATCCTAACCAATGTGGGATAAATCCACAATGGGAAAAGCAAATAGTGTTAAATAGTGCACCTAGTAAACATGAGCAAAGGTAGGTAAATAACCTACTATAACACCTCCCTCAAATGAAGCTTCCATGGATGTAGTAATGGCTTATTAGAGTAGCTCTAATACCAATAAAGAGTTCGGATAAATCTTCAGCCAAGATCTCTTCAAGAGCTCATTACCATAGCCATAACCATTAATGTATTACACACACAAAGTCATGAACTATCTACAATATAAATGGTTATACAAGTGAATCTTCACTTCTTCTCTATACACGATGCACTACTAGAGTGCTTATAAATAAGAAAAAGAGAAAGTGGATGAGTGGGTATGTAAACATAATGAGCACATATGCATGTGCAGACCATAAGAAATATTAACTAAAGTAATTAAACTACATTAATTACTCTAACACTTATAGTGGTCACACATATGGGAGTTAATATTCTGAGAAACTTGATGAGAAATGTATGTCAATAACATGAGAAAGTGGAGGCATGATAATAGGTAGTGAAATTGATTGGATTCATGTTTTTTATTGACTGTAGTAATAGTAAGGCAATTAAAATATTAATATTTGATATATTAAACAACTTTTATAATTTATGAGTTATGTGTCAATGTTGTAGGGACATGATGTACACTTGTCTTTTAGTTACATAAATGCATGTACACATGTTTGCTTTAAAAAGATTATTTTAAAATTCTATAAAAATTTGTATTATGAGAATATGAAAAAATTATTATATAGTCAATAAAATGAGAAATAACTAATTTTAATAGTTTTTTTTCAAGTCTAAAAATTGAATTAAAACTTTAAAAATATAAAAAATATTACATTTTATTGGTTCGTTGTGTAAGAGTTATTATTCCAAGGACTTCCTATAGTTCCCTACAGGACATAGACTACTTGAAACACAAACCACCAAATATTCTCTTTTTGATGAGAGTAACATTACTCTTATGGGATACAAACACATTCACTTCTATTGAATCCCTACACCTTGTTATAATTTTCCCATTTGATAATTGATTTGAAATTTAGAAGCTTTAATTCAAAATAGTGGCACGTCCCAAATTGTTGGTTTTATTCCACATTAATATCTAATATTTCCCTTATATACCATTAATTATGGATATAGAATGTGCAAATTTATAAGACTATTTATTTCTAATTTCTAAGTATTTTTAAGTAATCTCTAAAATTATGACTATTATGTCAATTTTTATGTAAATTTAAGTTTCTCAATCAAAAAAGATTATAGATATGATTTTAAGATTTAAATGTATAGTTTTTAGTCAACCTATATCGACCCATATTTTATGAGTAATGGTTCACAATTAAAAATATCAATTAAATGTAATGAGTGTTGAGTAGATAATTCATACTCATGTCAAATAGGTCTTATGAAACACTATTTATAAAATATGAGTAGATGTAAGTTGACTCAACCCTACACAATTAAACTTCAAAATTATATTTATAATTTGATGCAGTTTAAAAAAAACTACCATTTAAATATACTTTTAAATTTATATTTTAAATAAAACCTGAAAGTTATTTATTTTAGCTTTTTTATATAAAATAAATAAATTTACAACATGAATTGTCCAAACACACAATCAACAAAAAGTGCCCCAAACATCTCTAATAAGTCAACAATACACATTCATAGGAACTACAAAACATTATTGAGGATTCCAATTAGCATATTCTAATGATCTAAACTTAAAACATTGGTTTGTTTAAGATGATGAATGAATGAAGTATTTGAGATCAACTTTCTTTTTTAAGGAGAAGGGAATGCTAAGCAAATGGATATATGTTTAAGATGAAAAAATAATGAGAATTTTAAAGACAACAAACAATCAATTATTATATTAATAAGAGATCTATTTTTATTCTGGCGTCACTTCATTGACTTAGGATCATAGGACCAAACCTACCAATCAATAAAATATAAATTTTTTGAATGAATAAAAAAATTAAAATCCATGAAATTAATTTGTTTTTACTCTCAAATAGATAGTTTTGGATATTTTGGTTGACCTTTTTATTGAAGCATATTCTTCAATGTTTTAAAAAATATACTTTCAACAAATTTTAGAGCAAGTTTCTACTACATGGCTTTTTAGTCTCAACAATATCAAAGTGGCATGTGACCAAGTAAGTTAACATTAATGTCTACTTAACACATGGGAACTATGGTTAATAACATGGTTTGTTAAGCAAGAAAAAAATTCATAAATAGTATTTTCTATGTTAAGTAAGAAAAATAACCTATAAATGGTATGTTCTATGTTAAGTAAAAAAACAAATTTTTGAGAGAGGCTATAATAAGTTAATAAGTTGTAATTGCCTTGGCATGAACTTTCATTTGATGTTTTGGTGAGGAATTATATTTACAAGTTCATTTTCCTAAGATCAAAACCTACAAATGACATATCCACTTGAGAAAGGTTAGAATAAAATGATAAGTTGTAAGTGCCTTGCCAAACTTATCCACTATTGTTATCAAAATCTTTTATCATAATCCAAAAAAAATTATTTGATTACTCCATATGATAAAAAAAAATTGAAATATTTTGAGTCTTCTCATGTCCTCTGGTTGGGGCCAAAATTTCACACCTTTGAATTTGAGGAAATAAACCGTCCATTTAGATCTGATGATAACACTAGATCTAAAACATTAGATAAGAACTTTAAAATCTCTAGAGAAAGTTTATAGCTACATAGGTAAATTTCAAACAAAAAAGAGGCAATGTGAATACCTTTTTGTTTTAAAAAAAGAGGTTAAGATTGTATTTAAAATAAAAAATAAAGACAACATCCTCAACTCCTGAAGAGTACACAAAAGGAGGAAGAAGGAAGACTAACAACTAAGAGAAAAAAACAAACCAGTGTGAATCTCAAAATATTTGACTACAAAATTTAGATAATTTTTAGTTTTAACATCACTTTAAAGGAATCTAAGAACATTTATCTAGTGCCTCGAAACATATTAAACCTTCTAATGTCTAAACCAGATGAACTATATTTGCTCAAGGCCATCAAAGCAGTTTGATAGACATGAATATGTTTTTATCTACCTTTTAAATAATTTACCAAATGATTTATATCAAAATTGTTTTTCTACACACACAGGTAATTTATAACACCATTTGTTGGATCTATCTAATGGATAAACCATTCCATTCCAGGTCATCATAGAGACTTAAATTATTCTAAGGAATTACTGGACCCTTCACCATTATGAGGACCTCTTTTTTGTAGATAAACTTCCAGCCATCAAGGTAGGTAATGATATTCTTGAATATTTTAGTGAGGGACCTACTTGACTTGAAAGTGAGGGAACCTAGTAGCATGACTGCATCCTTGTCTTTTGAAGGTTGGCTAAAAATACTCCCTAATTTTCTCCTCTACCTTGCCAGATCCCCAAATAAAACCTTCTCTATGATGTTTATTCTCTTTAATTGTTGATGGAAATTGATTAGAAAGATGAAACTCTTTCACATTTGCAATGTTGAAGACTAGTTGAGGGCATTGGATACCATACAAGCCTATATTATCACTGACACCTAGAGAGTTTGGTCCATTCCAAGAAAACCTTACTTATCAAAGTATGATACTGACTATTGTCTCCATGAAGTTTGCGGGGGTCGGGTGCTTTCTCAAGTGGTTGATCATAAAAATGGGGATGTATTGGGTGGATATGGGCACTAATAAGTTTGAGATGCATTTGAGAGAGAGATTGCCAATGTACATCTTGAAAGCATTCAAAGATGATGGAGGTAGTCATGTTAGGATAGGTTTAGAAAAGGTTCATACTCGTTTGATAATCTTGATTGACTTCAAGTGCATCCCCATCATCTTCCACCATTACAATAGGTTGTTTACTTTTAATCTTGTTGTTTCTTACTTGTTGAAGAACTTCAGAGGTCCACATCTTTATTAGATTTTTTTCCTTCAATAAACGAGCATATTTGAAGGCACCATAGCTTTGAAATCTTTTTTGATTCCCCCTCTATTATAGATCTGAGTGATATCCTAAAATAAATTCATACCTTCATATTGAGAGACAGATTTCAATCTTTGTCTACCAAGGGAGAGAATGTCAAATATTTGAATTGACTAAACTGGTAATGTATGTCATCCTTTCCTCTTGTATCCTTCAGAATTTTATTGATTTTAAATTCTTCACAAAGTGTGTCCCTATTTTGAAATTACATGGCATCCCTAAGGAGTATGTGATAATTATATGGGATTAATACTTAGGTAATGAACAAACATGGCATTAGGGGGTAGAATCAACATTTTTTTATCACAAGCCCTATAATGAACCATAATGATTTGCATTGAATCATGTCAACTTGTGTTATGTAATTGAAGGCTTACATAGCCATTTTTAGTTACATCATTAAGTTTTAATTGGGTTACTCCCACATTATTAAGAATTGTGTGATTAGGGTGACATTACATGCTCTAAAATTTGTGTAACTGAGCCACAACGATTTGTATTGAATCATGTCATCTTGTGTTATGTAACTTAAGGCTTCCAAAACCATTTTTAGTTATATCATTAAGTTGTAATTGGGTTACTCCCACATTTTTAACAATGTTGTGATAAGGGTGACATTACATACTCTAAAACATTTGCCAATAGAAAAATAGGCTAGAGGGTGAAAGCCCAAAGTAGTCAATCATATTCACTATTTTCCCCCTAATTATTTTAAAATAGTGAAGAAACATGGAGTTATGGGGTAAAATCAACATTTTTTCTAGCACAAGACCTATAATGAGCCACAATGTTTACATTGAATCATGTGTCAAATTGTGTTATGTAATTGAAGGCTTCCATGGCCATTTTTAGTTACATCATTGATTTCTAATTGGGTTAATCCCACATTATTAAGAATTGTGTGATAGGGGTGACATTACATGCTCCAATTTTTTTGCCAATGGGAAAGTAGCTTAGAGGGTGAATGCCCAAAGTAGTCAATCATATTTATGTTTTCCCCTACTAAAAAATATTTATAGGTGTGTGTGCATTAAGTGGTACAAGAGGAAAAATGTTACTAGAGTAATTTTGAGATGACTTAAAAAACATAGGTCAAATCCTGAAAATATTATATATCTAACTTAATAGATATTTCCTTCAAATACTAGCCTATAACATATATATTTATTAATTTAATCATGAATGGTTTACCAATTATCCTATACATATGAAAAATTCCCATCGCTCACCTATAAGATCTAGATCAATTGATTAAATAGGTAGGTTGTCTCTAATGCTACATAGGTTCAATTCGCACAGCATCAATGTTAAATGGATATATGGTCAATTGTGTTCATAGATCTAGTTAATACCATTTACCCTTATCCAAAAAAAATCCCAATCCTTTAATTTACAATGAACTAAAAGTTAATAATTGTGATTTTTCATTGTGATGAAGAAAATTGGAATAGGAATCAAAATGTAAGCAATAGTGGGGATTATCGAAATCAAAATCCAAGCAATAATGGGGATTATCACCTAAAACTATCCTAACTTGAAACACACCTCTAATTGGGCAAGGTTGGTAAAAAGGAAATCAAATAACAATGAAAATATTCAATTATACCTTCAATATGCAATCCAATTTACCTCCAAAACATAGTTGACATGCCCCAAATTGACAAAGGATAATGATTCTTGGATGCTTGAATATATGATTTTTTGACTTAGCTCAAAGACTTTCAGTAATGGAAATGGAGTAGGATGCTTGACAATGGCTTGGAGATCAAATTTAAATCACTATTTCACTAAAATTATTAGTTATTCAATTCCTCACTTTGCATGTGCTTATATAAAAGGTGATAAGAAAAATATTTGGCTAGAGTGGAAGGTTGATGGAGGGTTAGGGATTTTCTTATGAATTTTAAATTCTTGGAAAATCCTAGAATGTCATTATGGAAGGGCTCTAGGAAGTTTAGGGGCTTCTAGATCCCATTAGATTTTATAAATTTTATTAGTAGGTTGATTAGAAGGTGATTTGTATAAGTTGGTGGGTAGTTGAAGATAATTGGGGAGGTGAATTTAAAATTCATGAAATATTGTGAGGATTTTTTAGTGTTAAATGATGTGATAAGAAATGGGATAAGTGATAATAATGAGTGATTAATTGGTGTGGGATGAGATATAATGTTAAGGTATGAGTGTGGAATGGAGGGGGTGATAGACTAGGACTAGGATAAATAATGATATAGTGTTAATTAGTGAAATTAGTTATTGAAATCGACAATGACGGAGGAGTGAGTAGATTTGGATGTAGACATTTTGCTCCTCTTTGAAAGGGTGTTGTAACTAGATGAAGTAATGGTGTTTCAAATAATAATATGATCATGGATGTTAGTCGATTAGGACGGATGATGCCCCCTCGAGGAGTCATGTAGAGAGGAATAAGATGGATGGGCACTCTAAAGGAAACAATGGCTAGGATGTATAAATGGACATGAAAAGGAGGGGATGGGATGTGAGGGATGAGATAATGGAAAAAAGTGACTATAATAATGAGTAACTAATAGATGATGCCCCTGGAAACAACATATACAAGGGAAAAAAATGATCATGTCACAATTTTAGATGTGCCTAAAATGGGATGCAACTATGATGGGATGTTGATGTAAGGTTTTATCTTTAAATATATATCAGGTAATGACACATGTCAAGAGAGCATCAAGCTTGGATTGAATGATTGGCCATAATATTTAGATGTATCCTAGGTAAGGATGCATGCCAAAGAGAGTTGTATTCAAAAAGATATGATGGGTCACTAGCTTTAAACTTATTCCAAGAAAGGATACATGCCAGAGATAAATACAATCAAAAATGTATGATGGGTCATGAGATTTTGACATATTTGAGGCAAGGACACATTTTAGGGAGAGATGCTAACTAAAATCCGGTGTTTGATGAGTGTTGATGGGAGTGTGTCAACTTTAGATGTATCTAGGTAAGGACTCATGTCAAAAGAGGCATATCCCTAAAAATGGTAATTTTGACAATGATTTGATGGGTGTGACTTGAATCATAGGTTGATTGGTGTTAGACTAAAGTGTCAAGTTGAAAAAGAGAGAATTTGAGTGTCTAGGGGATGATAGGGAAGAAATGATTAGGGTGGTTGAGCTATCTTTGGTCACTTTAAGTGATCGAGTGTTACCTACATAGTCTTAAGAGACCTCAGGACAATGTAGATCTCCCTAGAAGGGAGGGTGTGATGAGAGATGATAAGTTAGAATAGAATATGGACAATGATGGGTAAATGCATTAGCTATTATATTTGACTTAGATGTTAGGTTTGATGATTAGATAGATGATGGATGACTTGGAGAAATGATTGGATATTGGATTGTATATGTTATTGATGTGATTATAGTGATGGATGTGTTACAATGCTACCAATTGATGAACTATGATGTGATCGATATTGATGATGTCCCTACAAATACATGTGCAAGGGAGTGAGAGATGAGAAATTTATGGCCCTAGATATGCCATAATTGATAGAGGAAACTATAAACTTTGAATGAGTAGGAGATCCATGAGCTTTAGATGTATCCCAAGTAAGGACACATTCCTGGGAAAGTTATGATTCTAAATTGGAAGATTGATTAGAGACTAACTTGTCTTGATAGGATGGATTTATCAACCATTTATGATGGATCACTGATGGAAGAAAATATGTATGTCATGATTTGTTAGTCTCAATCAATAGGTATAGGAGATTGATGGAAATATCTATATACAACTTTAGGACAAAGGTCAAGGATGTTGAATGAACTACGAGATGAATGGAGTGATAAATGAGATGGATAAGGTGCCCTAAAGTACTTGAGGTATTATAAAAAAGGCACTTGTTGATGAAGGATTATCACAAATGATGTCAAAAATTAGTTTTCATCATCGTGTTAATCCAAGGTGCCAGAGCCATGGTTTTCACCATTGGATTAAGTGTTTTTTTATTTTTGAAATTTTTTTATTTTTAGGATTTTTTTTGGAATAAAACTATGTGCAATACTGTAAAAGTATGATATGGTCTTGATTCAAGTATATAATTTATTTAGGTGTATGAAATTCATTGGCTCATCCAATGGTTGACCTTCTTAGGTAGCTAGATTGTATGCCCTTGATCCAAACTTGGAAATAATGACATATGATCCAACCTAATTAGGCTATAAATTTCCCTTTTTTTTCCTAATCTACATTCATGTTCCTCTGATTTTCTTTAGGGACTAAGTCTCCAATCTCAAATTCATGGGATTGGACCTCCTTGTTGTATTGATTTTTTAGCTTCTTTTAATAATACTTTAAATACTCAAGGGCACATAAACACTTTTCATCTAGAAGTTCAAGCTCTTTTAATAGTGTAATTCTATATGACTCTTCATTGATTAAGCCTTGAAGTGAAATATGAAAGGAGGAGAGTTACACCTCAATTGGCAAGATGGCATGAGTGCCAAAGACTAATAAATATGGGTTCATTCTATTTAGAGTACAGATACTAGTATGGTAAGCCCATAGTATAGGATATAAATATATATGTCAATTTCAACTAGTATCATTGATGATCTTCTTGATGATCTTGATGAGGGTTTTATTGGTTGCCTCTACTTGGTCATTACCTTGCAAGTAATAGGGCATAGATCATTTATGTTGGTGTAACTATTGATAAAGTGCCTTCACATCTTTATTCTTAAATGATATATTGTTGTATGATAGATAATATAAGGGTTTCCATAGTGGAAAATGATTTGGTTAAGAATTATCTTTAATATTTTCTTACCAATGACATATGTGAGTGGTATAGCTTCCACCCACTTGGTGAAGAACTTTGTGGTGGTGATTGTATGCTTATGGCCATTAGATGAGGAAGGGTTGATCTTGCCAATGATGTCTAATCTCCAAGTGAAAAAAGGCCATGGACTAGTTATTGGTTGTAGTTCTTGAGATGGAGTGTGAATTAGATCCCCATACTTCTAGCAAGCTATGCATTTCTGACATATTGACAGGCATCATGGTCCATAATAGACCACTAATATTCAACCTAGAATATTTTTTTGGCTAAGACCATCCCACTAGTGTGGGCCTCACAAATACCATCATGCACCTCTTTGATCACCAAAAGAGCCTCATTTGAATTTAGACATCTTAACAAAGTTTTGTCATACACTCATCAATAGAGTGTGCTGCCAAAGATGGTCTAATGGGAGGAGTTTTAGATGAGGGATTTGTGGTAGTGAGAGTTATGATTTGGAGGAAGAATATTGTCATGGAGATATTCATAGATCTCTTAGTACCATGGAGGACTAGGATCAGCAATTTCATAGACCTATTTGGATGCAAAATTTTGATGGGTTGGTAATAAGATTTGTTTTACTAAGAAATGATTCTCATGCATATATGGGGTCATCTCAAGCAAAGAAATAATAGTATACATTACGTCTATAGATTTGTTTTTCCCTCTTGTTACTTAATTAAAAGAGATATGTTGAAATTTTTCCTTTAAATAATCAACCATTTTCTTATAAGGGAGTAATTCTCACTATTGACCTATTTGATTTTCAATTGAGAATCACCATAAACTTGTAGACCCTAATTATTCCATTGACAAGCCAACTAAATCCCTTTTATTGATCTTCCTACTTTGCAATGTTATTAGTTCATGAAAAAGTGATCCTGAAAGCTTTGGAAATGAAGTCACATTGAGGAGTGACTAGGAGAATTCTAGTTATTAAGTCATGAGTAGTGAAAGAGTCATCAAAATAGAGCTTCCAAGATGGTGATTCTTTTGTTATCATGATGGATTCATCTAGAAATGTTGTGTCTAATGGTGTTGTATCAGGTAAAGGTGATTTTACTAATAGATCCACCAACACTTTTCCCTTGATTACCTTATGATTAATGTACTCGATATAAAATTCACTAAGGATCATGATCCATTTAGTCATCCTTCTGGTAAGCACTAACTTTGATAGCAATTATTTGAGAGGATAAATTTTTTTGCTCAACTAAGAGGGATAAAGGGGTCTCACACCCATTTTATTAAACAAAACCAACTATTACAAAAATATAAAGAAGGCCTAAGATGGCCATCGATGACCAAGACCAAGCTTGGTCATAAATACCAAAGTGAAACCAAGACCAATAAAATAAAGATATAACCAACAAAATCTAATACCAACCAATAAATAAAATGTAACCCAAGGCCAAAACTATCACCACCACATCATTAAATCTCCAATAAATTCAAAACCATCATGGTGATTAGGTTTAATGACCATCTCTAACACCCACCTGAGGTGCCACAATCTCGTCACTACCCATCCATCCATCTCCACATAGGGTCCCTGGGTCTACCACACTCTTAATTACAATGACCTCCATAGCATTTGAAACATTCACCAATCTAATATACCTACCATCACAACCATGTCTTCCACCATAGCCACCATTCCTACCCCTAATATTTTTGAACATCATACAACCACC
Source organism: Torreya grandis (assembly GCA_037957365.1). Classification (NCBI taxonomy): domain Eukaryota; kingdom Viridiplantae; phylum Streptophyta; class Pinopsida; order Cupressales; family Taxaceae; genus Torreya; species Torreya grandis. The sequence continues at coordinate 1,405,132 of JARHVA010004355.1, read as the reverse complement.
CAAGCTTGAAGAATGATAAGACACATCCATGAGTCCATGCATGGCCCTAGTAATTGCCAACTACCATGTGATCGGGCCACCTCATACCAAGTGATAGCCTACAACAACACTTAGGGGAAGGAAATCTAATACCAAAAATCCAAATATCCTTACCAAAATTCATACACTAATAACACACTACTCGACCACTGAAGGTCTAAAATTGTAACAAGAGATGTCATGGGGTATTTATAGACTTGAATGTCCATAATTGAGACAAAGCCCTTTGAATGTGAAGGTTGACATAGGACTAACTAAATCTTCTTAATAAAGCCCAGGATGATCATATAATATTCTTTGATCTCATGAAAGGTGGCAAGGGGAACAATCCCCATGCTCATAGAACTAAATTAAAATAAAGACTGTGGGGATGGCCCCTAAAAAACCTTCACATCCCTAGATAAACCAACCCAATAATATGGTTTAACCACTCTTTTAATAATTATGTTGACCAATGCCTTATCCTCTAATTTGAGCAAAAGGTTACCCACAAATATAAAGGCCATTTCAGAGTTAACCTTAGCTCAACAAGCAATTTCTAAATATACCAGGCCAATGAGACTGCATCCAACACAATACCAAATTGAATAAATAAGACCTTCTTGAGATGGGATTCTATCACTCAACCATCAAAGGCTAACTCATGTTTCATAGTTTTTAGATGAAAAAGGGGCATTCTAAGAGCTCATTGAAACATGTCATCGATGGCTACTTGAAACACCGCCATAGATCTGATAAGGTTAGTTAATGAAACTACTCACTAATTCATTTTTTTTAGATTATTATGATAACTTTCTCAATTTCCCATAATTTAATGGGAAAAATAGATTAAATAATTAAAAAACAAAATTAAAATTGATTAAAAATAGCAAATAAATGATAAAAAGACATAACAATACAAATTGAATTGATAACAGAGTTCATCCAATGTGAACTATGTCTTTGGGTCTACCTAAACATATGAACTGATCAATTAAAATGATGCAAAATATATTATTTTAAATCAATTTTCTCCCAATATGGGGCTCTCAATCTGCATACAAGTATATGTTGTCCTATAGGAAGGCTCTGTAGTAGGATCTTAGCCTTATAATTTCTTATTCCTAAAATAAATAGGCTATAACCTACTTACTCTCTCTCTCTCTCTCTCTCTCTCTCTCTAAAAGAGGCCATCTCTCATTTATAAAGGGTTATCTCTCCTTACAAAGGGAAAAAAATCTCTCTCTTGTTTCAAGGTGATGCAACTAGTCTACTTACATCCACTATCAATGGCCAATTATCAACTTACTTAAACATTATCTATTTAACTCTGATTCAAATAAACTTTTATAAGCCTCTACACTATATCTTATTCAATCTGAGGCCCTTAGGCCTGCTAGTCACAAACTCTCTTCAAAATTCTTCAGGTCTGCAATCATTTCCACTATCTTTTATATCTCTTTTTCTAGATTTATCTTTATAAGGCCAATAAGACTCTTTAATGTTTTACATACTTCACTAAATATTTAATTACTTTCAACCCTTGGATCTATCCAACAACATACTTGGACTTCATTCACCATCACTCAGTCTTTTTATTGACTCTTAACATGAACCTTGATTCATAAACAATCTCAACTCAGGCCTTACTCACTTGTCAATCAATCCTCTATCTTAACACTATCCTTGCTCCTTAAACTTGTTTCTTGTAAGTTTATTCATGAAAAGACTCTTTAGATATAAAATACTCTTTATCCCTTGTATAATGATTCACTCTTCCTTACAAACAAACCATTCAACAACATACAACAAGGAACTCATTATTATTTTATGTGTATAATCTATTAGGCTTTGTTCATGACACTTCAACTCATTCACTTAAACTTTATTCATGAATTGGCTTATTACATGCTTTCAAGGGTTCATAATAATCACTCCAAATATGTATATCCTTAACTTACCTTTTACATAGTTTACTCATACCTTATTCTTTCAGTTAAGTCTAACACATAGTTTACACTAAGGAATACAGACCTATGACTATGTTTTTAGGTTTTTTATCTCTTTCATGATGACCTAGATCATGAAACCATTCTCAACAACTTATAAACATGTCCTCAGACATCTCTATACATTCTTAACACTTTTTCATGGTCCCAACTTGAAGTATGAGAGTTTTGGTTCTAAAACCTTACATAGGGTTTTACACGGTTATATGCAGGCCGAAGCTTTCATAATTGTATATTTTGTGTTTCAGGCATTAAACAAGCTAATACTTGGTATGAATAAGGTTATAAAAACTCCATCTTATTTATCAACAAGATTTTGAACTTGACATCTTCCAAAAGACTTGAAAACACCTATTTTCTTCTCTTATTGTGAGACAGTGCTATAACTATAGACCCAAGACATGAAAACTTGATCAAATCTTAGTATTTAAGGGCTATCAATAATTATTTTCACCTATTTTAGTTCCCCAAAACAATATTACATCCATATCAACCACATTTCAAGTACCATACTACAAAACATATGTGGATCTTATTTCTTTCCAAGACTATATACTGAGATCTTTGTTCTAAAGCTTAATAAACTTTAATAGCAATACTAATGCATATAATTATTACATGGAACTTCAAAATATGAAATTATAGGTTTACACAAGCTTTAAAATCCATTAAGATCATAATCACAACATTCTTTTATTAATTTCTCATAACAATGCATATTTTGTCATCTTCAACAGAGCTTCTGCAGACCTCTACCATAGACCTTGCAGACCTTCTCTTCCTATATCCCCCACCTACATACCATTAAATGAAATGATATTTTTTTAATTTCTTTATTTAACTCCTCTTTACATGAATTAAACTCTATCATGTTCTAACAACCTCTCTAAACTTAGTTAATGCTTAAGACTTATCAATATATGTTTTATTTGTCTCAACTACGTTGGCCACCTTCTAGAGGGACCTTAAGATGGATTTACATTGGTAAAAAATCAAAATACATTTAAAATATAAAAATAGACATTTAGGGCCATGAGAATAAGGTTCATACCCTTTTAAAATGGTCACAACCCTTACAAAGTTTCCTAAGAAATTTAAATTTTCAAATTCTTCCTTTTGGAGGGAAAATGAAATATGACTCCTAGAGACCTAGAATGGACACTTGAGGTTCCTTTTTAACTTCCAAAGACCCATAGGACCTTATAAAAACTTTATTAAAAACACTCATACATATTTTCATGATGTTTACTTAGAATTTTATGATGCTCCTACTTCATACTCCCATGAGGGAAAGATTTGAGCTCCAGCTCAAATGGAGTTATGTCATCTTCTTTATTATATTCCAATTATTCATATTTATCCTTTTTTCATCTCCTCTTAACACTTTCTTGCCTATCCTTACTTATCTTCTCTCACCTTTTTATCATCTCCTTGAGACACTCTTTGTCTTCTTCCCTTCTTTTTATAGCTTTATCCTTTAAGATAAGGATGTATCCTTGTTCTTTCTTTGTTTAAATTCCCCTAAGAGCTTCTCTCTATAATTTTCACATATTTATTTATTACACCTACACATAAACAATCCAATGAAATATCAAATTAAAACATTGAGACCTTGAGGACTCTTTAAGTTCTTGTATCCATAGTTGTTGCTCAAGTATGCAATCTAATTTGGCAACCATGATTTCTTCTCTTTCTCTATCATTTGTTGTCTCAAATGCTTCTTCTCCATATTCCTTTGTTATCTTCTCCACAGCATCTTCTAAGGCTGAAATCTCAACCTTCAATTGTTCTGAACTCTCATACAGACCAATTATTAGGTGTCATATTTTGTATCTATTCAAAAGAATCTCCTTCATCACAAAGGCTAAAAATATCTCCTTTATAAAGGGTTGAAATTGTTCTCTCCTTTGTGAGGGTAATTACATTCTCTCCTTTACAAAATGAAAAATCCCCAAAAGGGCTAAGAAATTGTCATTTCAAATACAAAATCCTCCTTTTATATTGTTTTGGAGGTCTCTAGCCCATTAGCTAAGGCATTAATCTTTTTTCATTAGAATAGGGGTTTGAGTCCCCTTGTACGCCTTCTTTTTTGAACTTAGAGACCAAGTCCAAAGGGATAAATTTTATTTATTTCACCTTAGGTTTCCAAAACTAAGCATAGTTTGTTATTAAATACTAAAAATGGTAAACTCGAGGTGAGGGGATCGATCCCCACTCCCACTTTTGTCTTTTAGATAATCCTTTATGTATTTTTCATGGGGTTTAATCCTACATATATTGGAATGGAATATTAATAATGTTTTAAAAAGCATTATCAACCCTTTGATTTTTTTCATGAGCCATATTCTATCCCACATTCATTGGGATGTAACAATAAACAATGTTTAAATAAACCTCTTTCTCCCTTGTAATTCAGTCATCTGGGTCACCTTAGACTTAACCACTTGGAAGCTTCAAGCCTTGTCTTTGTTGGCATGTGACACAGTTGTGTATAATATTTGGTGAATATTCTTGGACATTTGGTACTTGAATTGAGTGCCATGTGGTGGCCTAAAACCTTACCACTTACCTTGAGGCACCATTCCTTACAAACACTTTAGAGTTTGTCCCACATGCATCATGGGGAAGTAATATCAAGTATTTGTATGCAATTTCACCAACATTGTAATGTGAATATAGGCAAAAAGGTCCCCTAATTATAAGAAGTGGACCCCAACCAGTTGATAGGCCACCAACTAGAAAATAGCATGGTCCCCACATGTAAACAGGTGCATTGTCAAAGACTGGAGGAAAAAAACAAACCAACCCATTTGCCTTCTCTATGTTAGGTTGTGGAGCTAAAAGCTTCACTGATGCAAACAGGGAAGGAGGTTGTTGAGTGTCACAGTCACCAGCGTCGGTTAGGCCGACCGACGTCGGCTAGTGGTGGACAGGAATGCAACCGACGTTGGCAGGAGTCGGCCGACGTCAGTCACCTCCAAGCAGACAGGGACCGACGTCGGTCACCTGTGCGGTTCAAAACTGCGAGTGTTACGAACATTTTGTTAACGAACCAAGTGTTTGCATGTTAAGATCCAATTTTAGACTTGAAGCTGCGAATCTAATTATTGTAATTAGGTGTCTAATTATTGTTTGCATGAGATCTATATAATAGACTCATGGGTTGTATTGTAATTTGTGCTAGAGAGTAAGAAAGCAAATATTATCTCCTTCTGTGTGTGAAGAGAGCATGGTGTGTTCCTCCTAGTGCCACAGTGCCAAGTGTGGGTACTGGTTTGGAGAATCAGAGGGGTTCTTCATGTATGTATGATCTTGGTCAGCAGGTGTGCATGGCTACGTTTGGAAATCTACATGGTAAGTAAGATCATTGATCTGCAGGTGTATGTGTGTGTTAGGTCTAAGGTTTGAAGGTGTGTAAAACCAGGTTGATCTGCAGGTGGCAGCAGAATCAGGGTGACAGCAACACAACAGGGAGCAGGATCAGGTAGGATCTACTTGGAGTACAGTGTGTACTCAGAGCAAAGAGGAAGGCAAGACAGTTCCTTCCATAATTAAGGTCTATTGCAGGTTGTTGCAGTTCATGGGAGATCTACTTGGAGTACATTAAGTACTCATTTTTGGAGTGAGTGGAGCACTTGTGGAGTGCATGGAGCACTTGTGTACTGGCAGTAGTGGATACTGACTGGTTGGAGGTGAACACCAACTCTGTGTTTGAGTTGTGTGTTGGGACCGTAAGAGAGAGCTTTGAGGAAAGAATTATTGTACACTTGAGGTGTGGGAAGCCTCTGAGAGGTGTGAAGAAGAAGTGGCATCTTCTTTATTGTATTCTTTTCTAGATGAGTATTAATACAAGTTGTGTATTGTCTCTCATATTCTGTGTTGTTTCTGGTTTCTAGTTACTTGTTATTTCTGGTTAATTTCGCATCTTAAGTTGCTTGTATATGGTAATCAATGGTGCTTCTGTGGGTTCCTAACACTCTATCTGCCATATGTCATCATGTGATTAGTCCACTTGGTAGGTTATGATTGGTCCACATATCAAATCCATAAAGGTCCAGTCAGCTACTAACACAACATTATGTGTTAACTGTGTATTTTTTACCTATTTGCTAATAAATTCAGATTTCCATAACTTTCACATATGATGTTCATTTGACCCCATTAAAATTAAAATAGAAATCTCTCAACAAGATCTTTGATGTGCATGTAGTTTTGGAAAGATTATAAACCATCTAAATATGTTGAATGTTAGGATCCTCCTAGATCACACCTCCCCAATAAAAATATTTTGGGCCACCAAAATTCTGATTTCATACACAAAGGTACCCTTCATGAAGTTCTCTGTCTTATATCAATACAACTTCTTCCTACCACTCATCAAGTGATTCAGGAGAAAAATAATCAACATAAGGAATATGAACACTCTCACCTTAATCTATGAATAGAGGAGACTCACTTATTTATCTCTCTTGAAGGCTGACCTTCCAAACTAAAATCTACTAAATGACTTTCTTTCACTCTTGGTGTCTTGGTCTTCTTCTTGGTAGATTCTCTTATCCACTTCAATTTATTGTTTGTAGGGTAGAGTGAAGCTCTCCTATTGAGTGATGTTTTTTGCATTATCCTTTTTGTTAACATTCCCAACAAGGGAAAATTACATTACATAATAAGTAAGTGGTGATAAAATAGGTCACCACTTGTATAATTTTCCCTTTTTTTGGTCTTAAAATCGAATGTAACATACATGGATTGTAAATGCAATTCCATTTACAAACATTTCCCAAATTTGGATCTTTACAAAATGTGCATACAATAAATTACACATACATTAAAAGAACATATTTCAATGAAACAAAATGGATGCCAATGCACATCCATAAAATAAAAGTTATTTTATTGAGTGTTAATCATCATGGAATCACTTCTCGTGTTTATTTCATGCCACTTGGTCTCCCTCTTAGAAGAACACTTTAGCTCACCAACATGTCTCTCTACTTTTGTCTAACTTGGAGAACATTTGTTTGGATTTATCTCTCAATGGAGTGCCTCTTTACCCATATTTATAAATTATACAATAAGTGCTAAGAAAAACATGCTAACATGAATTTCAACATGAACATGAGAATATAAAATGGAAAATAATACAACCTCTTATAATTGGCTGCTCATAATATGCTTCTCAACTTGGGTGGCTACTCCATATTCACCCTCAATGAGTAATATACCTCCATACTTTCTCATTATTAGGATGTGGAGCTAAAAGCTTCAACTTGATGCAGATGAAGAAAAGAAGGTTGCTAAAGATCCAGAAGAATCGGCATCGGTAGCATGACCAACATCGGTCATGATCAGTGCAGAAGGCAACCGACGTCGGCAGGTAGTCGGCCGACGTCGACAGCACCAGGCAAGCAGGGACCGGCGTTAGTCACCTATGTGTTCTAGAACTGCTCGTTGCATGAATAGTTAGTTAAGTGAATGGAGTGTTTGCATGTAAATGCTAATTATAGTCTTGAGTTACGTGTCTAATTATTGTAATTATGATAGTCTAATTATTGTAAGTATGAGATCTATATAATAGACTCATGGGTTGTATTGTAAACTTGTGCTAGAGAGTAAGAGAGTAATAAGCTCCTTCTGAGAGAGGAGAGCAATGGTGTGTTCCTCCTAGTGCCACAGTACCAAGGTGGGTACTAGTTTGGAGAATCAGCAGGGTTCTTTGTATGTGTATGATCTTGGTCAGCAAGTGTGCATGACTTTCTATAGGAGATCTACAATGGTAAGGTCTAGTGATTTGTAGGTAGCAGCAGAGAGCAGCGGATCTACTTGGAGTACGGTTGTGTGCTTGGTGTACTGGCAGCGTGTTACTGACTGGTTGGAGAGGTGAACATCAATTCTATATTGGAGTTGATTTTTGGGACCGAGAGAGAGAGGGAAGAAGGTCTTGAGGTGTGGCAAGCATTTGAGGTGGAAGAAGAAGTGGCATCTTCTTTATTGTATATTCTTCTGAGTGATTATTAATACAATTGTGTATTGTCTCTCATATTTCTGTGTTGTTTCATATTTCTAGTTACTTATTGATTCTGGTTAAATTTTGTGTTTAGTTGATAATAGAAGAAGTAATCATATTGTGCTCTTATTGGTGGAGCAAGATCCTGACAAGTGGTATCAGAGCAAGTGTGTTTGTTTGTTCTTGGATTACCTGACAATTGGTATCAGAGTAAGTGTGTTTGTTTGTTCTTGGATTACCTGACAAGTGGTATCAAAGCTTTTGGTTGGGTTGACTAACAGGTGGTTTCAGATCTGGTAGTGTTTGTTGATTACAGGTCACTCACAGGGGTTTCAGATGGAGTGGGAGTATAGCAATGGCAGAAGAAAGTAAGCTACGAATGGAGAAATTGAATAGCACAAATGGTCTGATTGATGGAAAGAAAGAGCAGGGAAATAAAGATTGTTGGTTGGTAGCAGATCAGCAGGGAGGAGCAGATGTTGCAGGGGATGTTGCACAAGATGTTCTGGATAAAGTAGAATCTTTGATTACAGATTCTTTTGCCTCTTTCCATGCAGCCCGAAATAGAGCATCTTTTCATGGGTATGTCTTTGGAGACTTTGGAGAGATTTATTTAGGGGTTAGAGAGCCTTGTCAGATTATTGACGAAGGGGAAGTGAAGCTGAAATTGTAGACAGATGACACACAGTGGTTGAAGGAAGTCATGCAGGTACCAGTCCTGGAGATGAGTCTAATTTCTTCAAGAAATTTGGGTGATGGGAGATGCACTGTAACTCTCACAGTGGATACACTTGAATTAGATGGTGGTAAGAAAGTAGGTATCCTTTATCTATCTACTTATATTACTAATTCACCTTTTGTTATAGAGATGTGGCTTTGTAGGCTTGGCCACATATGTAGGAGGGGAATGCATGTTCTTAAGCGGAAGACAGATGTTTTTGACAAGCTAAAGAACTGGAAAGCCTTGGTGTTCATGGAGGAGATGACAGACAGAGATCAGGTGAGGAGACTGAATTATTCTAAGTAGGGCTGTGTTTATTTAAACAGGATTTTGATCCATGGAGAGCTCGCGGGTGAAAATTCATCACTCACAAGCGAACACAGGTACCAGCGTCAGTCAGATAGTAACCAACATCGGTAGCAGGAAGATCGACGTCGGTCATGAAGGAACTGACGTCGGTAGAAGGGATACCAGCATCGGCAAGGAAACCGACGTCGACAGTCAAGGTCAGTGCAGGGAATCGACATCGGTCAGGAGCAGACTGGGAGATGGCCGAGATTGGTCACTGGAACGGATGGTGGGTGGACAGCAAGTTGTCAACAAGTCTCAAACACCCATATGGAGGTTAGAAAAGGGTAAGTGAACCTCATATTCGTTGTTCACCTTCTTTATATTGCTTACTGATGGTCAAGAACTAGGAAGATGGAAGAAGCAATGCAGGTAGAATCCAGATACAGTGGGAGCTTGGCATGGATGAGGAGTGTGAGTCCTTGGAGAAGAACCAAATAGGTATTTGTTGGTAGAGTTGTCAGCTGGAAGAAAGCACTGGATGAGGGACGGATTCCCAAGTTAAAGAAGAGAGTGGATGGACACAAGAGACAGAAGGCCAAGGCATATGGTCTTGAGGAAGTTGTAGGACAGTGGTACAGGTTTGACAGGTGGATGACTAAGCATGGCTTTAGTCAATGTCAGTGTAACTATTGTGTTTGTCTTACCAGGTGGATGATTGTCACAACATTATCTTGTTACTGTATGTGGGTTATTTGCTAGCAGGTTTTTACATACAGGGATTTGTTGAGCTAAGGGTAAGGTTAGTTTAGAGGTGTGTCATGAAGAATTTGGAGCAGCGAAATTCTTTGACATAAGATACATGGAAGATCACAGGTTGATCTCAAGTGGGAGTTGATGTGAAGATGGTGTTGGCAGGGTTCATTATGCAGGATGCAGAATCAGAAAGCACACCAAAGGGCTGGACAGTTCAAGCTGAGCTTAGAACAAGTGTTCAAAATCACATGAGGTCTAGTGTAGACCTGATTTTTCCAAAGCAGTGGGAGTTGTCAAAAAGTTTGGAGCCAATTCAGGAAAGAAGTACTAGAGGGCAGTTCAGTGGATTCTTACAAGGACCAGCAGCAGGTGCACATGTTATGCAGGGTCAAGTTCTTTTCTACAGGTGTTTGTAGATGAGGATGCGGCAAGAGATTTGGATGACAGATAGAGCATCACAAAGTGTGTGGTGGTTGGTCTTTAGGATTAAGCTTGAAGAGGGATACAAGCCAGAAAACAAATTAGATGGAGTACAGGTATAAGTACAGTTGCAGCTGTTTATCTCTAAGTGGGAGATTGTCAGGATGTGGAGCTAAAAGCTTCAACTTGATGTAGATGAAGAAAAGAAGGTTGCTGAAGATCCAGAAGAACTAGCATTGGCAGCATGACCGACATCGGTCATGATCAGTGCAGAAGGCAACTGACGTTGGCAGGTAGTTGGCCAATGTCAACAGCACCAGGCAAGCAGGGACCGGCGTCGGTTGCTTGTGTGTTCCAGAACTGCTCATCGCACGAATAGTTAGTTAAGTGAATGGAGTGTTTGCATGTAAAGGTTAATTATAGTCTTGAGTTGCGTGTCTAATTATTTTAATTATGATAGTCTAATTATTGTAAGTATGAGATCTATATAATAGACTCATGGGTTGTATTGTAAACTTGTGCTAGAGAGTAAGAGAGCAATAAGCTCCTTCTGAGAGAGGAGAGCAATGGTGTGTTCCTCCTAGTGCCACAGTACCAAGGTGGGTACTGGTTTGGAGAATTAGTAGGGTTCTTCATATGTGTATGATCTTGGTCAGCAAGTGTGCATGACTTTCTATAGGAGATCTACAATGGTGAGTAAGGTCTAGTGATTTGTAGGTAGCAGCAAAGAGCAGCGGATCTACTTGGAGTACGATTGTGTGCTTGGTGTACTGGCAGCGTGTTACTGACTGGTTGGAGAGGTGAACATCAATTCTATATTGGAGTTGATTGTTGGGACCGAGAGAGAGAGGGAAGAAGGTCTTGAGGTGTGGCAAGCCTTTGAGGTAGAAGAAGAAGTGGCATCTTCTTTATTGTATATTCTTCTGAGTGATTATTAATACAATTGTGTATTGTCTCTCATATTCCTGTGTTGTTTCATATTTCTAGTTACTTATTGATTCTGGTTAAATTCCATGTTTAGTTGCTAATAGAAGAAGTAATCATATTGTGCTCTTATTGGTGGAGCAAGATCCTGACAAGTGGTATCAGAGCAAGTGTGTTTGTTTGTTCTTGGATTACCTGACACTCATACACATGGGGTTATTTTCCTTCATGCTTATTCAAAAATGTAAATCTAAACATTTATTTAGAGGTGTTACATAAGCATGTTAAACTAAACTTATATATGAAATATGTTATCCATGAAACCAAATAACCTCTCACTGATCTAATTTGATGGATGCTCCTCTTTGGCTTGTTCCCTCTTGATGGGATATTATATGGATAGGTGGGATTTTTCATGGGTTTCCTCTTAGACTATTGGTGCTTGACCAACTCTTTCATGTGCTACGTCTTTATTTTTTGGGGTTTGAACAACCTCCTTGCATATAGGTGCTTTCACAACTTCTTTGTTGATGATAATTATTACCCATTTTCTTGGACAATAATCCCTTCTTTCCATTCTTTGCATTTTGACTTGGAGAGTGGTCTTTAAAATGAGTTTCCTTCCTCTTGAAGGACACAGACTTCTTTAGGATGGATTTTCTCTTTCAACACATGGCCACATAATGGTTATTCATTCCACAAAAATAACATGAATATGCATACCAAAAACTTTATGTTATAGGGTCATTTTTCTCATAATTGAAGTAAAAATTAGAATACTTATTTTTTCCATACCTTTTAGGATTTTCCTTTGTTCAAGTCTAATGAAGATAATATGAGTTACCTCTTCCTTTGGGATGCTCATCTCTCTTTGGAGATGCTTTACATTCTTTCTAGACGTTTTTCCCATGATTTAAAGGCTATCCCTTTCTTAATTCCAGCTTGTATTCAGTCTCACCATCATGGAGTGACAGTGTGCCTTCTCCTTCCTTTATATTTTTCTTATACAACTAATGGCTTGGGATCTTTTCTCAAAATATTTTCTTGCTTTGGTTGTCTTAGAGTATTATCCAACTTCTACTTTACCACTAACATATCCCAAACTTGAATACTGAGGTCTTTCCTCAACCTGTATGGGATTAGTCATTCCTTGGCCATTGATGTCAATTCCCTTTCCATAAAACCCCATCTTGGTTAGTATCTTGGAGTGAATACCCCATGTATGCTTCTCAAATTCACCAAAAGAATAGTCTACATCATGATGGGGAGAAATAAAACATTGTGAATTACTTATTGTACATGTCGTAGTCATGGTTTATGCATATATGGTAGAGGATGGTCTCATTTTCATGATATATTCTTCTTTCTCCTCCATTCCTTCACCATTCTATAACTTTGTGAAGATATCTTTATTGGCTTGTAATTCAAGTTTCAACTCATGAATGATTCTTGTGAGACATTCTCCTTGGAACATCACTTGATATTATAGATCTTGTATCTCATCCTTCAAAGGTTATTATCTTTATCTTAATGTATATTTTTCCCCTGAATCTATTAGTTTATGCTTTCAAGTTCATGAAGCCTTTCTCTCTTTAGCGCTTTACCCATGGTTGTACATTTGCAACCAAGAAAATTGCACTTCCAAACTATAAATAGAAGAATCTAACACAAAGCATTAGTAAACCCTTTGGAAAACCACTATGATACCAAACTTGATCCAAAAATTTAGTTAATGCAACTGCTCACTAACTCATCTATTTTGGATTCTTATGACAATTTTCTCAATTTTTAGTAATTTAATGTGAAAATTGGCTTAAATAATTAAAAATCAGATTAAAATTGATTGCAAATAGAAATTAAATGATAAAAAGACATAACAATGCAAATTGAATTGATAAAAAAGTTCATCCAATGTAAATTGTCTCTGGTTCTACCTCAAAATATGTATTGATTGATTAAAATGATGTAAAATACATTGTTTTACATTAATTTTCTCCTAAAGTGGAGCTCTCAATCTACATACAAGTATTTTTTGTCTTATATGAAGACTCTATAGTAGGCTATTGGCCTTATAATTTATTCTTCTTACAATAAATGAAATATAACTTGCTTATTTTCTCTCTAAAAGAGGCTATCTCTCCTTTAAAAAGGGTTATCTCTCCTTACAAAAGGAAAAACAAATTCTCTCTCCTTTACAAGGGCTAAAAATTCTCTCTCCTTTACAAAGGGCTGAAATTTTTCTCTCATTTACAAGTTCAAATACATTCTCTCCTTTACAAAAGGCAAAATCTCCATAAGGGCTAAAAAAATCATTTTAAATACAAAAATCCTCCTCTTATATTGTTTCAGAGGTCTCTAGCCCATTAGCTAAGGTATGAATCCTTTTGCATTAGAATAGGGGCTTGAATCCCCTTGTATGCCTTATTTTTTGGACTTAGAGACCAATTATAATGGGATAAATATTGTTTCCTTCACCCTAGGTTTCAAAAATTGGGCATAGTTTGTTGGTAAAGACAAAAAATGGTAAACGTGGGGTAAGGGGTTCAAGCCCATGTCCCACTTTTGGATTTTAGATAAAACTTTATCTCTTTTTCATGGGGTTTAATCCCACATATATTGGAATTAAAAATTTATAATGCTTTAAAAAACATTATCAACCCTTTGGGTTCAGTCATGAGCCATATTTTATCCCAAATTCTTTGGGATGAAACAAAAAATAATGTTTTAATAAACCTCTTTATCCCTTATAATTCGGTCATGAGGATCACCTTAGTCTTAACCACTTGCAAGCTTCTATCCATGTTTTTGTTGGCATGTGAAATGACTGTGTGGAAGCTTTGGTGAATAGTCTTGGACATTTTGCACTTGAATTGAGTGTCACGTGGTGGCATTAATCCTTTTGCATTGGAATAAGGGTTTGAATCCCCTTGTACACCTTCCTTTTTGGACTTATAGATCAAGTATAAAGGGATAAATACTATTTCCTTCACCCTCAGTTTCATAAATTGGGCATAGTTTGTTGGTAAAGACCAAAAATGGTAAACATGGGGTAACGGGTTCAAGCCCCTGTCCCACTTTTAGATTTTATATAAAATGGTATCTCTTTTTTATGGGGTTTAATCCCACATATATTAGAATTAAAATTTTATAATACTTTAAAAAACATTCTCAACCCTTTGGGTTCAGTCATGAGCCATCTTCTATCTCACATTCTTTGGGATGCAACAACAAACAATGTTTAAATAAACCTCTTTCTCCCTTGTAATTTGGTCATGAGTATCACCTTAGTCTTAACCACTTCCAAGCTTATATCTAGGTCTTTTTTGGCATGTGAAATGATTATGTGGACGCTTTGGTGAATAGTCTTGGACATTTGGCACTTGAATTGAGTGCCACGTGGTGGCCTGAAACCCTACCACTTGTCTTGAGGTGCCATTCTTTACAAACACTTGAGATTTTGTCCCACATGTATCATGGGGAAGAAATATTAAGGATTTATATGCAATTTCATCACCATGGTAATGTGAATATAGGCATCAAGGTCCCCTTCCTTATAAAAAGTGGACCCCAATCGATTGATGGGCCCTTAATCAATAAATACCATGGGCCCCACATGAAAATAGGTATGTTATCAAATACTGGAGGTGAAAACCAAACCAACCCATTTGCCTTATCTCTCCAATACATATCACCATGTGATTGGTCCACTTGGTAGGCTATGATTGGTCCACATGTCAAATATATATAAGTCTAGTCAGTTGTTGACTCAGCACTATGTGTTGACTATATATTTTTTCCCTTTTTGTCAATAAATTTAGTGGGCTATAACTTTTGCATATGACATTTATTTTACCCTGTTTAAATTGTTTCATAAATATATTGATGAGCTCTTCGATGTGTGGGAAGTTTCAAAAAGATTGTAAACCATCTAAATGTGTCAAATGTGGAGATCCTCCTAGATCAACCACACACCCAATTTGATGAGAGCCACATTGCTGTGCCCTAACACACACACCCCATTTTAAAAATTTAAATAAGGACCCACTATTTATTGGATATCATTATTAAATGTCTTTTGAATTAGAATTATATGACATGGAGTTTGAAAAATATAAACTAAGGAATTTATCAAGTGTTAGGAAGAATTTGTCTACATTATCTTAATCACTATTGTTTGCTTGATGTGATTGATGAGAATTTGTTTCAAAGTTTTAAAAGTGTATATAAGTTGAAAATAGATTCAAATCTATGCATAATCCATATGCATGATTTATCTTTTACCTTTGATTTTCTTTTCAATCTGAAAAGGCTTCTATGTACATGTCAAATTTTAGGTTTAATAGCTAATTGGGTCGACGTGTCATGTTATTCAATAGGTTCTTTGCATTTGTTTTGTCTTAAACAAATTATTTTGTACTTAGGCATCTTTAAGCTCATATAATATTGTCATGTGACATCATTCCACCCACCTAGAACTTAAGCAAAGAATGTAAGTGGATCATCAGGATCTTGCCAAGTGTCACCATCCTGCTAGCCTAGAGGTGATGTTAGCATAATCCCTTATACATTCAATATTGGGTAAGTAGATCACTGAGATCCATCTATGTGTCACTATTTAGCTATTTTGGAGGTGATTTCAACATATTTATTTGTACATTAATTCTTGGGTGAGCAAATCACCAAGAGTCATCCATGTGTTACCATCCTGCTACCCTAGGGGTGATGTGAGCAAAGCTAATTATATGGAATGTCCTAGGCAAGTAGATCATTAAGAGTTAACCACATGTCACTATCTTGCTAGCCTAGAGGTAACATTAGCAAAGATATTTTTAAGTATAGTTTCAGGCAAGTGGATCATCAAGAGCCATCCATATGTCACCATCCTATTCACCGAGAGGTGATGTCAGCATAGTTCCATGTATAGACTTTCCTAAGAAAGTAGATCATCGAGATCTTGCCAAGTGTCACCATCATATTAATCCATGACTAGAAGAGCAAAGTACACTAGGCTATAATGTAACTATGAGTGAAATAGTGACAAGTAGACACATGTCCTTCATATCGACATAAGAAAATAATAAAGACATGAATGTTATGCCTAAAAGAGAAGAAAATAAACATTTGTCACATTATGGTGATTAAGCATCTGAGAGTAGGCAAAAGAAGCCAAGTGGTAATAAATTCACAAAATCTACACAATAAAATTCAAACAAAATAATATATACCAAATAGAGAAATGAAGGTCATTGTTATTCACATGAATTCAAAGATTAATACATTCAATCCTTTGATATGACCATATTGGCATACAGTGCATGTTCCAACTGTAACTCAAGTCACAATTATAGTTTCATCAATAATAGTTATATAACTCTTATTCCACATCATTTTATTCTTCCAACGATGCCATATTAGCACCCCTCTAATTATACATATGTATCTCAATGATTGGCTAACTAGAAACTTTAGTTCCTAATTAGTTTGCATATACATGTTGTATTTTAGTAGCAAAACTCTATTCTAGATAATTCCATTGTACATGCATGCTTTGCATGAGAATTGACACACAATTATATTTTTTTACATGCATATTTTGCATGATGATTGGCATATAGTTCTATTTATAGAGATGTATTTTTAGACTTTATTTAATAGATGATGTCTTCCCCATCCCAAGCTTATTTATACTTGTATCCTCCTAGTCCCAAATGGAGGAGAATTTTGGCTATTAAGATTAATAGTAAATTTTGAATAAATTTCTACAGTAATTCTTAATGTGCAAATCTTGATTCTTCTCCAAACTTATGGATTTTGTAAGAATTTTTATCATTTTGTCTTCTTAGTATTTTGGTTTTACATTAGTTATCTTTTCAATATATTTATTCATATTTAACTATTATTGATTTGGATTGCTTTTTTTTTGTTAAGCATAATCCCCCTTGTAGATGTGCTAACATAATCTTAAAAACATAGCAAATTTTGATTATATATGCTTAATTTTACTATATTTCATGTTTCCTTGGATGTCTAAATGTACTTTATTGTTGGTGTTATCTTAAAATCTTGTGATAAACATTGGTTTATGATTGCTTGTCCAATCTTTAGTTTAAGTGTTGCCTTAGAAAATTTTCATCTTGAGGGGTCCTTCTCCTCTTTTTTGACCTACCTTTTCCTCTTTTTTGAATTTATTTTGAGTCTTACCCACCTCAGGTTAGAACCATCATCTATCCACCCATTTGAGGTAGATTCAGATTCATTTGTAGCTCACCCATTTGATTTAAACAAATTGATTCGCTCACTATTATTCCACCAACAAGTTGTTTATAAAACTAAATAGCCTAAAACTCATACCTTGGAGTGGATATCTTTTCACCAGTCCTAAAACATTAGAGGCTACCTTGTAAGTTTTATGGGGTGTTCATAAAACCCACATCAACATGAACTCATCTAGTGCTATAAAGAAGGTCTTTCAATCTCTGCCTTTATTTATTTGAAAATAATCACCTGAGTTGTCCTACAAGTATTCAAAATATTAACAAGGTCTACCTTACACACTAACTTATCATACCTACCTTTATAAATCCATGGAAAATTTAGGTCTAATAAGGGAGTTAGGAGAGCACCCCAGGCTCAATCATTCTCTCTAAGTAGACAACCTTGTATTCTACTATTCCCAATGGCCCAAGTTCTAACCTCACTAGCTAGTTCTACTATCAACATCATTCGAGCCATGCATGATTTACTAATAAACCCTAATAAGTATCTTTATTTAATCCCTTGGGACTTAGGATTGTTGAAAAACACATAAAGGCCTTCAAAACAGCCCTAGTAATATAAAATGTAACCCAAGAAGATGTGGAATGTAGAATTTTTCCCTTCACATTATAATATGTTACCTAAAATTGGTTTCTTAATATCCTGGAAGGTTCACTAATACCTTCTTGGCATAGTTTAGCCAAGTCACTAGCACAAGTGTTGTTTACCAACATTTTGCAACCATGAGAAGAAAACCAAATGAGCCAATATTATCCTTCACTGTTAGGTTCCAAAATATGTATACTCAGCTAGAAATCACCTACAAACCTATTGAGACTTTGACACTCAAAATGTACAAGAATGCTTTGGACCCTATGAATTATTTTTCTATGCAAAGTTATTGGTGTCGATATGTTGCCTTTGGCTTATTCTGAAGCTATCAATGTGGATAAATAATTGAACCCCCAAATGCAATCATTGGCCCTGCTTAAACTTGGTCCTATTTTTATAGCTTTCAACCCAATCCCAAACACAAATTAGAATATAATGGCCAAAACTAGAACCAATTGTACTCCCATGTTCCTTTAATCCATTCTCCACCCAATCATCATCTCAACTTCCTGAATAATTATGTGCCTAGCCAAAAAAATAGAATCAATCATTGATATTATTCAATATTGATACTACACATGGTCCTAATTCTGATTCCACAAAAATAGAATTGTAATTTATTCATAGGATGGTACATAAATTAAGTAATGAGTTTATAAAATGTAGAAATGCATGGGTAACACTAATGGAAAAAATACCAATCAGGTATTTGGATTTTATAGTTACAATAGCCTTTCAACAGGTTTGGAAAACATCCAAAACAATAGTCACCTAATAGGGTGCCGAAGATAAATATCATGGAAGTAGCACTTACTAACTATTGTTCAGTTCATAAACAACACAACATGGTGAGTTGGACTGATAGAGTTTTGTACTACCTCAGATATTTCAAAAAGAGATGATAGGAAAGAAGGTCTTACAAACCTGCTAGAACCATCTTCTTTTACTACTCCAAGACATCCCAATACAACAATGGTCTTTGATACCTATGACTTCCCACACCTAGTAGAGGATGAGAATGAATTAGAGGATAGTATTGATAAGTTCCATGCCTTCCAAAATTTTTAGAGGAATAATTAGACCCTAAGGAGTAAGCATCCTATTAATACTTCAATGCCTTTGAACAATAGTGCTACCATTTTTCTAGATGTTAAGGCTAACAACAATCCACCTCCTCCTAAGAGAGATAATAAATTACAAAATGCATATCCCCACATTAGATTCAGGTACATCTTTTTCAAGGACATGACAAAGATCAAGGCTAATATCACCCTGCATAAACTGGCTCAAATCACTGAATAGATAGAGTTATTGCTCAAGGCCCTAACTATAAGATCCTCTACATCTGACAAGTCCAAAATTACCCATGCAAACATGATGGTATATAAATACAAACCTAAAGTAGCATAATTTTTGTTCATTATCTAAATGTTTGGTAAAAACATCCACAACTATTTGATTGACTCAAGTGCTTCAACTAAAATGATGTTGAAATTTGTGTGTAAGAAACTAGGTTTTACCCCAAACAAGTGAAAGAGAGTTGTTTTACAGGTGGACAAGTCTTATGTACCATGTGTTGGAGAGTTGACTAATGTGCACATATAGCTTACACTAGAACCACATGTATAGGAGTACATTGATATCTTGGTTGTGGACATCCCAAAATCTTATGGCATATTACTAAGCCAGGATTGGTCTAAGACACTGAATGGATACATGGCCACTAATTTTTCACACATGTGGTTTCCATAGAAAGGTGTAGCCAATCAAATTTAGGTAGATAAGGAAACAAAGATGAAGTACCTAATTATAGAGTATAATGCAAAGAATGAGAAGTTTGAATTTATATCTTTGCATTTGGGAGTGTACACATTTGCCACCAATATAGAGCTTTCTAAACTAATTTGAAGGTCATTCTCAGTTATGGAGTCTCCATTTTGATGAAACAAGATCAAAACAAGGGTCGAGTGTTGTTTGGGCCTTGACAGACCTAGATGGTAAGTAGTACTAGTTGCATACATGTTATAATTTCCTTTCACCAATAATAGAGTTTACTATGAATCTCTAATTCTCATCTTATAATTCACATTGAAGCATAAGATAAACTCGTTATAAATATTTAGTGATTTTGAATTGGTTGTTAACCAGATCATAAAGAAATATCAATACAAGCTTGCCTACTTGAAGAAGTATAAGCATCAAACATGGGACTTGATTGAATTATTTGAGGCATTTGACTTCATAACCATCCTATGGGAACAAAACAAAATAGCATATTCACTAGCAGCCTCAATTGCAATCTATCACCATTCTAGGAGTCCAAAATGTTAAAAAAATATGTGGAGCTCGTTCCTTGCCCCTTTGTCCCAAACAATGTAGAAAATTTCCAAGTATTTGAGGATGATCAATAGATTTTCTAATTCATGAGAAGTTATGGGACCTTTGAATCTCAACTAATAGATGAAGAAGATGTTGAACCCATGCATATTGAAGATCTAGGAGAGGATGGTGTCCTACAAGTGAAGGAGAATCACATCCCTATAGGGATGTTTCCCTAGAGTGAGTTTTTGATGTAGATCCAAAAGATTAAAAGCAAAAATAGTTCAAAGTAACTAAGTCTTATTTCATCAAAGAGAATCTAGGAACCAACTAACATCCTTAGTATGTGAACCTAGGTTAGAGTTATGCTAAAAGTGAGAAACAAAAATTGAATATCCTGCTAGAAAAATACAAAGATGTGATCACCTAGACATACGAGGACCTGAAAGTCTTTAACTCTAGAGTCATCACACATACCATTCCATTGATTCTACAACACAAGCCTTTTAATCAAATACAAAGGCCAATTAAGCTAATTCTAGAACCTCTCATCCAAAAAAAGTTACAAAAGCTACTAGATGCCAAGATTGTCTTCCCAATCAAGCATTCCACCTAGGTGGCCAATCTAGTACCTGTCAAAAAGAAGAATAGCTAAATCAGACTCTGTGTTGATTTTAGAAACTTGAATAGAGCATCAAAGAAATATAATTACCCCTTCCTTCATTGGATGAGGTAATTTAGATGGTAAGTGGTTCTGAGATGATGTCCTTTTTGGATGGATTCTCAAGATATAAACAAGTATCGTACAAGCAAAAAATAGAATAAAGGTTGCCTTTACCACCAAGTGGGTAACTTTTGCATATAAAAGGATGTCTTTCATCTTAATAAATTTAGGATTAACCTTTCAGAGAGCGATGTAATTCACCCTTCAAGGGGTCATTATCAAATGCATCATCATATACATGGATGACTTGACATTATATTCAAAAAATAGAGTTGATCATGCGGGCCATCTATAGAAAGTATTTGATAGATGCAAGAGACATGGATTTTCCCTTAATTCAAAGAAGAGTATCTTTGGAGTTACTAAAGGGAAATTATTAGGCCATGTCATCACTAAATATGAGATCTCCATTGATCTAGAATGAGTTTAGTCCATTTCCAAACTGACACCTCCCAACAACAAGAAGGGATTGAAGTCTTTCTTTGTTAAGATTAAATTTGTAAGGAAATTCATTAATGTTTTTACAAAGATTATCAAACCATTGAATTCTATGCTAAAGCAATATGCTAAGATAGAGTGGATAATAGAGGCTACGAGAGATTTTTAATACATCAAGACTGTCATTGTTTAATCCCCAGTCCTAATCAACCCAAACTTCAATAAATATTTTTATCTATAGTTGTTCACTTTAGAACATACTATAGTTGTTGTACTTACATAGAAGGTGGATGATAATGAATATATCATTGTCTTCATGAGCACCAATCTGAAAGATGCAGAGTTTAAATACTCTATGATAGACAAACAGATATATGCATTGATCAAAGCTATGAAAAAGTTTAGGCATTATATTTTGAGGAAAAAAACATATGTTATTATCCCAAATTTAGTTTTCAAGCTAACACTTGGCCAGAAGGAATTAGGTGATAGAAGAGGTAAATGAATGGCCAAACTTCAAGAGTTTGATCTTGAACTCAAGCCAGCTAAGATGGTGAGAGACTAGGGAACCATCCAACTAATGATCGAGACTGATCCATGAATTAGTATTGAATAAATTAATGAAACTCGGGTATTTGGTGGTGAGTGGTATGTTCAAATCATTCATTATTTATTTACAATAACATGCCCCCTAAGTTAAATAGATATCGAAGAAGAGATCTTATGCTCAAATCAACTCATTATATGATCAAGAAGTAAGTATTATATAGAAAAAACTATGAAGGCATATACCTAAGATGCATTTTAAAATAATAAATTGCAGACATCTTGGATAATTTACATCATAATATTGGCATTGGACATTCCTCAAGTAACATAACTCACAAAATTCTCAAGATAAGATACTATTGGCCCATGATCTTCAAAGATGGACATAATCATGTCAGGACTTGTCATGATTGCTAGATATTTGGGGAAAAAGAAGTGAATTCTATCATGCCTTTGTAACCATTCATTAAAGGAATCAGTTGTTCCAAATGGGGTCTTAACTTTATTGGGGTAATTAACCTAAACTCTTCAGTAGAGCACAAGTTTTGCTTAACAACTATTGACTATTGTACTAGATGGACAAAAGTTTTGGATACTAAGAATTCTAGAGCAATCAATGTCATTTAATTTTTGGAAGAAAATGTACTGACTAGGTTTGGTACTCTTATTTATTTGGTTTATGATAACAGTCCAACATTCTAGTCTATAGAATTCACTGAGTGGGCCTATAACAATCAAATTACCATCAAGTTCTCATTGAAATACTATCCACAAGAGAATAGAGTGGCTGAGTCTACCAATAATAATCTTATGGATGCCATCAATAATTTAACACAAGATAAACCAAGAGAATGGTATCTCTTATTGAAATATGTATTATGGATAGATCGAACCAAACACAAGTAAGCTCTCAAGGCTTCACCTTTTATGCTAGTGTATAGGAAACATCTTATTTTATCCATTACTCTTAAAATACCAACATACCAATTCATGTAAGATTATATGCGATAATATTAAAAAATAAAATATAGACTACTTGATATAGTCTAGATGGAAGATGCAAAATTAAAGCACTGCACAAACATCAAGAAATTGTCAAAAGATGGTTTGAAAAAAGGCCTAAGATCAAGGCCTTCAGGATTTAGGGTCTAGTGTTTATATGGGATGAAACACATGAAAATAAAGGAAAACATGATAATTTCACTCCTTTATGCATTGGGCCATATAAAATATCACAAATCTTAAGTAATAATGTCTTTCGCTTGAAGGATCTACAAGTTAATGGACTTATCTTTCCAGTTAATTGATAGCTTTTGAAACATTATTTCATGGATGCTTCAACTAGAGACGCTTTTAAGTGACTATAAGTGAAAATGTACATTTAGAATTATATTATATTTCTTACTTTTTAGATTAGATTTCATGTTTTCTAAATTAGATTTCCTACTTTCTAAGATTAATTTTTTATGTTTTCTGCATTTGCTTTCAATAAATTAATTATTATACTTTATAGTTCAATTTTATAAAATTATAAAATAGACCAACTAATTTCCTATGTTGTATTTATAAAAGAGATACCATAAAAAATAAGGGGATGATTTAAAAGGATGCACAACTATTTTTCACATGGATTTATTATGACAGTACTTGAGCTTCTTAGGATTGAGTTATATATTATGACTGAATTAGGTTCTGCTTAGACTTAATGAGTGTATTGAACATCTGAGATTTACTCTGATATACTCATTAAATTTTTAGAAAGACTTTCAATTTCTAAATATTAACTACACTATTATGTGTTAAAACTTGGATGAGAGATAATAAACATCAAAATGGAGACACACTGACATGGGCATATTGATTAAAATAAATTTTATTATACATAAACCTAAGCAATGGTGATTCCCAACCCTTATTATATTTATATTCCAAAAAATAATTATCATATAAACTGATAGAATATTGGTGATTCAAGTAATCTCTATCAAGGCTACAGATGCATGGCTAGCAATAGAACAAGGCTTTGAATGAAATCATAAGTATCTCTATCAAGGCTATGGACACCTGGTTGGTGATAGAGCAATGCCCAAGTTTCCCTTACTCTTTGGTTATAAAATATGAGATCAAAATGAAACCTACAGTGTTTATTCAGGACTTTGTCAAAACTCTCATAACAAGGAGAAATCGAATTTCACATACTCATACATAGATCTAAGGAATGGAAAGGGTTAGTATGTTGCATGAGTAAGTATGAGTCTTTTTCAAGATTTGGTTTGTTTATTATTTTCTTGGTAGGGTTGAAATTATTTTATGATACATTTTTGAGATTTTGGGTTCTCAAATACTCAAGAGTATTTTCCCCTTTGACTTGCCATTTATTGTGCCCTAATCCACACACCCCATTTTAAAAATTCAAATAGGGCCCCACTATTGATAGGATATCACTATTAAAGGTCTTATGAACTATAATTCTATGACATGGTGTTTAAAAAACAAAAACTTAAAGACTTTATCTAAAACTAGGAGGAATTTGTTTGCCTTCTCTTGATCTCTTTTGTTTTCTTGACGCAATTGATAGGAATTTGTTTAGAAGTTTATAGAGTGTTTCTAAGTTGAAAAGAGAATCAAAGATATGCATGATTTATCTTTGGTCTTTGATTTTCTTTTAAATTTTAAAAGGCTTCTATGTACATGTCAAATTTTGGATTTAACAACTAACTAGGTTGGCATGTTATGTTGTTCAATGGGTTCCTTGCCTTTGTTTGGTCTTAAATAGGTTATTTCACACTTTGGAATTTCATAAAACATCCCAAATCTCATTTAATATTTAAATGTGTCATCATTCTTCTTACCTAAAACCTAAGTAAAGAATTTAATTCAAGATCTTACCAAGTGTCACCATCCCACTAGCCTAAATGTGACATTAACACAGTCCCTTATACGATTGATCCCAAGAAAGTGGATCATCGAGTTCCATCCAAGTGTCACTATCCTACTAGCCTAAAGGTGACATCAGCAGATCTATTTGTAAAAAAATCCATGAAAAAGAGATTGTTGAGGATTTTCCACATGTCACCATCCCACTAACCCGAAGGTGAAGTTAGTAGAGCTACTTGTGTGAAAAGTTTCAAACAAGCAGATTGCTGAGAACCATCCATGTGTCACTATCCTACTAGCCCAAAGGTGACATTAGCAAAGCTATTTATATGTAAATTCTCAAGTAAATGGATTTTTGATATTCTTCCATGTGTCACCATCACATTCACCTAGAAATGACTTCAGTATAATTCTATGTATGGACATTTTTGAGCAAGTAGATCACCGAGATCTTGCCAAGTGTCATCATCCCACTAACATGTGTCTAAAATAGTAAAGTACACTAGGCCATAACATATCTATGAACATAATCAAATAATAAAGACACTTTTTTTTTGCCTGAAAGAGTGAAAAAGAAACATTTTTCATATTATGGTGACTAAGCATCTAGGAGTAGGCAAAAGAAGCCAAGTGGCAATAAATTCACAAAATATGTGTAATAAAATTCAAATAAAAGAATATAAAAATAATAGAGCAACAAAATCCATTGTTATTCACATGAATTCAAATATTAATCCATTCAATTCTCTGTTATGACCACATTGGCATATAGTGCATGTTCTAATTGCAACTCAAGTCACAATGATATTTCCATTTATAGTAGTTCTATAGCTACTATTCCACATCATTTTCTTCTTTTATCATTGCCATATATGCACCCCTCTAATTATACATATGTATATGCATGTTTAGATAAGTGGGAAAGTTAGTTTCTAATTTATTTTTCTTATACATATTGTATTTTAGTCATATAACTCTATTCTAGGAAATTCCATTATACATGCATGCTTTGCATGAGAATTGACACCCAGTCCTATTTTTGTACATGCATATTTTGCATGATGATTGACATACATTTTTATTTCTATAGATATGTTTTTAAACTTCACTTTTGAGATGATTCCTTCCCCATCCCAATCTTATTTATACTTGTATCCTCTCAATCCCAAAGTGAGCAGAATTTTGGTTAATGAGATTAATAAGAAATTCTAAAGAAAGTTTTACAGTTATTATTGATATGCATATCTTGATTCTTATCTAAACTTGTGGATTATGTAATAATTTTTGTCATTCTAGTTTCTTAGTCTTTTGGTTGTGTATGAGTTATTTTTTCAATATAGTTATTCATATTTAGATATTACTGATTTGATTTGTCTTTTGTATGTTAATCATAATCCCCCTTGTAGATATGCTAACGCAATCTTGAAAACACAATAACCTTTGATTATATATGATTAATTTTATTGTTTTTCATGTTTATTTTAATGTATAATTGTGCTTTATTGTTTGTGTTCTCTTAGCAACTTATGGAAAACATTGGTTTTGTATTACTTGTCCAACCTTTAGTTTAAGTGTTGGCATAGAAAAGTTTCATCTTGGGTGTTCAACAAGTCTTATTTTATGCACTACCTTTCCCTCTTTTTTGATTTTATTTTGAGTCCTACCCACATTATCTTAGAACCATCATCTATCCACCCATCTCAATTTGATTTATACTAATCCATAGCTGACTCATACATGGTAAACAAATTGTTTTGCTCATTATTATTCTACCAATAGGTTGTTTACAAAATTGAATAACTTGTAAATCATGCCTTGGAGTGAATATATTTTCACTAATCCTAAAATGTTATAGGATATATCATAAGGTTTCTAGGGTTTTTATAAAATCTGTATCATTAATAACTCATGTGCACACAACTCAATTAATCTTAAACATCAATACCAATTGTCTATACATGAAATCCACCTAAATAGAAACCAACTAACATGACATTCAAGAAAACAACATCATGAAACAAACACAATCATCCCAAAGAGAAGAAATAAAAGGAATTTACGTAGATGCATCAATATCGACATTGGACCAAGCCTCCTAGGAGTTATGAATAATTAATTCCTCCTACTGATCAATACCACTATTTACTAAGGAATCAGCCACATCATTTGCCTCTCTAAAGCAATGTGAATCCCCTAAGATTGAGAGAGACTCCAAATCCTCCCAAAATTATTTTAAGATGTTATTGAGATTCTAAGTAACCAACTTTGCATATACAAACAACATTGATGATGACCATTAATTCACTTTTAATGACCAACATCTTGATACCAAATTAAATTTTTAATCTAACTCTTGACACTTATTCTTGAGCTTTAGCCTCATTATTGGCCCATCCATAATTTTCATGAACGTTGCTCTAGTCAGGGATCTTGAATAATCTCAAATAACACAACTAGTCCCTGAAGCCCCTGGATTTCCTCTTTTTGCCCCAACAAAGTAAAATTTGAACATACCTGGGGGAGGGGGTAACCAATAAAAATGATCAACCCTCTTATGACCCTTACTCGATACAATCTTGAGAGGATCAATTTTAACGATGAACTTGAGTTGATTATTTAACATGTAGTGCATGTGTTTCTATGATGTATAAATGACTGCTAAATAGGGTTTCTCAATTGGAGTATAATTTATCTCATATGAAACTAAATTCCTATTGAGATAGTAGATATCCCATTCTTTTTCATTCCCATCGTGTTGAACTACGAGGGATCCCAAAGCACACTAATTACTGAGATGTATAAAATTAATGGTTTCCTGGGTGTTGGTGGTACCAAAAATGGAGGCTTAAGTAAATAATATTTGAGATATTCAAAAGCCTTTTAAAATTTTGAACTCCAATAGAATTGTGCCCCTTTATTAAGAAGATGTGTGAAGGGTTGACATTTTTCGGCTAGTTGTGAGATGAATCAATGGATGCCCTGTAATTTGCCTTGTAGAATATAAAGTTGCTTGATATTTTTAGGAGGATACATTTATGTAATAGCTTTAACTTTATTTGGGTCAACTTCAATGCCTCGATGAGATACAATAAACCCAAAGATTTTTCTTGGTGTTAATCTAAACACACACTAATTAAGATTGAGTATGACTTTATATTTTATTATCCTTTAAAATATTATTTGGAGAACTATTGGATGCCCAACCCATGTTTGAGACTTGCCCAATATATCATTAATATAAGCTTCAACTATGTCATACATCATATCATAGAATATGACTCATATCATGAAATGTGATTATCATGGTTCTGTAATATGTGGCACCAACATTCTTGAGTCCAAAAGGCATGACTTCATAGTAAAACATGCCCCATAGAGTGGTGAAGGGAGTTTTATGTCGATCTTTTGGCATGATGTGAATATGATTATAGATAGAATCCATCCATGAGTGATAGCATCTAGTATCTAGTAGTGGAATCCATAATCATATCCATGTTAGGTAATGGAAAATCATCCTTGGGGCAAGCCTTGTTGATATCCCTGAAGTCAATGCAAATGTGGATTCCTCCTTTGGGTTTACCAAGAGGCACAATGTTATAGATCCAATCAGAATGGTCAATAGGATGATTAAAACTATCTTCTAGTAGCTTTTATAGCTCTTCTTTGACAAAAATCACCACCTTTGGATGCATCTTACAAAGTTTTTATTTAATTGTCTTTGCATCTAGATGGACCACTAAGTGGTCAACAACCAAATTTAGGTCAAGGCATAGAATATCATCTTATCACCAAGTGAATATATCAATGAATTCCTTGAGAAGAGAAATTAGGATCTCCCATTCTCTAGGGTTTAAATGGGCTCCAAGCTTCATGATCTTAGGTTTGTCTTTAGTTTCAATGTTAACATCAATAGTTTCTTTGACTAGGCATGGAGACTGATCTTGTAAATAGGTCATAGGAGAAGGCAATTGGTATTCTTTAGGTGATTGGAAAATGTCTAAAAATTATAAGAAAAAACTCATCATATTCCTTTTGTTCTTCTGGACTAAGAGAATTTTTGGATAATATGCTAATGCATTTCTTGGGAGACAAACTATCTTGATCTTATTATGATTCTTTTGATTCTATTCAATTATTATATTTAGTTTGTTCCCTCAAATATGCACCAGGTTATAGATTTATTTTGAACCCTTTTATATGGTCTCTTGATGGCATATGGTCTCTTCCATGCATAAATTCCAAAATGCCTTCATCATTTTGGAAAATGTCAAAGGAAGACCCATTTTATTGATCCCAATCAATAAGAGATGGATGGTGAAGGTCAAGGCTAATGGTGCAGATGGAGGTGTCAATGAAAAGGTTGGTGCCAGTAAGATCCTCATATAGACTATGACTGGAACCTATTTCAACATCCTCATTAGAAGAAGACTCCTCAAAAATCAAATAAGTGTCTAAAATGACATCATAGGGATCACCACCAGGTGGTTTGTATCCCAAACCTTGATACAACCTATTTTACCAACTGGGATTAGTTCTAATATGCCTTATTCATGGAGGCCTAATCATTTCCCTTTATATTTCATAGTTTGACATGTGTGATTTGATTTAGAGTATTTTAGATCTTGGAAATAAGAAGTAAAACCCATTTATGTTAACTAGGAATCATCAGATCTTTCAAGTTGCTCTTTTGACAATAGCCCTAATTTAGCAAAGGATATTGATCCAAACTGATGGGTAATCATCTTAACCTTTTGTATAGTAGGACACCCGTAATTACAAGATTACAAGGGTAGATCACCGACATTGAATGTGTGGTGTTCATATTCTCTACACCTTTTAAGAATAATCTTGATATGAGTAGATGTAGGTGGGTTAGAAGAAGTAGATGGAAATTCATCAGGATGGAAATTTTTATTGGACTTAAGTGCTAAGAAAATATAGATTGTGATCAAGTCTTTCCATTGTTTGGTAGCTACAGAAAAATTGTGAATCACCTATAATAGTAACTTACATCCCTAAGTGTGGAAATTACAAGCATTGGTGAAGAGTGGAAGAAATGGACCACATATCATGGATCTAAGGATTTATCGAGAGGATGTTATAATTTAATTCAAATTCAACTACATAGATGAGTGTTTGATGTATGAGTCTCACCATGAAGGAAGGTAGATGGTTCCAACTGACTATCTCTCATTATCATCATAAGCCTTAATTATAATTAGTTGGGGCCTAAGTGTTGATTCAGAATATGAAAATTCCTTGATTAAACTGATGTTACAAAGATTCAAAATTTATCCTCTATCAATAAGTACCTATGGGATCTTGTGATTGGAAATGGACACCTCGATATAGAGGGGTAATTGTGATTAGATCCAATTACTGGAATATCCTAGGGGTTGAAAGTAATTTATTGTGAGGATGACAGGTGTCCAAAAAGGGATTATAACTAGCTTGCATCAATGTCTGTAGGGACTTTTGACTCATGAAGGATCTTATTAATGATATCATGATGGACAAATGATAATTTGAGAAGATCCAAGATTGATATGGGCTAGAGTCTTCTCAAACTATTAGATAATGTCATAGTTTCCATCAAAAGGGGTCAAGGGACATTTAAATACATTGACTTTAGGTGAAGCCCTTTGATTTGGGGCCTTAGGAGGTGCCCAATATAGTGATCTTGCTACATCGAGTAGTGACAGCATAATTAGAAGATGCCCATTTGACTTTGATTACTGGACGTTATCGGACTAGAGACTCATCGAGTGTTTTGGCCCTAATCTTCTTTATGACAACTTGTTATTTGATATGGCCAACGAAGGAATCATACTGATAGGTTATTTTTTTATAATCAACATGGTTTAATGTGAAGGATTGACCTTGTTCCTTTTGCATATTCTTTTATTTTTTATCATGCTTTGGGAAGAGATCTTGATATATACCTAATTGTTGATTCTTAGAAGAAGATGATAGTTCTTCACCTTCAACTTCTATTTCACCCTTCTCAATCAAATCTTGAATACAGTTTGTTAACTACATGCATCTTCTAGTATCATGTCCCTTGACATGGTGATAATGGAAATATTCATATTCCTTAAACCAATATGGTCATAATTTACTTTCATCAAGAGGCTTTATTTTTGGTAAGTTGATCATGTTTTCAACTATAATTTTCTTCAAGATGTTTTCCATAGGCTCATCTAGATTTGTATAATGTCATTTCCTTGAGTTAGTCTTTGGTCTTTCTCTAGGTATAGTAATATTTGATGCACTTTGATGTTTAGAAGTTGAGCCTTGGATTGTTTGTACATGCTTAGCATTAGTTACACCATCTATAATAACATTCTTATTTTTGTTGAGAAACTTGAGCCTTTCAAAAAGGGTGTTGTTTTGATTTTGACCATTCTTTGAAAATATCTTGATTACCCCTATACTAGTAAGGGCCTTCTCAATCTAGATGCTCTTTTCAACAATCTCATCAAATGTAGTACCACATTGTAACTTTAGATGATAGGCCAAGTCTTGATTGAGATTGTCAATGAAGATGGTGGCTAACTCTTTTTTAGGGATTGAACAAGGGATCCAACTTGTGAGGGTTCATCATTATTGAAGAAATTATGAAAAGTTTTCTTTGTTTATTTGCTTTGTTTTGTATAGATCTAACATAGTGATGTTATGCTAAACATTATAGGATAAATGGTAGATGACCTTCTCAATCAATTCAAAATGATGAAATGGACTCCTTGGGTAGATGTATGAACCATTCTAGGGTAGGGCCACCAAAACTTCTAGGAAATAATCTAAGCATGTAGGCATCGCTATAAGTGATCTTGTGACATGATATAAATAACTCATTGACATGTTCCCTTTGGTCCCCCTTTCCTTTATATTTATCAAACTTGGCAGGCTCAAAGTGGTTCATGTCGAGAGGATATGAACAAAAATACTTGAACTTGTACTTCTTGTCTTGTGCTCATGTCCATAACTTGGAGAGCATCTTTAATAGCTTTCAACTCTTAGGAAAATGTAGGATTAGACAATGGATTGGAGGTGGATTAGGATAGTGGATTAAGATTATTTAAATTTTTATTAGTAAGCGACAAGGCATTTTTGCCATGCTTTTTGGGTGAGTGATACTTGTGCGCCTAATAATTTATTTGAGAAGCAAGGCAATTGACATCTTGGATTATTTGGTTTAAATGATCAAGCATGGCTTGCTTGTAGTCTTTCTCAGCTTGGTCCTCTAAAATGGATGTCCTCTTGTTGACCTCAACTCATTTAACATTATTAGTCTTGAGCGAGGATTATTCATTTTCAACTTCTTACTCATCATTGACTTCCTGGCCATAGAATTCTTGGTTATCAACTTTAGGACTGATTATGAGTGGTATCATGATGTGGAAGACTTCAAACAAGGTTATTTAAGTGGTTTTGGTTAAATTTAGGTGATAACCTTGTTTATATCTCAATAAGGTCTGTTAATAGTGATTCTTGATTATCATGAATACACTATTCAATTTGGGCTTTATTATCATCATTATTCAAAAAATCATTTTGGTTGTCTTCATCACCTCTCGGGGTATGCATGTCACTAAGGTTTTCTCCCTAATCCCAAGGTTGTTCGCCCAAATTCCCAAGGATATCATCAGTCTAATTTGATGTTTGTCCAATCTTTAATTTTCATGCACAAGTGAGATGTGCCATGTAAATAGATGTGTCAGATAGGTGGATGATAGGAAGCTTGGCTTTAGGTTGATTAATTTGATGTGAAAGATGATTAATATTTATATGGGGTATACCTTTGAGCAAAAATGTATATAAGACGAGCTAGTATGATTGATTAAAACAATGATAGGGGATATTAACCTAGGTTTGACTTGAATGATGATGGGGGTTGGGATCAAACCAGCACAATGATGAGTGCTATCAAAATGATGATGGTTACTAGGTTCGAACTAGTAGATTGATAGGATAATGATGGGTGTTGAGTTCAAACTAGCAGGGTGACAAGTGCTATCAAGATGATAATGGGTACCAAATTTAAACCAATAGAGTGACAAGATGACATGATTTGACCAAGAGAGGGATCAAGGTAATGACAAATTTGCTCAAGATAGATATAGACAGGTTACAAGTGTGTTTTGTCTTGGATACAAGGGCAACTAGGATAGGTTTAGACTATGTCAAGAGGGATGACTAGGTTTTGGATGGGTTTGACTTGGTGTTTAGGCAAACTATGAGTAAGATAAGAGATAAGATTGGACTAAGACAAGAATGAAATGATTATTAAATCAAACTTTAGGTATGATGATGGTTGATAGGGTTTTGATATAGGATAAGATGAGGATTGTCTAGCGAAGATTGGACAAGGGATATAAGTTTGACCTAGGGTTAAGTTTTGATTAGGTAATTGGTTTGTGTGTAGGTCTTTAAAGATTGTAGATAATTATGGTCTTGACAACACACAAACAAGAGAAAGTAACCCATTAGCATATAACTAGTAACTAATATGGGATTACAACTCAACACCCAGCTCATCGAACAACTCGTGATGAGAGGTGATTAGATTAGTCACCCAACCCTTTCTCACCATCTATGCCTAGGGAGTGATCTTTGGGGATGTTGTTTCCCTTACCCTAGGAATTTATTACTACCAAAGGGTCTTATTCTAGGTTAAACAAAATTTCTAAGGGAGTCCCCTAAACACCTTATGGTATGTGGGGCCTGAGTCTGCATAAGGTATTGTTTGACATCTGCATGTTAGAGTATTACATCCTCATTTCATGGAATCATTTATGAGGATTTTTGCTTAGCTTAAAGATAATTGTCCTTGATATTTATTATTACATCTTGATTCCTCACTAAGCAAATTATTTTATTATTCATAGATATTTATAGTTGACAAATTTGAATTTGGATATTTTATCTAAGCTTTGAGATATATGTTATTATGGGACAGTAGGATATTGCTTAGATTACATGATTACATTGCTATGAGTTAGATGTAGTGTATATTTGTTTACATTATGAATATGTTGATTTGTTATTTTAGTTATATTTTATGATGTAAGTTTACCATGTTGTTATGGTCTAACTACCTGGTTGTTGTGAAGTTGATACAAGAGAACTCATTCCTCAGAGCATGACAAAGGGAGAGCATTATCAAAAAAAGTGATGTAGATGGAGATGTCAGAGGTTGATAGAGAAAATAGCTAGAACTATGCACACACCACATTAGCTAGCACATTTTAGATGCATGATAAAATGGTTAACATAATGTATTTTGATGTCATTTGCATTAGATAGTCATTTATTCATGGTCTGTTAGCATAGTTAATGGTTTTATGGAACTCATTTTACATGATTTACGTGT
Source organism: Torreya grandis (assembly GCA_037957365.1). Taxonomy (NCBI): domain Eukaryota; kingdom Viridiplantae; phylum Streptophyta; class Pinopsida; order Cupressales; family Taxaceae; genus Torreya; species Torreya grandis. The sequence continues at coordinate 1,370,842 of JARHVA010004355.1, read as the reverse complement.
ATGATCATTAAATGTTGTTAGAAATGTAATTTTTATAGTTACATTAAATCTAGATTATTGATTTATGAATTTATCATTTAATTGTTATGGCATTTTAAGATGCTAATTAAATTAGTGAATTTACTAGTTTTTATAGTTAATGTTAAAATGAATAAAATTTTAAAAATTTCCTATTGAGAAGAAAAAATGAAAGAAAGAAAAATAAAATAAATAAATAAATAAAAAGGGAAAGGTATCAGTTTAATAAAAATAAAGTCATTAAAATAATGAGAAAAACAAAAAACAAGGAAAAGAATCTAAAAAGGAGAAGAATCTGTAAAAGAAAAAGAATGTGCCCTTTTTATCTTAAGGGAGATTATGAAAAGATCATCATAGATATTTTTTCAATGAGAAAGGTGTAGCACAGAGAAAGGCATATCACATAGAGGAGAAGGAAAAAGAAAGGACGCAATCCAATGGAAAAAATTCTAGGTAGACAAAGTACTTAATTTTTATGTATATGTTCAAGAACTGTGCAATAAATACTTGTGTATTTATCTATATGTATGAATACATATATGTTGGTTGTATATATTTGAATATGAATTATGTGTGTGTATATATATAGGATAATGAATACATGGTGTCTCACATATAGAGTTTTGTGGTGATATATGCTTGAAATAAGAGTCAAAATGTGTGTGGTAAATGGAAATAAGTAGTTTGTCTATCCTGCAGATACCGAATCCATCTCTTTACATGTATACATTTTAATATTAGATACCTATATTAATAATAATATCACCAAATAATAATATGTGATTAGATACTTGATACTCATATTAATCACAGTATACCTAAATAGCATCTATATACCCATATAATAGATACTTATATTAATCATAGGTATACAAATAATAATACCAGATACCTATATTAATCGTAGTGATATGTACACAGTCTGTGAATAATAATAGTCTGTCTACCATGCAAATACCGAATTCATATATATATATATATATATATATATAGTATTACAATACAAAAGATTAGATTGTCTATATTTACATTAGTAACTAAATATTTTTTGAATAATAGCATATTATAATTGTTTATTTAGAGCAATGACTTAAGTATTATAGTGTAGCGACTTAATTTTTATATGAATTAACTTAATTTTATATGCAGTGACTTAATTTTATAGAAGCAGTAATTTATTTTGTCAAGCAGGGACTTACTCTAGTCATGCAGTGACTTTATAAAGGATCTTGTTTCTTATAGAGTATGTACTTCAGTTTTATGAGGACAATGCAATGGATAAAAATCCATCACTCAAGTCCCTAAGTCTAAGTAAATTCACATCATTAATGTTTCATAGTTGTGTTGCATTGAGACCTTATATTTCACATATATAAGGATTTCACTTCTTATAAGGTTCGTGTGCTAATAACTAGAGCGATAGTTTTGGATGAGTCTTATGAGCGGTGCTTGCATGCTATATAATTCTTTAATTTAATGAATTGATTTTCAATGACTTAAAAATAAGGGTATATATTTATTTAAAAAATTCATAGCTAATATCCTAGTATGATTGTGTCAGAGAAGGGTATCGATCCATATAGTCGTTATATCTCAGGGATATCATGATATAACCTGACATAGTATATATTTTATAAGTCACTAGCATATTATAACTTCACTACTATGTATACAAAAACTATATATCCCTAGTATATTATATTAATCACATATTATTCATATAAGTCACTAGTATACAAAGGTATTCCTGTAATAATTATAGTATGTTATCAAGAGATTCAATATAGAATATATAACAGAATAATATTTGTTGGGTGAATATTTTGTCATCAACTAAATGAAGACAAAATTGTTATATCAGTCATAGCATAATGAGATAAATCTCTCATCTCAACAAGGGGAGGATCCCTATAAACTATTATAAACTAAACCTATACTAAATACTAACTAGTGGGTAGAATCACACTATCTATTTCTCTTTTTTCAGAAATGATGTTCACAAAATAGAGGAAAAAACCTGTGTGATAACTGAATCCATTTCTCTTTTTTCAGAAATGATGTTCATAAAATAATAGAAAAACTTCTCAGGTGATAACTGGATCCACAAGAAACCCATGAAAGCACAAAGTCTTTCGTTGCTTCTCTTACTGATTAAGTACGTAGGACACCATAGAATGAAGTGTAGCCCAAAGTCTCCACTACAAACTACAACAGAGTATATGATCACAAAGGATAAAAAGAAGTTCAAAGCCTTTCCAATATCATTTGTGTTTAAACACAAAATACACAAGCTAAAGACAATTATGGTAGCACAAAGTATCCACAATCAGCTTCAGGACATCTTTCAGATTATTTTCACTTGCTCTACGTATTTGATCAAACAAATAAGACTGTATTTAAGAAAAAACATAAGAACAATTTCTTACATAACACAAGTTATTTCAACACAAAGTTTGAAAGGTCACTTTCTTTCTCATTCACCTGACAAAATATGATTAACAATCTGAGCTCAAAGTCTCAAAAATGCCTTTTCATTTGGGCAGAGTTTTGCTTCCAATAACTAAGAGATCTTCTTCATTCAAAATGAGAGATTACAATATATAGCATCCAAAGAAAGACTTTGGTGCTTGTTTTCACAAAATGGACCATGTTGCATTGAATTCATTAGAAAGAGGAAGTTATGTGCAGGGGTCATGCTGGAGCAAGTTACCAGTCCTGACTTTGGTGTTTAACTCATATCAAATGTCTTCTCCAAAGCATGGGTTACCTGATCCTCTAAAAGGCAAGGCCACTCCTCTTTATGATACTTACATGATTGTCCACTCATCTTTACTCAAATAAAGAAAAATAGGCCGTGTCATTGAATGCTTGCGCTCTCTGATATCCACCTAGTGGATTGTTCCACCCACTGGAATAACTCTTCCACCGATGCTTCTGGATTCTCTATTTGATTCCCTCTTTCCTTTCTATATTTTTTCTCTTCCTGCTAATTTGAGCTCTTAGGGCTATCTTCTCGCCTTATGTTGGCTTCTTCAGCTCCTTTCTCAGTAGATCACTGAGTTTGTCCTCGGGTCTGCATTATTTGAAAATCAATGGTTATTCCATAATCTTGAATTTGATGTCCATGGGGACGTCACCGGTCACTTGAAACATTTTGAACCTTGAACCATATTTTTAGAGTTCATCAGTTCAATGGTTCAATGGTTCAGTGGCTCAATATTTTATGTTTTTCAAAGAGTCATATTCGCTCAGTCTTCTTATGAATTCAATTCAATGTATCATTGAACCAACTATTTGAACCTTTTGCTAGAACCTTCCGCTCGAACCTTTTTGAACCTTTGAACCGTTTTGAACCTTTGAACCATTTTGAACCTTTGAACCATTTTAAATCAGAGTTCAACGGTCCAACAGTTCAATGGTTCAGCGACATTCATTTCAAATCATTGAACCCCGCCGTTGAACCATCCTTATCAATTTTAGGAAATGCCTGTTAAGTTGTGGAGCTAAAAGCTTCACTATTATGCAAATATGGAGGTTGTTGGGCTTAGCTAGTAGTCGGCATCGGCAGTATCACCGACATCGGTCAAGCGTGGATCAGATCTAACCGACATCGGTCAGGGATCAGTCGACGTCGGTCATATGTAGACCGACAGTGACCGGCGTCAGTCACCTGTGTGTGTGCATTTGCATGCATTTCCAGAATTAGATTTGTTCTAATTTTAAGAGGATAGAGTGTTTGCATGTAAAGACTAATTTTAGTCTTGAGTCTGTGTTTCTAATTATTGTATGCCTTGGATCTTATTTAAGAGATGCATGGGGCATGTATTGTAAGCAAGCAAGTAAGCAAGGTCAATTAGATCTGCAAGGTGCAAGATCAAGAAGATCAACTGAAGCAAGGGAATAACAAATCAGTTATTGAGTTGATTGTAATTGATTGAGAGAGAGAACTCTTGAGAGAAATACTGTACACCCAAGAGGTGTGGGAAGAGTGAGATTTCTTCATTGTATTCTGGAAGAGTTTAATACAAGATTGGTTGTTTCTTGTATCTCCTATTATTTTTTGTTTTTGATTTCTAGTTACTTATTACTTCTGGTTCAATTCTGTGTTTAGTTGCTTATACAAAAGTAATCAATTATACTATAAGTTTCTAATAGATGGTATCAGAGCCAGGTTCACTAATAAGTGGTAGAGCGGGTTAGTGTTTGTTGATTACAGGTTCACTCACAGGGGTTTTTATTTGAGTGGGAGCAAAGCAATGGCAAAAGAAAGTAAACTAAGAATGAAGAAATTCAATGGCAAGAATTATCAATTATGGAGGATGCAGATAGAAGATTATTTGTATCAGAAATATCTATTTTTATCGTTGGGTGGGGTTTCAAGTAAGCCCACAGATATGCAAGATGAAGAATGGAATGTTCTTGATAGAAAGGCTCTTGGATCTATAAGGTTGAGCCTAGCATCTTCTGTGATTTCTAATTTATCACAGGCAAAGACAACTGGAGAGTTAGTGGATACTCTGGCAAACTTATATGAAAAACCCTCAACTTCAAATAAGGTATATCTTATGAAGCAATTATTTAGTTTGCAAATGCAGGAAGGTGGATCTGTATATAGTCATCTTAATGATTTCCATGAAATTGTAAATCAGTTAAATTCAGTCAAAATAGTTTTTGATGATGAAATTAAGGCTCTCTTAATCTTATGCTCTTTACCTGAAAGCTGGCATAGCTTGGTAATGGCAGTTAGCAATACTGCATTTGCTTCAAATATCTTGAAAGTTGATGATGTTGTTATTGTAATCTTGAATGAAGAAATTCACAAAAAAAGCACAAGAGAAACATCAGGTAATGCTTTAAGTATTGAAAGCAAGGGAAGGCAAAGAGAGAAGGGCAAGCAAAGGAAATCAAGGTCAAAGATGGGAAGGAGATCCAAATTCAGAAATGGAGGTATAATCTACTAGAATTGTGGAAAGAAAGGGCATGCAAAGAAAGACTACTGGTTGAAGGATAACAAAGAAAATTAGCAAGAAGGCACTAAGAAAGCAAATGTTGCAGGTATTGTTGCACAAGATGCTCTTATATTTTCTTTGGATAGTCAAGTAGAATCATGGGTTTTAGATTCTGGTGCTTCTTTCCATGTAACCCCAAATAGAGAATTTTTCAGTGATTATGTCCATGGAGATTTTGAAAAAATTTATTTAGGGGATGATGAGCCTTGTCAAATTATTGGCAAAGGAAAAGTGCAGCTGAAATTACAGAATGGAAACACATGGGTGTTGAAATATGTCATGCATGTACCCATCTTGAAGAGGAATCTGATTTCTACAGGAAAGTTGGGTGATGAGGGTTGCACAGTAACTCTCACAGCAGAATCTTGGAAAGTTTCCAAGGGTGCACTTGTATTAGCAAGAGGTAAGAGAGTAGGTACATTTTATCTATCTACTTGTGTTACTGATTATTCTCTTTCTATTTTATCTACTTCAAATGTAGATGCAAAGATGTGGCACTATAGGCTTGATCACATGAGTGAGAAGGGAATGAATGTTCTTAAGTCAAAAGGTAATCTTTCAAATTTGAAAAGCATAGATCTAGATTTCTATGAGCATTGTATTTTTGAGAAATAGAAGAAAGTGAGGTTTCTCAAGACGGGGTCAACAAAGAAGAAGCACAAGTTGGAGCTTGTTCACACAGACGTGTGGGGACCAGCTCAAGTAGCTTCTATTAGAGGATCACATTATTTTGTTTCTTTCATTGATGATGCTACAAGAAAGGTATGGGTTTATTGCATAAAGAGAAAATCTGATATTTTTGACACATTTAAGAAATGGAAAGCTTTGGCTGAGAATGAAATAGGTTTGAGATTGAAGTGTCTTAGATCTGACAATGGTGGTGAGTACTGCAGCAATAAATTCAACAGTTATTGTTCTATGAGTGGAATACGTAGGGAAATGATAGTTCCAAGGACACTTCATCAAAATGGAGTTGTTGAAAGGATGAATATAACAATAATGGAGCATGCACGGAGTATGAAGTTGTATGCTGGTTTGCCCTTAAAGTTTTGGGTAGAAGCTGTAGATACTGTGGTTTACCTGATTAACAGAGGACCTTCTACTGCGCTGGATGGTGTAATTCTATAAGAGTCTTAGACAGGTAAAAAAGTAGATCTTTCATTTCTCAGAGTTTTTGGTTCTGAAGCTTTTGTGCACGTTGATAAAGAAAATAAAAAGAAGTTGGATGTTAAATCTATGTGGTGCACTTTCATTGGTTATGGCTTTGGAGATTTCGGATTCCGGTTGTGGAATTTAGAAACTAACAAAATTATTAGAAGCCATGATGTAGTTTTCAATGAGAAGGTGATGTACAGTGATCAGCTCAAGAGGCTGAATAATTTTGAATAGGGCAATCTTGATTTAGATGAGGTAATGATCTAAAATGAGCTTGCGGGTAAAAATCATCACTCACAAGAAAACACAGAGACTGACGTCGGTTAGGTAACCGATGTCGATGGTCAAACAGGAATCAACATCGATCAAACAGTAATCGACGTTGGTCAGGTCGGTCAGGTGGAATCGACGTCGGTCAGGTGCAGACTGAGAGTTGATCGAGATCAGTCACTAACAGAGAATTTGGGTGGACAGCAAGCTATAAATGAGTCTCAAACACCCATAAGGAGGACTGAATGGGTAAGTAAACCTCCAATTTATTATTCTCTTTCTTTATACTACGTGTTGCTCACTGATGGTGGAGAACCAGAAAGTTTTGATGAGGCAATGCAAGTAAAATCTAGGAAACAGTGGGAGCATGACATGAATGAGGAAATTGATTCCTTGGAAAAGAACCAAACGTGGGATTTGGTTGAGTTGCCAGCTGAAAAGAAAGCACTAAAAAATAAATGGGTATACAGGTTAAAGGAAGGAGAGAATGGACAAATGAGACATAAGGCCAGGTTGGTAGTAAAGATATTTGCACAGAAACTAGGTATTGACTTTGGTGAAATTTTTTCTCCTGTAGTAAAGATGACTTCTATTCAGACTATATTGTCTTTAGTTGTTATTGAGGATTTGCATCTTGAGCAACTTGATGTTAAGACAGTGTTTCTTCATGGAGATTTGGATGAAGAGATATATATGGATCAGTCGGAAGGTTTTGAGGTCAAAGGTAAGGATAAACTTGTGTGCAAGTTGAAGAAAAGCTTATATGGTCGTAAGCAAGCTCCAAGACAGTGGTATTTAAGGTTTGACAGGTTTATGACAGAGCATGGCTTTAGTAAATGTCAATCTGACCATTGTATTTATTTTATCAGATTGGATAATGGTAGTTATATTATCCTATTATTGTATGTAGATGATATGCTTGTTGTAGGTTCACACATGCAGGTAATTACTGAGCTAAAGGTAAAATTAGCTCACACATTTGCCATGAAGGATTTAAGAGCAGCAAAGAAAATCCTTGGCATGAGTATTTCTAGAGATAGGAAAAATCACAGGTTGATTTTGTCTCAAGAGGATGATGTGAATAAGGTGTTGGAGAGGTTTTATATGTAGGATGCAAAATCGGTAAGCACACCTATGGCTGGACACTTCAAGTTGAGCAAAGAACAGTGTCATAAATCACATGATGAGGTTGAGTACATGAGCAAAGTTCCATATGCTTCAACAGTTGGGAGCTTAATGTATGCAATGGTATGTACTAGACCTGATATTTTCTAAGCAGTGAGAGTTGTCAGCAAGTTTATGGCCAATCCAGAAAAGGAACACTGAAAAGTAGTTCAATGGATTCTCAGATATCTGAGAAGGACCAGCAGCAGGTATTTATGCTATGCAAGGTCAAACACTTCTCTACATGGGTATGTAGATTCGGATATGGCAGGTGACTTAGATGGCAGGAGAAGCACCACAGGATATGTGTTCACTATTGGTGGAACAATGGTTAGCTAGATTTTAAAGTTGCAAAAGGTTGTTGCCTTGTCTACTACAGAGGCAAAATACATTGCAGTCACAGAGGCTAGTAAGGAAATGATATGGATGACACGGTTCATGGAAGAGTTGGGAAAGGAGCAAGAGAGTTGGAGATTGTATAGTGATAGTCAAAGTGCAATTCATTTGGCAAAGAATTTAGTCTTTTATTCAAAAACCAAACATATACAGCTTAGGTACCACTTCATTTGACAGGTATTGGAGGATGGACAGTTGAAGCTGGAAAATATCCATACGGATAAGAACCCTACAAATATATTAACAAAGCCAGTAACAAAGGAGAAGTTGAATCTTTATTCAAATTTTGTTGGTTTTCAAGATTGAACTTGAAGAGGGAGAAACAAGCTAGAGAAACAAGACGGAGGATGTTGTTGTATAGGTACAGGTGCAGTTGTTTATCTCCAAGTGAGAGATTATTAAGTTGTGGAGCTAAAAGCTTCATTGTTATGCAAATGTGGAGGTTGTTGGGCTTAGCCAGTAATCGGCATCGATAGTATCACTGACATCGGTCAGGCGTGGATCAAATCTGAGTGACATCGATCAGGGATTGGCTGACGTCGGTCATATGCAGACTGACAGCGACCGGCGTCGATCACCTGTGTGTGTGCATTTGCATGCGTTTTCAGAATTAGATTTGTTCTAATTTTAAGAGGACATAGTGTTTGCATGTAAAGACTAATTTTAGTCTTGAGTCTGTGTTTCTAATTATTGTATGCCTTGGATCCTATTTAAGAGACCCATGGGGCATGTATTTTAAGCAAGCAAGTAAGCAAGGTCAATTAGATCTACAAGGTGCAAGATCAAGAAGATCAGTTGAAGCAAGGGAATAACAACTCAGTTATTGAGTTTATTGTAATTTATTGAGAGAGAGAACTCTTGAGAGAAATACTATACACCCAAGAGGTGTGGAAAGAGTGAGGTTTCTTCATTGTATTCTAGAAGAGTTTAATACAAGATTGGTTGTTTCTTGTATCTCCTATTATTTGATGTTTTTGATTTCTAGTTACTTATTACTTATGGTTCAATTTCATGTTTAGTTGCTTATACAAAAGTAATCAATTGTACTCCAAGTTCCTAACAATGCCTTCAAGTGTTTTGAATTGTTTCTTGTTCATTTTCTCGACTAAAAAACCCTTTGAAAATGAGAGATTTTTTTTTCTGAAAAGACTTGGGTAATTGGATAACTTGACTGCTTAGAACATTTTTGAGAAGGAAGGAAACCATTTTTTGGCCTGTAAAACCAAAATGGTTAACATGTTGACTACAAAAATGAGTGGCCAATTTTAGGGACAATAGCAGGCTCCAGTTGGGAAACTTCCATCGATTGTACTCTAAAATAATCAAAGGGAGTAGAATCTAGACTCTAAGTGCCTTCATCCATGCCATTGGGCCACTGAGTCAAGCCACCCAAAAAGAGAAAGATGCCAAAAAAATCAAATGAACAACACAAAACAAACAAAGACTATACAAATGTACAACTGGACTTATCTGATACTTCAAGGATTGAAGTGCTTCAGATGTTGCCCACTATAAGGTAGTGAGAACAGTGTCCCATCTTGATATCTCAGTAAGAAACTATTATCACCACTAAATTGATGGATGGCAAATGGACCTCTCCACAAACAATCAAATTTTTCGTGCATTCCCTTTGGTTCTCTCCTCTTGTCCCATAACAAGACTTGATCTCCAATCTAAAACTCATAAATCCTTATTTTCTGGTCAAACAGTTTCTTCACTGGATTTTGATGTTCAAAAATGCGGTCCACTACTATAGTTTATTGCTCTTCTAACTCAGTCAGGCATATGATTCTTTTGTCAATAGAAATTTTAAAAGTTGAATCTTCTACTGTCTTTGCCAATTTCAACGTTGGTAATTCCAAGGTAATGGGTATTTTTGCATTTAAACCATACAGAAGTTGGAATGGGGACATACATATTTCCCTCTTAGGCGTAATCATGTCTGCCCATAAAGCATCAAATAATGCTTTATGCCAAGTCCTCTGATTGTCATCAACCAGTTTCCTGATGATAGTAACCAGATTTTTGTTACTCGATTCTCCCTGGCCATTTCCTTACGGATAATAGTCTGAGGAATGGGAAAGAATAATTATATGATTATATCAAAAGTCAGTAATCTACTAAAAAGAGAAACATGAGGCATTGTCTGTTATAATCTTGTTTGGAACTCCAAAATGGGAAACAATATTTTCCTTCAAGAAATTACACACCACTTCTGAAGTGGCATGCTTGACTAGAATGGCTTCCACCCACTTAGTAAAATAATCTATTGTGGTGAGGATATAGTTATGTCCAGCACTTGAGGATGGGTTCACAGTGCCAATGAATTCAATACCCCATTGCTGAAAAGGCTTTTTGATAACTACAAGCTTGAGGGGTAATGCGGCCAACTTGGATTTCTCAATGAACTATTGGCATAAATCACATCTATGTACCCAATTGTATGCATCTTGAAATAGATCAGGCCAATAATATCTGGCTCATAGAATTTTATGAGCAGTCACAGGTGCGAAAAAATGTCCTCCACAAGCCAAGTTATGGAAGGACTCCAAAATTTTACTTTGTTGCGCTTTATCCACATAGCGAATAAATACCCCATCAAGGCTTCTTTTGTACAAACCACTGTCCCACAAAACATAGTTAGCAGATCTCAACTTAAAATTTCTCTTTTATTTGTAAGAAATATGTGTAGGACACTCACCATAATTAATAAAATGAGCAATATTGGAATACCACTCATCAATAGTAGTAACAAAAAGAACTGTTGGCATGTCATCAGTCACTGCCTCTTCATGTCCTATTTTTTCTGATACATTTTTAGCAATTAATTGACAGAGACCTTTTCCCCACACCATCTTAGTAGGCTTGATATCAAGATCAAACTATAGAATTTTGGCAATCCAATTGCCCCTTTTTGTACCAAACTCTTGCTGAGTTAAAATAGCCTTCACTGTGGTATCAGGCACCAGAACAACAGTGTGTGAATTTAGGATATAGAACCAGAAATATTTTATCACCTTAACCACTACATAAGCATGATTTTTCATAATTAAACACTTCAATTCATGATCCTTGAGAGGGCAGCTCATAAATGATATGGAAAAATCCACACCTTCTTTGTCCTGTTGAACCAAAATGGCTGAAAGTATGTGCTCAGAGGCACAACTATATACCATGAAGTCTTTGGTATAATCTAGACAAACTAGGATCGAGGCATGAGCAATAGCCTTCTTGATATCTTTGAATGTTGTTGTGCCTTCTACAGTCCATCAGAAAGTAACTTTATCCTTCATCATGTCGACAATTTGGTGGGTTTTTCTACAAATTTTGGGATGAACTTTTGTAGAAAATTCACCTTTCCAAAGAAAGAATGGACTGTAGACTTACTAGTAGGCAGAGTAAGATTTTGGATAGATCTTACTCTTTCTAAGTTGATTTTATACCTTCTTGGGATACAATGTGGCCAAGAAGTTTACCTTCTGTAACCCCAAAAAATAACTTCTTAAGATTAAGAGAAAGACCATTTTGTCAACAGCATTCCATCACTTGTTGTAAATGATGCATATGATCAATATGATGCTTGGAGAATACAGTTAAGTCATCAAGATATACTATGATGAACTTCTCTAATTCATCTTTGAAGTTAAGGTCTATTTCTCTCTGGAATGTGGCACCAGCGTTGATCAAACCAAAAGGCATTCTGTGATATGCAAACGTGCCCTAAGGTGTGGTGAAAGTGGTTTTGTGTTGATCTACTTCATCAAATTCTACTTGATTATACCTAAAAAAACCATCTAACATTGATAACATCTTTGAGCCAGTTACTGTTTGCAACACTTGATCCATGATAGGTAGAGGGTAGTTGTCTTTTAGAGAAGACTGATTGAGATTCCTGAAATCCACAAATATATGAATTTCTCCATTCTTTTTTCTTACATGAACTATGTTGGTGATCTAGGTGGAACAATGAATTGGAAAAATTATCCTAGCATTCAACATCTTCTAGATCTCTAAAATGATAGTACCTGATATCTTGGGATTGTATTTCCTTTGCTTCTGCTTGTGAGGCAATGACCCAGTCTTAAGAGGAATTTCATGCTAAATTTCTTCAGGCCTGAAAGATTTTAGGTCATCGTAGGAATATGCCAAAACATCAATGTAATGGTGAAGAAGAGTGATGAACTTGAGCTTTTCGTCAGTAGTGCAACATTTCCCAATGTTGACCATTTTCATATTTTCTTTGGTACTCAGATTTACTTGATCAAACTCTTTGGATGAACTTGAATCCATTGATTGTTGCTTGATACACATGTGATGCTTATCAAATAGTTTCTTAAGAGAAACCAAACCTTTTGGGATTTTATTCCCTTTGATTTGAAGAAACTCTTCACTAGTTCATGAACTTGTTTTGGGAACTGATTCTTGTTTTGGAGAGGTATTACCTTCGAAATAGAGCTCTTCAAAACCATCCATCTTTTCCATAAAATAAATAATTTGATTATCACCATTAAACACCTACCAATGGTCAGCATTATCAGGTACACTTGGTCAAAATATAAACTCAATAGTGTACTTATTCCCTTTGAAATATTTGTGAAGAACCATGAGGATTGCAGAGATAGCCAATGAATCTGCGCAATCATTAAACTCTCTAGGCACCGCAAAAATACTGAAAGAATCAAAACTTTCAATACAATCCCATACAAGATTACGATAATGTTGCAATCTTTTATTTTTAGTTTGATACAGAATTCTTACCTGATAAACCATCGATTTAGCTTCTCCTCAGGGATGAAGAATCTTAACAACTTTAGCATGAGCATCTTTCAATTCGAGCAATGAAGATTCATACTCAGCGGTGTTGTTGGTATTGTTGAACTGCAACTTATATGAAAAGAGAAAAATATCTCCTTGTGGAGATATCAAAATAATTTTGACTCCAGAACTAGTAAAAAAGTAGCTGCCATCAAATTCTAGAATCTAGACATCATTAGAATCTAATCTTCTTAAAGATTTCTCTTTGCTAGGGAGGGAAGATCATTTTTCACCTGAACTTTACTCAACCAATTCTTCTAATTTTCTGTCTAAATTCTTTGAATTGTCACCCAATGAACTTTCATCTTATGAAATAGAAACATCTTCAGTGGACAGAAAGTAATTACCCATTTCTGAGGATTCAAATAAAATTTGAGCTTCAGGGTCTGACGTTTAGGTGACAATATATTTTGGCTCCTTCTCAGGAAGTAACTTTTGCATGATGCCCTTAATAGGTATCCTTGCTTCAAACAGGTCCATCTTCAACTCTCCACCTACATCCTTAAAAAAATTACGTCTGAGCAGAATGCCATAGGAAGCTGAAACATCAGCCACTAAGATTGTCATCTTAATCCTCTTATCTGGAAAAACTGTAAATGCAAATTAGGCATCTTTGATTTGACTCAAAAGTGGCACTTGTTTATTTTCTATGGAGAAACATCACCCAAAAGGTTTAGTTAAGGTAAGACCGAGAGAGTCTACTACCTTGGTGGGCATAACATTATCAGAGGCTCTAGAGTCTATTATACAGTTGCTCAACTTATGACCATTAATCAAAAGAAAAACATAGAAAGGTTCTATTTTTTCGAGGGCAATAGGAGGAGTAATGACAAGATTATTTCAGGTGGCTTTTTTATTTGGGGGATCATGAGTCACTTTTGAAAAATTTATCTTGTAGGGATGGTTTTGTTTTTGATGCATTCAGTCAACCTATCCAAGTGCTCAGGGTTAGCTTGTAAGTATTCAAACTCAGAAATTTGGATCTTGGTCTTCCTAGTATGATCAATTATGTAAAATAACTAAAATGAACTAAAAATAGAGGAAGGAAGTCCATTATTTTGGTTTTTATTGGGTGTGGGACTGGTCTGAGAAATGGAAGCAGAAAGTATAGGGATTTTTGAGGTACTTACTTTCTTATTGATCACCAGGTCCTTTGATTGGAAAGGCAGTGAAGTCCCCCATTTAGAAATTGAAATTACTGGCTGAGGTTTTTCTCTTGCTTTTCCCTTATCAGCTTGTTGAGTTGACTAGTTCTGGGACCTAGTAAAAATAGCGTAAGATCCATCAAACACTTCTCCCTTTCTTCTAGCTTCATCTTGGTAACTCAAAAAACTAATGTTGGAGTCACCAACTAATTTTTATTCTCCTTTTACAAAGAGATTAGCGTCATATTCTTGGTCCAACTTAGGTTGGAAAGATAAATCATGTTCAGCTTCATGATAACCAACTGCTGAGTTAGCCGGTGCTGCTTCAGTGGTAAGCTTCTCCTGTGTGGGAGGAAGGTGATTAGGTTGCCCTTGATTCCTGGTAGCATTGCTTTGATATGAATGGTTAGATAATGTCTTCTTTGGTATATCTTGATAAGAAGGAGTAGACATTCCTTAGGCCATTTGTCTTTTCAGAGCTAACAACTCATTTGCAAACTTTTGCACCATAGGATCAGTGGTGCTTGTAGAAGAATTTTCAGCAGGTGAAGAAAATTTATTTCTATTAGGATCTCTTCTTATCTTACCTGCAAGGATAAGATCATCTTCGACCTCGGTAGCTAAAATCTAAGCTACAGAAAGATCTATATGGCTAGCCTACCTCAATAGAAAACTCACTTCGAGAAGTTGAGAATTGATGAAGAAGAACTTAAGATTTTTCAATGTTGACTGAGCAATTATAGGAATCATATTCCTCAGCTTATCAAATTTATCAATGAAGTCTCGCATAGGCTCATGAGACTCTTTCATTTGCATAAGCTGAGCCAATAAGGTATGTGCATCTTCTGCGGGTTTAAACCTAACCTCAAACTTGGCCTTGAGAGTGTTCCAGTCAGTTATAGTCTGAGCTTAAAGATGATAAAACCAATATGCGGCAGGACCTTGAAATATTTCTATGAACAATCTTACCACTATATCTTCATATTCAATGCCTATCACACCACAGGCTATGTAGGAAGCTACAATATGCTCATCAAGATGAACTTTTCCATCACCATAGAACTTGGGAAAATTCTTTCTTAAACTATGAGGTAGTTCATGTAAAGGTGGGGTTAGATTTAGGGGGCCAAAGGTGTTACCCCAAGGGCCTTGGGTTGCCATGATATGAAGATTGAAAGGAGGGATAACAAAACTTTGTGGAGTATGTATAGACAAAGCTCTGCTAGCAGAAGAAAGAGAAGTTTCACCTGGTATTGGAGACCTAACGTTGGTAGGAGGAAAACTCCTAGTTTGCTAGAGGCAAGATCGTGGAGGAGAAAGATCAAAATAATTTTGTTGCACAAATTTGAATGCAAGATCAATAATACCTTGAGCTCTCTAGCTTCACGTATATCATGGATCTACCAAAGTGTAGAATGGAAAAGAACTAAAATTGCTTCAACTTGAAGCATGAGGCTTTAACTTGCACGTTCTTCCCCAATGGAGCCACCAAAAATCTGTTGGGTGAATATTTTGTTGTCAAATAATTGAAGATAAAATTGTTATATCAGTCACAACATAATGAGATTAATCTCTCCTCTCAATAAGGGGAGGCTCCCTATAAACTATTATAAACTAAACCTATACTAAATACTAACTGGGGGTAGAATCACATCATCCATATCTCTTTTTTCAGAAATGATGTTCACAAAATAAAGGAAAAATCTTGTGTGATAACTAAATCCATTTCTCTTTTTTCAGAAATGATGTTCATAAAACAACAGAAAAACTTCTCAGGTGATAACTGGATCCACTAGAAACCCACGAAAGCATAAAGTCTTTTGTTGCTTCTCTTACTGATTAAGTACGTAGGACACTGTAGAATGAAGTGTATCCCAAAGTCTCCACCGCAAACTACAATAGAGTATATGATCACAAAGGATAAAAGTAGTTCAAAGCCTTTCCAATATCCTTTGTGCTTAAATGCAAAATATACAAGCTAAAGACAATTATGGTAGCACAAAGTCTCCATAATCGGCTTTAGGATATCTTTCATATTATTTTCACTTGCTCTACTTATTTGATCAAATGGATAAGACTGTATTTAGGAAAAAGACATAAGAACAATTTTCTACATAACACAAGTTATTTCAACACAAAGTTTGAAAGGTCACTTGCTTTCTCATTCACCTGATAAAATATGATTAACAATCTGAGCTCAAAGTCTCAAAAATGTCTTTCAATTTGGGCAGAGTTTTGCTTCCAATAACTGAGAGATCTTCATTCAAAATGAGAGATTACAATATATAACATCTAAAGAAAGACTTTGGTGCTTGTTTTCACAAAATGGCCCATACTACATTGAATGCATTAGAAAGAGGAAGTTCTGTGCAGGGGCCATGCTGGAGCAGGTTACTAGTCCTGACTTTGGCATTTAACTCATATCAAATGTCTTCTCCAAAGCATGGATTTTTTGATCCTCTGAAAGGCAAGGCCACTCCTATTTATGATACTTACACGATTGTCCACTCGTCTTTACTCAAATGAAGAAAAATAGGTCGTGTCATTGAATGCTTGCACTCTCTGATATCCACCTAGTGGACTATTCCACCCACTGAAATAACTCTTCTACCAATGCTTCTAGATTCTCTATTTGATTCCCTCTTTCTTTGTTATATTTTGTCTCTTCCTACTGATCTGAGCTCTCGAGGCTATCTTCTCGCCTTTTGTTGGCTTCTTCAGTTCCTTTCTTAATGGATCACTAAGTTTGTCCTTGGGTTTGCGTTATTTGAAAATCAACAGTTATTCTATAATCTTGAATTTGACGTCTGTGGGGACGTCATTGGTCGCTTGAACCATTTTGAACCTTGAACTATCTTTTTAGAGTTCACTGGTTCAATGGTTCAACAGTTCGGTGGCTCAATATTTTATGTTTTGCAAAGAGTCATGTTTGCTCAGTCTTCTTATGAATTCAATTCAATGTATCATTAAACCAACTGTTTGAACCTTCCACTCGAACCTTTTTGAACCTTTGAACCGTTTTGAACCTTTGAACTGTTTTGAAGCAGAGTTCAATGGTTCAACAGTTCCATGGTTTGGCGGTGTTCATTTCAAATCATTGAACCCCACCATTGAACCATCCTTATCAATTTTAGGAAATGCCTTCAAGTGTTTTGAATTGTTCCTTGTTCATTTTTCCTACGGAAAAACCCTTTGAAAATGAGAGATTTCTTTTTGCCGAAAAGACTTGGGTAATTGGATAACTTAACTGCTCAGAATATTTTTGAGAAAGAAGGAAACCATTTTTTGGCCTGCAGGACCAAAATGGTTAACATGTTGACTACAAAAATGAGTGGCCGATTTTGGGGACAACAATATTATATCAAAAATTAATAATGTGAATATATTAATAGAGATTAATAATACGAATCTATTATTGATATTAACAACTCTAATATGTATGTGTGTGTGTGTGTGTGTGTGTGTGTGATAATTAATGTGGTGTTGCCTTTCAATTTCAAATATTGAATACCAGACTCTCAATTCATAGGTATATTTGTATTACTAAAAGTTGATCTAGCGGTTACTGGGTTGGTTACCAACCCAGTAACCGCTAGATCAACTTTTAGTAATACAAATATACCTATGAATTGAGATTCTGGTATTCAATATTTAAAATTGAGAGGCAACACCACATTAATTATCAATTTTAAATATTGAATAATCAATAATTAATGTGGTGTTGCCTCTCAATTTAAAATATTGAATTCCAGAATCTCAATTCATAGGTATATTTGTATTACTAAAAGTTGATCTAGCGGTTACTGGGTTGGTATATGCCTTGATTGTTTCATTAGTAGTTATTATATTTGTGGGCCATATAAATTTTAAAGTTGAGTATACCGTAACATTTTGATAATTATTGGTTAGTATATTGTATATTGATCTATTTTAAACTTATGTATAATACGCATCGTGGGTGTACTAATATGTATAAGGGCATATGCGTAGCTTGCTTATGTATATTAATGCATTGGGATGTGGGGTCATTGCATAGTTTTTTACTAGTATATTGTCATGACTTGAGTGATTTATATATCAGTGTACTTAATGAAACTATTGTGTATCATATAAAATCAATTAGTATATTGTCAAATAATTATAGGCAACCAAAATATGAAAGATTATGTTGACTTGAAAACATGTGTACATAGTTATGTACATTTGATTATGTCAAGATAAAAATTTGTCTAGTTAGGGATTAAAACTATGAACCAAAATTATATTGTAAAATCTTTTATCTTATAAAGATTGTCAATATACTTTGAAAACAAAAAAAATTTAATGATTATTGAAATCAAAGGGGGCTCCTGATTAAGAAATATAAATGAACATTGATATAATATTTATATGTCATTTGAGTACTTCTATATGGTGCATATTATGGTGTACAAGTACTCGTATATAGGAAATATACCATTAGAAAGGGATGGTTAAATTAAAATGTAAAGTTTCTTAGGGATATGAAACTATAACCATATTAAAATAGTCTCCTAAAAATATAATGAGATGTTTAAATGAAAGATTATAACGGATTTATGAGTTCTTTGTTCCCCTGCAAATATTATTACTGACTATTAGTTTATATATATTCAGCATTGAATACTTGTGTGTAGTACATATTATGAGAGTGCCAATATGTACAAGTGTATAGACATACATAGCATATAATAATGCATCGTGATATGTGCTTATAAACTATAGTAGTATGTAGTTTAAACATATGGTATGCCTGGGTAGTATAAACCTATACTTATTGGATTATTATTTATGATGATGGGTCATTTGTTTCTTGGAATTGCAAGATTGGTTATTCATAATTATGTAGTTGTGTTCATAAATAATGAACTATGATATTATGGGATATCATAGAGTACTATAGTATAAATATATATTATACCCAGGTGGTACAAACTGTAATTATTATGTCTAGATATGTTCATACATTTGACAGATTAAATGTAAGCATGTTGGTTATTTATATGAATAACATGTTTTATGATAGTAGGACTTTAGTTATGCATGCATACAACCCCTAAGAGTATAGTGAATGCTAGAATGGAATAATTTATATTTGTGTGATCTAAGACTTTCTTTGTTATATCTAGTTGCTTAAACAGAAGCTTATGTTTTCATTAGTTTATACTACTTTATTATGACTAGGGGTGATATTTAGTAGTTATGCTTAAAAAATACTAGATTATGATAGTATGGGATATCATAGGGTGCATATATTTGGGAACTACTTATAGTAATTAGAATTTACAGTTAGATATATTTTACCTAGGTGGTATAAATTGTAGTCATTATTTTTATTATGAAATATATAATAATGTGAGATTCATTCATACATTTGATGGAATAAATGTATATTTTTTTATTACTCATATGCTTAGCATATTATATGATATGATTGATAGTAAGATATAAATTGTATAAATTTTTTAGCTATATTATGTTAACCAATCTCACATTATTGATACTGAGTAAAGAGTGAAATGGACTTCACTAGTTTACTAGCATCACAACATCAGATGAAGGCAATCCGATTAAGTGGTGTGTATGAATTTTGATTGATCTATAGATTGTTATTATTATTATTATTGAAAACTTTGGCCAAAGTATGTTTAGTGAGACATTGTCATTTCATTAGTATGATTTACATGTTTGTATGATATCTTGAAATAAAACAAATTTTCTATGATACATTGTATGTTTAGTTTTAGAAATTATATAGTACATGGGTACTAGCTTGTCTCTCTGGATTTTTGTGCCATCACTATCTACTCATCCATGAAGGGAGGGCCATTCCCTTATGGAATTATTGTAGGGGATTGTTGGTCCATGGTTGATGTGAAAAAATGCTCAGATGATGCTCTCCATCCCCACAGTAGTACTATTTTTCGAATGACACTTGAGATTGCCACAGATACTAGAGAGTCTGAGGAACTCATGCTCCAAGAAGCCATGTATCTTATTTATATACATTGTATTATATTGTATTTTTTATTAGAAACATTATCATGAAGAGATGTAATTACTTATTATATATTGACAACAGTGATTATAGGCATGTATCAATTGAAACTAGTTAACTTGTAATTACTTTTGTATTCATATTATGATATGTTTCTTATGATGATAGTGATCAGTGATGTATGATGTAGTGTGCTTCATTTATAGTTATCACTCTAAGATTATCTTATATTGTCACTAATTAGATTCTCATGGTGTAATCTATTTAAATTATATGTTGTTTAAAAAAATTTATTGCATTTTCTCTATCAAACCCAATGGGGTTGTTACATTTATACTCTAATAGAACATGAAGAGTAATCTTGTGCATGGTGATGAAATCATCACAATCCCCTTAAAGACTATGACAAGTGCATGGGGATCAAATCCACATCACGTTTCCCCCTAAAAAATAAAAATGTGGAGGTTTATCGATTATTTTTTATCCCTAGAAATTGCCCTATGGATGCAAGGGGGGAGCATACATAGTCGTAGCCTTGGGTGACAAATAAGTGGCAAAAAATTAGACTAAATTATTTGCAACTTGGGCACACACAAGTAATTTAATTAACCCCAATTTAAAATGTGATAAGAAAATGTATTAAAATTGGTTTCAAAATACCAATGTTTTTACAAGGGACCTAGAAGATAAGTTATTAGTAGTTTTATATTGGCTTCTTCAGGGGTAAACTTGCAAGAAAGGGGATAGATCAAAAATAAAATTTATACAAAACAAAGCCACTTCTATGCATTACAAAGAACTTATGTGCCTAACAAAACATAATCCTACACGAGTTAGTTCAACAAAACTGCTAGTACAGTTGATAACGCTGCTAATAGGAACACAAAGCCATTAATTATCAACAGATGATAGTAATGACTTTGTAAAATGATAAATAACCATAAAATACTATCCCTATCAAAGTCATTAATTTCTTCGACAAAGTCATTATTCATTGTGCAAAGATGTTGATATCGACCCTTTAGAGTAGTGACTTTGTAGAAACCCTGCACATACCAAAAAACAAAGTAAAACAGGTACAAGAACTACCCAGATAGACCAAGAATGGACTAGAATTTGGTTAGACATTGATAAAAAAATATGTAGTTTCAAAAATTGATTAAAAATAGAAACAAAAATATGTATAAACAAGGTTACTAATCACTGTAACAAAGCCGTTAATGTCATTTTTTGCTAGTAGAGACTTTGTAAAACCATGCAAAAAATAGCATTAGATATATGCAATATAAATAGACCATGATATATTAAAGATAGATCAAAAACCTCTTATAAACAAGTTATTAACAGATTAATGACAGATTAAATTTGATTATAAATTGATTAGGAGCGGGTTAACCAAAAATGAAATGTTCTTTAGGGATTGGTCAGAAGCAGAAGACAAAAGTATAAATTGCGAATTTATGTCACTGGCGACTTCATAAGACCTACACAAAGACCAAAAACATCTATACAAAGTCATGATTTTAATTGACCAAGTTGCTACTATGATTAATAAAGTCGTTGATTGTGAAATAAGACTAGTAATAACTTTGTATATCTATGCAAAAAAAGAATTATATGTACAAATTCACTACTGATATTAAATGTAGTAGGATTTTGAGCTCTATATGAATTAAACCAATTAATTCAACCCAAAACTCAAACTACCTATTAGGAAATATTATAGAAACAAATCAAAATGATATGAAACTTATTAAATTCGTTGTTTCTTCATACCTCCTTCCAGGATGTTTAAAAGGATAATTGATTGCATATTAGACTAAGATTTTCGGCATAGTGATAACATGATGTTGGAATTTTATAATGGATGTTTGATTATGGATTTGGCATGGCTTCCTCACAAGCTTGATCATTGTCCTTCCATGGAGGAGGAGGCTTGGTTATATAGATGAAGGGAGGGAAGATCAAGGGTTGATATTTAAAGTTAGTGGGATAATATCAATGGTTGTGGTTTATCCAAGAAATTAAAAATTCCTTGGAAACCTCTAGAATTAGAGGTTTCTAGAGATGAGGGCTAGGTTAGAGAGAGTTCTAGATTTGGAGAGTTATAGAATTCTTTTTAGGATTAAATGATGATTAAAAGGAAGTTAGATAGGGATTATAAAAGGATTAGGTGACTAGGGGTGTAGAAAAGCATAGGGAGTAGGCTAATGGGTGGTTAGATGGGGTCATGAGATTTAAAAATTCTCAAATAATAGATAACTAGGATTAGAATAGGATAATAGGGTTTAAGAATAATTAATGAAGTAGTGGGATGACTAAGGTTAATAGATGAAGGAGAATAGAAGGGAGATATTAGATAAATGACTAGAATTAAGATAAATTAATAGGATAAAAGAGGATATTAGGATGAGATGAATTAGAATAAATGGGATTAACATCATTAGTGTCGATTAATAGAAATACTATTGACGGTAATGAGGTGAGAAAATTAAGGTGCATATATTTTGCCCCTTTTTCAAAAGGCATTGCAAGTGGAGCGAAGTGGAAGGAGTAATGATATTTCAAAGAAAAACCATGTCATGGATGATGTTTAGGGATATGGTGCCCCCTCAAGGGGCCATGTGGGGAAGGATGAGATGGATGACCACTCGAAATAAGAAATGAGGGGTGGGATACAATGGATAGACAAGGGGATGGGATGCAAAATGTGGGATAAAGGATGAAGAATATGGATTCGACTTGAGCGATGACATACAAATTGATGATGATACCCTTGGAAAAGACACATACACAGGGAGTAGAGATGATGGGTGTCACGGTTGTCGACATATCTCAATGGGGAATCAACCGTAACATGATTAAGATAAGTTTAAAAAGGCCACAAGCTTTAGACATATCCCAAGCAAGGACACATGCAAGGGAGAGCTATAGGCTAGGATAAGATGATGATTTGATAACATTAGTGATATGTGTAGCTCAAGGCTAAATCGATCAATATGATGAAGAGGATAAGAGAGGAGTGACATGATCAAGTGACCAAAATATTGGGGGATGAGTATAGATGAGAGAGATAGTGGTCAAGTTATCCTTGGGCATTGAAAAGTGGTCAAGTGTTGCCTACATAGTCTAAAAAGACCTCAGGTCGATGTAGGGCTGATTAGAAGATGATGATGAAGACAAAGATTAATGGTTAGAGAGTGATGAGGATGTGGATGATTAGAGTTTTTAGTGATTGAAGGATATGGCTCAGATGATGAGACGAGGATAAAAAATTTGTTTTTAGTCGAAGGAGTTGATAGGATTAGATTAGTGATGAAAATAGGGATGATAAGATGATTAGATAAATGATGAGGGTATAAGTGATCAAGCCATCACAATTATCATAAGGTTGATCATAGTCTAAGAAATCCAATAGATATAGCACTTGGAAATATGCCCCATGATATAAACATGACCAAGAGGACGTGTTGAAAGAGTGCATGGGAAAATAGTGAACTCTGCATCCACGAGGGCACTTATATGCATTATGGTAGCTTTGGTGTCCTCATAGCATCCGTGTTCATTGCCCAATAGAAAAAAAGATGCGATTTAAACAAAACATAAGACAAACAAGATATATACATGATAAAAGACATGGAAACAAGTCAAATGACAAAAAACAACATACACAAGTATCTACATGCAATGTCACAATGTCTTGTCTAATAACGGGATGAGTGATTGGACTAAGTTGGCTATGATGATGATTGGGGGCTTGGATGGAATTGGATTGGGGATAGACTAACGACAATGATGAGGATTGACCAGTGATTTAGATAAAGGTATGGACTTGGATGAGAAATTAGGATTAGGATAAGGACATGGATGAGGATATGGATGTGAAGATGACCAAAGATTCTCAACAAACAAGGCCTTGCAAGAGTCCAATCTAGCAAGAGGAGGATTGATGGGATCAAATACCTGTCACACTAGCAAGGAGATGATTTGATGGGTTCTAGGTGTGAAAAGGCAATGATAAGATAGTGATGAGATCAAGTACCTTTCATACTATCAAAAAGTGATGTGATGGGTGCCAGGTATGAAAAGGCATTGATAGGTAAGTGATGGGTGCTATATTAAAATCTTGGATAAGGTGATGCGTGTTGATAATACTTAGCCAAAAGGATGATGGTGAAGACATAGATGGGTGACCACTAGGATAAATGGGTTCAAGATGGAATAGGAGATGGATATTAGACAGTCATTGGGGATGGTGATATGGACAATGAAATATATGAGATGGGTATTAGATGTAATTTAGGAGGGGAAAGTGAATTGTGTGATATGATGACTAGGATTTAGGCATAACACAAGACATAATGGATTATTTTTTGGATTTTGCAAATTTTATGATTTTTAGGATTTTAGACATGTTTCAAATTTTTAGGGATTTTGGGAATATGTATATACACTATACAAATGGGGTTACTAGCAAAGGGAATACCAAGACTATCAACCAGGATGAGGATGGACGGGATGATGAATGGGATGACAAAGGGATGAGGGTGATGTAGAAAAGGGGATGAAGACCAAGGAAGAAAGAACTACAGATTGCCAATGACCACATCATGAAAGAACTAGATGTTTAGTTGCCTGAGTGTCCATTGGAGGATATACCAAGATGATTTGAGAATAGTTCTCAAGACAACTTCCACTTCCTTATGAAAAGTCAAGATGGGAATGAATGTGATATGATGGAGGACATGATGGAAGACAGTGGATAGGCAGAATGATTGGAGGAGATGGACAAGAAATAGATTGACAAGGGATGGGTGTGATGGATTTTGCCCCCAAGTGGTGAGGTAAAATGCAGATAATGGATTATTTTACAATGATGCCAGAAATCAGTTTTCATCATGGTACTTGCCCAAGGTGTCAGATGACTGGTTTTCACCATTGGATGAATATTTTGTTTTGTTTTTTTTATGTGTGACTTTATTGGGCATCTCGATTTATTAGATATGGGTATGAGATGTAGGATGTGGTTATTGTTGTGATCTTCAACCAACCCCTGTTCTAGAGAAATATGACGTTAGGACCATGTTGTCAATGCTAGATTCATTGAGGTCCATGTGACCTATTATGATACTTGATTGTGATCCCTCTAGATATCTAGACCAGGTGTCTTCGTCACCCCTATAAGAGATGATGATACCTGGGGAGGTGATGGGAGATATGGATGTGATTAGAGCTTGATTTTGATGGATGATAGGATCAAAATATGGTGGTATGATGGGTGATGGAGGATTAAGACTAAAATGGAGGATAGTATCATGATAGGATGGGGTGATGGGTGATGGAGGATTATGAATAGCAGTCACATACATCGTTGGAGATGTGGGACATGCTTCATTTGATTGGTGCCAATTGATAAAACACTACAAGAGATCCAAGACATTTTGTCTTTGTGATTCATCTTTGATCTGATCACTTGATGGATGATCGATCATTTTTTTGACATTATTTGGATTTTGACTGCCCCTTGGTGCTTGATTTTGGGCTTCACCAGGGGAGATTGATTTTTGACTTGATAAATGATGATTTTGACTTTGATTCTGATATTGGGCTTCACTAGGGGAAGACATACTCCAATTGGGCTGATGATTGGAATCTTCTTGATTTTGATTGAGGGGATCAAGGATGAATTGATTATGATCTATGACTTTTGGAATGTGGTCTTGGACCTCAATATTTGTGGCACACATTATATTACTTGAGGAAGGCTCCAAAGATATATGTTCATGTTCATTCTTATGGAGGGAGGTGATTAAATGATCATTGATGGGAAGAAAGGGTGCTATGATGGATGGAGGTGGAGGACATGATGTGATGAACTCAATGAGTGGTGATGGGGCAGCATGGTCTTCATAGAGGTTCCTAGGAGACCTAGTTTCAACATCGAAGAGAATCTTCTCAAGATCAGCAAAAGGATCACTAGGACTAGTTGTAGTAAATGCATCCAAAGGAGGATCAGATTCACTCTGACAATCTTTGATAGATAAAGCTTGTAAGAACTCATTTATAATGTCATCATCCTATTTGGAATCCAAAGGTATGTATGGTGATGTGTTGGAGGTACCTAGATTAGAGGTAACCTCAAAAGGACAGGCATTATCAACATCGATGAGGGATTATGTTTCTGATGAGGAATCTGATTTGGACCATGGCATTGAACATGATCCTGCTAAAGATAAGACTTTTGATGTTGACTTTGATACAAGCTCCAATGTACAAGATGCAAGACTGCTAATAGAAGATTCATTTTCCATGATTAACCTCTTAACATAGGGTATTTGGTGTCATGGGTGAGGAGAAGACAGGATAGGGACAATGGATTCGACTAAGAGAGGGCCATGAAAGGATTCATGGGAGATGAGGGGTTGGGCTCATCTTTGATGGAGGGATCATGGAAGATGTGTGTGGTGTCTTGACCTTGGCTTGGAAGGGGAAGTGATTGATTGGAAATGGAATCTTGGCATTCCTTTTCTTGTTCACCCAAGGATACAGATGCATCTGGTTCATCCTCAATGACTATGTCATCGTGGTTGATGAGGTCTTGGACAAAGTCTTGAAAAGTTCGAATTGATTAATGGTATGCCCCTAGGTTTGGTGATATGCACAATATTGATTAGCTTTATACCAAGAGGTCTTAGGCTTAGTAGGATCAAGATGTCAGATGGGTGGATAGACCATCATGTTGGTGGAGACTAGTTGTTTGAATAGGGATTCTAATGACATGGGAAGGGAAGTATAAGGACCTACTTCTTATTTTGACATAGATGTGGAAGCAATGGACTTATGATCATATGGTTGTTGACATGGCTAGGCGGATGGACTATTAGTGTCCAAGATTGGATTCCCTTTGCTACTACATGAAGGGGTGGATGATTCGTTATGACTAGATGGAATATTGGTATGGGATTCACATGAAGGGGTATGTATGGGAGGTGTAATGAGTTGAAGTGGATTAATGCCTTCAGGAAGTGGTACACCCATCATAATGAACTTCAAGAGGATCTCATCCTTATGGGCAGCTATGTATTGGTCTATGAAGGTGGGGTCTAGCTCCATGGATAACGGATGATGACGGTGATGGACGATGGGAGTGATGGGTTTCTTGAACAAAGTAGGTCGGAAGGATCGAGCTAGTATGATGGTGATTAGATAGACTAATTGATTAAAGACTATGATCAGAATTTAGACCAATAGTGCAATAGGTGCTAATGACCTTTTAATGTACCTAGAGGGGTATAATAGTATAGGGAATAATCCCACATACATTAAAATATGGAGTGGGGTAGGTAAGAAATAGTATAAGTATAGGGGCATATGGTGTTATAGGGTATCAAAGAGTTGTTGTGATTGAGCTTGGCTCAAAGGAGGTAGCCCCCTCGAAGTGGCTTACGATTCGGAGTTACTCCTTCCACAAAATGAACACAGATTCAATATAGCTAGTATTTGTCTAATTTTACATATTGAAGCATACGAGTTTTTAACATTGGTATCAGAGCACTTTCCCAAGCAATTTTTTTTTTGTTGCAGTGAAATTAGAGAGACAATTTTCCATCATTTATAGCCATATACAGTATTTTAGTTTACAATATTGTTAGTCATGAAGATCATCATTATTGTTGTCAATATTGCATTCATTCTTCGTGTCAAAATACAACACCTAAACCATGATTACTTTGCATATGTTTTATTGATCTCCGCTTAGGAAGCTAGTTTGCAGTAATTTTGTTGTTGTGTGCAAATATAGCCATGTGGTGTGGATTTACCCCATTGAGGGCTTTGTAGATCTATAGTTGTAAGTAGGCAATATTGTAGTCAAATATTAGTTGTTCGTTGTTTTGCATAAGAAATCTCTTTTAGGGCTCAATCAAATCTATTGTTAATAGTTTTTAGTTGTCACTTGTGTTAAAAACAAAAAAATAAGAAGAGACAATATTGTCGTCAATCTATTTTGTAGATCTCTACTTGGGGAGATAGTTTGCAATATTTTTGTTTGTTGTAAATGCAGTCTGGGAGTTGTAGTTATAGAAATCCTGGATGCCTGCAGTACCTGGCCATACAGTATATGAGGGTTTCATCCACATCGGCTCTAGAAGCACCACAAACCTGTTCTTCACAACTTGATCTATATTCTTGGTCAATCAAGTTTTCCAAACTCTCTTTCACATCACAACATCTCATGGTTTCCCATCTTTAGCATGGTGTATATGAGTTTGGGTTAATATTTTCATTGATCTCCATAGCACTTGGCTTAACTACATACTCCTCGGAGACCCTACTTTCTCTGCTCTACAGATCCATGACTCAGCGTTTGGTCTCTCACCTCAACATCGTCAATGCTCAGCTCAATTTCCCTCAGCTTTTGCATCAACCATTTGGGTGTCCTTGGTCTTATTGGAACTTGAGTTCGCCTTTACCTTGGATCCAGTGTCATGCATAGATCTCCCTTGGGCTTAGTTTTTGTGGCATTGTCCCTTAGCATCTCAGACTTGTAAATCCACCATTGGCATCAACATCTCGATCCGGCTTTGGCTCTATTGGATCTCCATTCTACACCCTACCTTCTCAGTGCCATGACCTCCATCGATCATAATATTGACATCTGCTACCTTCTATGATCGACGTGTTTGAATCTTCTCTACACAATTCCACTACGGCCCCTCAATATGTGTAATATCCTCATCAAGTGTAGTTTAGTCTAATAATTGTCATCTAGTTGTTTTGTCTTATGTTGTGTCACTGTCAAAAAAATAAAAATAGTAGTTGTATTGTCATGTGAGTAAGATATTGGTCATCTAGTCGTCTTGTCATCAAATATTGATCATATTGTAAAGGACACATTTTCGGTTGAATCCGGCATCCTTTCTTGTCAATATTTTTAATCTTTGGTTTTTAATATTTAGACTCCGCCAGAACATAGAGTTTGGGTAATGCATGGTGATGAAATCCACGTCATTAACCCCTACAAAAGGAAAAAAGAAAGGGGTTTGTAAGCAGCTTTTGATCTCTTAAAAATTATCATAAGGACACAAGGGAGAGAGCATACACCAACCGTAGCCTCGAAAAATAGACAAGCAAGAGAAAAGATTAATTTACTGATTAGATGTATGATTATATACAAAAAACAAAATAAGAATATACAAGCAAACAAAAAGATAATTAAAATGATATATACAAAATTGATTAAAATGATTTTAAGAGTGCCAAAATGGACCTTTGACAAACACCCTGCAAACACACAAGTTAGTAGTTTGATTATGGCACTCAAGAGAGGGGTCCTACAACACAAAGATTAGCAGTTTTTTATGTATAACCTTGAGGGAGAACTTACAAGACAAAAGCGTTAGACCCAAAATATGCCCTGCAAGAAGAGGATGTTAGCCAATCAAAATCTATCCCTGCAAGAAACAAGATGTTAGTCTATTATGACTTAATAAAACACCCTAAAAAAATTGCGATTTGGCTCTATAATTCCTTTGGGGTGAGCGGACAACGACACGGGGGTCTGGGGCGGCAGCCCCCAGCGAGGTCAAGGGACAACGCCCCTTATGAGGTCAAGGGGCAATGCCCTTTGCGTGGTCTGGGGCCAACGCCCTGGACGCACTCCCTGTCGTGGTACAAGGCGGGGTTAAAGGGCGAAGCCCCTCATCGCCAAAGGCAATTTGGGCCCTTCGAGAGGCCCAAATGACTCAAAATTCATGAAAAATAACTCAAAAAATGCACTCAAAAAAGACAAACGTCAACACAAAATCATAATTACACAGTGCAAAATCGCAACTAGAGGGGTCAAAATCGCTACTTTTGAGTTGTGATATTGCAGCCAAGAGATAACCATGATGGTTACCTGCAAAACCATGGTTAGATGGACAATACTGTGACTGAGACTAAAAGTATCAATATTCACTATAATTCGAGAGTTGCGGTTTTGTTGTAAACCACAAAACCGCGATTTAAATAGACAAAATCGTAACTGTCATGGAATCGAGAGTGGCGATATTGTAGGAAATGGCAAAACTTCCAAAATCTAAATATTTTGACAAAAGCAACTGATGACACAAAATGATTATTCACAGGTAACTATGAAGGGCCAAAACTACTAATGCATTCAAAATTTTCATAAAAGGAAATTTTAAGATGAAACCAAAACTAGGTAGAATCAGAAGTGCAAGAGAGTGGTTTTTTGTTAAATTTAGTTCTGAATCTACTATAGATGATAATTTAGCAAATAGAAGTAGCTCAGAATATCATAATTGGCAAAACTAAGTTGAATGACAAAATCGTGACTACTGAAGCAATACCGCTACTTTGCAGGATAGTCATGACTGAGAAAATGACGTGATCGACGATTTTGTCAAAAATAGGGAAAGGGGTAAGGTCAGGGGTTTGTCTTTGTCTCAGTTGATTCTAACTACTTCGGCCTTATTGTTGACCACCTGCACAGCTCACAAACCACTCAAAAATCAAAGAAAATATTGATACAAAATTGGGGTTAGTTGACAAATATGGACATTAAAGCTAAAACCCCTAAAATATTAAACCGCAGATTATATAATGACAGTCCTAACAGAACATTAGCGTAGGTCTTGCAGATTAAAAGACTGGTATCAACCATTAGCAATTTATGAAGACTAACATTACTGTGACTTATGACCACAATACTGTGATTACCAGGGTGAAGCCGTGACTGCGCTAGTTGCGATTTTATAACTCGAGTTATGTCTGCTAAGGTCTCCTCTGATGTCCTCTTCACCCTGGACCCTACACACAGAAAGCTCAAATCCCCAAGAAACACATAAATATTCACAGGGGTCAGATAAAATGGAAAAACCAAAAGACAAAACAGGGGACTTTATGCCTACGCTCGGATCCTACAAAGTCATTCATGTCAACGACAATACCGCTTATTACAGGACAAAGTCGCGACTGGGTAAGTCACGGTTTTGTCAAATGATGGACCCCAGCCAAATTAAACCGTTAGCGGCTAACAAAATCATGACTCGGATTGACAATATCGCAACTATCGAGTCGCAGTATCGTAGAAGAATAAAAACCTGTGCGGTCAAAGAAAATGGTTAGCCATTAAATTTCACAGTTAAATCAAAATCATGACTTACGGGAGCAATATCGCTACTGCACTAGACAATGTCATGACTACCAGTGCAATGTCGTGACTGCAACCTGTACACACAAAATTTTAAATTTTTTTTGAGATTTTCTTGATCCAATTAACCCTGTAGGTTAGCAAAAACACAGCTAACAAACAAAATGAATTAATTGGGAGCAAGATGTCCCACCATGGTCATCAAAACGTGGCATAATTTTGAGTTCTATATGAATTAAACCAACTAATTCAACCCAAAATTCAAACTACCTATTAGGAAGGATTCTAGAAACAAATCAGAATGATATGAAACTTACCAAATTTCTTGTTTCTTCATACCTCCTTCCAGGGTGTTCAAAAGGATAATTGATTGCATATTAGACTCAGAGTTTTGGCATAGTGATGGTATGCTATTGGACTTTGATAATGGATGCTTGATATGGATTTGGCATGACTTCCTCACAAGCTTGATCATTGCCCTTCCATAGAGGAGTCTTGGTTATATAGATGAAGGGAGGGAAGATCAAGGCTTGATATTCAAAGTTAAAAATTCTTTGGAAACCTCTAGAATTAGAGGTTTCTAGAGATGAGGACCAGGTTAGAAAGAGTTCTAGATTTGGAGAGTTCTAAAACTCTCTTTAAGAGTTAATAATGATTAAGGGGAGGTTAGATAGGGATTAAAAAAAGATTAAGTGACTACGGGTGCAGAAAAGCCTAGGGAGTAGACTCGCTAGTAGTTAGGAGGGGTCATGGGAATTAAAAATTCTCAAATAACAGATAACTAGGATTACAATAGAATAATAGGGTTTAAGAAGAATTAATTGAAGAGTGGGATGACTAAAATTAATAGATGAAGGAGAAGAGAAGGGGGATATTAGATAAATAGCTAAAATTAAGATAAATTAGCATGATAAAAGAGGATATTAAGATGATGAATTGAATAAATGGGATTAGTGGCATTAGTGTTAATTAATAAGAATATTATCAATGGTAATGAGGTGAACAAATTTAGATGTATACATTAACAAATTTGTTATTAGTATTGACAAGGTCGTTAATGTCGTTAATTACGAAGAACGTTAGTAACGACTTTGTTGTAAGTCAAGAAAGGGCAAAAAGTCTAAAAACAACTCGCAGTTAAAGACGATGGTTAAGACAAGGTTACGATTGTCGAAACAAAGCCGTGTTTGCATAGTCGCTCATACACAGAGCAAAGCCGCGTGTAACCTGCAAATGCAAATTCACAAAAAAATCTAAGTTTTACACTACCAAATCTTCTTCAAATGGACCTTGCAATCCACCACAAGCGCATAAAAGCTCAACAAGCAAAGGTTGAAGAATTTATCTCACTGTGGTCACCGAAATGTGATGAAAAAAATAGGAATAGAAATCAAATGCAAGCAATAATGGGGATTATCACCTACAACTATCCCAACTTGCAACACACCTTTAATTGGGTAAGGTTGGTAAACATAAAAGCAAATAACAATGAAAATATGTAATTATGCCTTCAATATACAATTCAATTTACCTCCAAAACATAGTTGATGTGCCCCAAATTGCCAAGGATAATGCTTCTTGGATGCTTGAATGTAGGATTGCTTGACTTAGTTCAAAGACTTGCAGCAATGAACATGGAGTAGGATGCTTGATAATGGCTTGGAGATCAAATTGAGAGCACTATTACTTTCTCACTTTGCATGTGCTTTTACAGAGGGCGATAGGAAAAATAGATGGCTAGATTTAAACCATGGTGGAAGGTTTATAGGGGGCTAGAGAAAGGTTTTAGGAGGTTCAGGGGCTTCAAGGTTCCATTACAATTAATAAATGTGGTTAATAGATGGATTAGCAAGGTGATTTGTAAAAGAAGTTAGAGGGGTAATAGAAGGTAGTTGAGGAGGTGAATTTAAAATTCATGAAATCTTGTGAGGATTTTTTTAGTGTTAAATGATGTAGTAAGAAAGGAGATAAGTGATCATAATGAGTGATTAATTGGTGTAGGATGAGGTATAAGGTTAGGGTATGAGTGTGGAATGGAGGGGATGATAAACTAGGACTAAGATAAATAATGATATGATGTTAGCAATGAAATTAGTTACTGAAATCGACAATGATAGAGTGAGCAGATTTGGATTTATACATTCATCAATAAGGAAAAATATGTGCAAAATCAATAAACCTGCCCAGCTAGAAATCTAAAGATAATATACAGTATAATAATCACGCAATGCAAGATTTATGAGGCATAAGTTCAATAGTGAGTTTGACCAATTTCTTACTTTCCACTAGTTGTACAGATTCAGGTGCAAGATATAGTTTGAAGTAGATACCCCTCAGACCCAGCATCTAAGTAAAACTACGTGGATGCCAAATATTGCAATGAAAGTGTAAATAAGTGTGTTTCTCAAAGCATTTATAGCACAGGAAAACAACCAATTAGTATGTTTTTTCAAGCAACCAAAACAGGAATGAAGTCCAATTAGTTGTTTCTTGTATCATCCAAAACGGTTATAAGGTCCAATTGGGTATGTTTTTACAAGCACCCAAAATAGGTAGAAGGTTTCATTCTAAGTTAGTCTGCCGCACCCCGCTAAGGTTTTATTATTATTAGTTATTTGTTTACAATTGTTTCAACAATCATATTTGTCAACTAAAAAATTAGAAATGAAAAGATAAAACTTCAATGGATCATTTATTGGCAAAATTTACAAGAATTAATACTGTAACTTATATTTTTCTTCCAGTATTAGCCTATAATGAATATATTCCTTATTTTCAAATTTTAAATGGAAAAATTCGTCAAGCATTCTATACTTACCCCAAAAAAACAATTCCTTAAAAGTTCCCATTATTCTGAATGCTTACTTAGGGTACAAAAGCACGACCTTTTGCACTACTGTACTAAAACCTGTCAGTTACTCCACTCACAACTGAACAGTAGCATTCCAGGAAACAACCACAGATTCAGGTATCTAATGACAAAACAAAAGTTAACAAAGCAGTGAGAAGTTCAGCTGCAATCGAGATTTGAAGCCTAACTAAAAAATTTGAGAATTCACAAATAATGGGTTGAAAACTGAAAATTAAAATATGTTTACCAGTAAAGAAAAATTTGTATAAAGAGAATAAACACAAATTCTGTCTTCTAATATCGAAAGGGGCTCAGCTCAACATCCTTGCTTTTAATGCTTTCTCTCATAGCAAAATCCAAATGGAAATATGCATACAGTGACCGGTGAGACCTTGTTTCACTAGTGCGCTTCCCTGTTTTCTATGACAGATCCAATCTAGTGTTGTGTGCCACCTGAATGTGGGTGCAAGTTACAGGTGGCTTTAGAAGAATCGAAACCTCTCAGACCTGGCATCTAAGCCTAACAACGTGGATGATACTCATCGCCTGAAACCCCAATTCGGTATGTTGATCCATGAATCCAAACCAGAGGAAAGAAAAACAATACCAAACCATAAGGAAATGGTAGACGCACTATTAAGTATTCAACCTTCCTGTCACGGACACCTAAAAAGTTTTCTAAAATTATAATAGTATTTTAAAATTATATATTTCATAAAAAATTTAAATATTGCAAAATTTTATAGGAATTAAATTAAATTTCAGTATTCTTTCTCAAATACTTATCCTAAACTTCACATATTCCTTATCTTCAATCCATTTTAAAAGTGAAAGATTTGCCAACCACTCTCTGCTTATACAAGAAATTTATCCCTTTAGATTCTCCTGGATTTGGAATGACAAACAACCCTTGAAATTACTTGTCACAAAAACTGCAAATTAACAATCCAAACACCAAAACCAGTGAGAATTTAACCTGCAATCAAGGTTCCACGCTCAACTACTAGAGTTGGGGATTGGCAAACAATTACTTGAAAGCTGAAAATTGCAATATTTCTTCCAATATATTAAACCTGTTTAAAGTGAATAAGAAAAAATCTTGTACATTTTTCTACTTATCATCAACCCTACAACCATTTTACCACTTTCTCTGCACAACTAGAGCCAAAGGGAATATGCAATGCAATAATCAAACAAATTGAGGCCTTGGTTCACTGGTGAGGTTTCACCTGTTTTGTTGCTTTCAAAATCAGGGTGCTGGACCTTCACAGAATAGATACTTCTCAGGCCCGACTTGTCAGCTGGTCTATGTCCATGTTATTTATTGCATAAAGCCCAATTGAGAATGTTCTTAAACCATCCCAAACAGGGTAACCTTCACAAAATACATACTTTTCAGGCCCCACTCCTAAACTGGGCCAAGTCCATGTATTGCGTAAAGCCCAATTGAGAATGTTCTTAAAGCAACCCAAACAGGAAGGAAGTCCGATTGTGAAAGTTTATTCAAGTATCCAAGCAGAACTGAAGTCCAACAAGGTATGTTTCTCCAAGTCTCCAAAACAGGTTTGACGTTTCATTTTACTATAGGCTAGCCGACCCCTAATGAGGATGCAAGTTCTGGGTGACTTTGGCGGAATAGATATAGTTCTACTCAGACCTGGCATCTAAGACAGACCATGTCCAGCCTTGCATATTGCAATGCAGCTCGATTCGGTGTGTTCTCAAGTATCCAAAGCACAGAATCGCAAGAAAAACAAAATACCAAAGCACAGGGCAAAAAAGTATTAAAAATAGCAAAATTGCTCATGCAAGCCTTCAAATAATTTACACAAATACATGATTGAGTTGTAATTTGGTTTAACCCTCATTGATAAGCATCGTGAAACAGGGATGACTTATAAGGCATTACATAGTCCAAAGTTTTGCCAATGGGGAAAAAGGCTAGAGGATGAAAAGCCCAAAGCGGTGGATTCACCATTCCTCCCCCCTGCTAACAAATGTTTATGGTGCTTATGCGCCAAGTGGGTCCCTTTGCCTTGGGATTAATACCAAAAATACATGGGGAAAAATGTCATTACAGTAATGATTACTCATGGAGGTCATCTTGACATAACTTAAACACACGAGAGTGAAATCCCACAAATTATTAATATAAAAATTGGATATTCACCCTTCCTGCCAGAAATTCTCTACAGGGCAACCTCCGAAGAAACCATGCGCCTAGTCTCCCAAACCTCAACCCCCTGCATCTCTGCCCTTGCAACAAAAAGCTTATCTCCGCCTGCAGCAAGGGCCGTAACTTCCTGCCCGGCGTGTCTCCTGCTGTGCTCAATAAAATTCCTTCTGAACGAGGTCTCCCAATACTCTTTCTCATTTAAGCCCACACTAGCAGCCGCTAAAGGAACCTCGGACCATACCTCCAAATCCCCACCCCTGCTACAAAATATCTGTTTTCCATAGCCCAACAGCTTAGCATCTGCCCTGCCCCCATCAACCGCCAGCGCAGGATTGGTTTCAGTCATGTGCATCCATGGATCCTGGGGCTTCAAGTGCCTGAGGTCAGCCATGGCTAAATTTCCTGTAATCACACTCACCTTAAAAATACCTGCTAAATCTTCATTGACTGTCACATCTGCAAAGCTGTCACGTTCCATGACCCTTGGGTCCGAAGTTGAATTTGGCTCCGTACATTCCCATACAATTTTATCGGCCCGCACATCCCAGAGCCGTATGTAACCACTGTAGCCAAATGTCCCACCATGCACACCTGTGGCCATGAGAAGATTCTTAGAACCCACGTACTGCAATTTTGTGGCCACCTTTGAATGTGCTGAGCGTCCATTCTCTCGGCCAATTTCCTGCATTTACAATAATTGTGTGAAAAGTGGGAAAAAGTATTGGACATTGACAAAAACTGTGAGACAAGGTTTATTAGGCACTAGAGGTGCTAAAAGTTTTTGCAATTCATAAGTAGGCCAACAATATTGAATGGTGACTAAGGCAATAATTAGCTGAGGATCAACAGCCATAAATGAATCCATTTATAATTAATTGGCACTTCGTGAATCATTGGCTTAGTGTTCATTCATTAGTAATGACCCAACAGCAAGCTTTCAGGTGCCTATCACGAAATTGATGTGCTAGCAATCTCATCTGGAATTCTAACATTACTTAGCATCACCTTCATGGTGCTTATGTGCTTTGTTGATTGCCTTCTCATTATTGCCAGTGTGAATATTGTTCTGAAAATTAAAAGCTTCAATAAAATGTGATATCTACCTGCATTATCTGAAGATTTTCTTTGTCAACCATGAGAATCGTGTTGTCTGTCCGCTGCCCAGTCTCAAAGCTGGCAAAAACTGCTGATCCTGATGAAGTGACTGCCCGGACAGACGTACGGTACACGCGAGTGTCATTCCGGTCGGACCAGACTAGACTTTTCACATGTGTGCCATTGATCGTGTCGTAGATGTGCAGTCCTTGAAAGTCCTGTAGACACAATTGTACAGATAGTTGCAGTCATAATCTTGTATATGAAATCTTTAATAATTCTCAAATCAATACAATCAAAGAAACACCATCTATCCATCACGTCATTTGCATCTAAATAGTCCACATGCAATCCTGTATGCTTGGAGTAGAGTTGCACTATCCGTATTGCGCAAATGTTATGATGGATAGACACATCAAATCAAACAAAGTTTGGAGCATCCATTTTAAAACAATTGATTCAATTAAAGTGACTTCCTACAATGTAATCATATCAGTCATTTATAATACAAAAAAAAATCAAACAGAAGGGTAAATCCATGACATTAATTTCACCTATCTAGCAGCCCAGAACAACTCAGATGCATTTCTGCATAGTTGGATTGGATCTGCACCATTCATAACTATACAAATAATTTTATGGAGAACCACATCCAATCAAACAATCCTAGGATAATTCATTTCAAGACTGAAGCAATCTTATAGACAAGTAATACAATTTATGGAAATGCCCATCCAGGCCTATGGAGGAATTGCCTATCTCGAGCATTCTAGAGACACCATTCAGTTCTATACGGAAAGGTCTAAATGTATTTCATTGCCTGAAGAATTCATTTTAAAACTAACAATCTTCTGAACTAGTAATGCAATTCAAGGATATGAATGGACATAATCAAAGAAAGCTAGGAGAACTCATTTTAAAACTGACGAAATCTTCTAAACAAGTAATGCAATTCACCTAGTAAGCATTCTAGATGCACCTTTCAGTACCATATGGAAAGGGGTAGATGCACTTAATAATGGGAGAATTAATTTTAAAACTGTGACAAGCTTTTAAAAATGCAATTCAAGGAAAAAAAATGCATCCAATCAAACAAAGCTAGGGAAAGTCCTTTTTAAAATGAAACAATCTTTTAACCGGTAATGCAATTTGAATTTATCAGTTGAGCATTCATTATGCACCTTTCAGTACTATATGAAATGGTCTAGATGGACTTCAAAACTTGGAAAAATCATTTTAAAATTGAAATAATCTTCTAACAAGTAAACACAAATTCAGGGAAATAAATGGATCCAATCAAACAAATTTTGGAGAACTCGTTTTAAAACTGAAACAATCTTTCAGACAAGTAAAGCAATTTAAGGAACTGCCTATCCAGGATTCTGGAGGAACTTCCCATCCAACATTCTGGATGCACTTTTTCATACCATACAGAAAGGTCTAGTTGCAATTCAATGCTTCAAGAAATCATTTTAAAACTGTAAGGATCTCCTAAACAAGTAATACAAACCAAGGACTGCCCATCCAGCATTATCTTTCCAACATTCTGGATCCACCTTTAAATGTTGACTATACATATAGGTCCAGACACACTGCACTGTGATTGTAGCGAATCCGTAGCCCTCCAATTTGTGCATCTAAAATGATGGATGCATAGTTTCCCAAGTGATACATCTACAACGCTAGATGGATAATTTCCTAATTACTGAATCTAGAATGCTGTATAGACAATTTCCCAATTACTGCATCTAGAATGATGGATGCACAATTTCCCAATTGGTACATCTACAACACTTGATAGACAATTTCCTAGTTAGTGCATCTAGAATGCTGAATGGACAATTTCACACTTAATGCATCTGGAATGCTGGGTAGACAATTCCCAATTTAAAATCTCATACAGATGAATTCAACTTTAAAAGAAAATTGAAAGTTGCCTCGGTTTTCCAATGAGTGCATATAGAATGCTAGACAATTTCCAATTTACAAACTCATACAGACAAACCCAACATAGAACGCTAGGCAATTTCCATTTTAAAAGCTCATACAGACAAATCCAACATAGAACGCTAGACAATTCCCAATTTAAAAGCTCATACAGACAAATCCAACTAAAAGGGCATTAAAAGTCATCTAACCTCAGCCCCAACTGCCGCACGGTCATCTGAAATCCTGTGCAGGGTCTCCACCCTGTGAAGTTCCGTAAGTGTTGTGGTCTGCTTTCTGAGGGCCCAGTCATAAGCCGTTATTTTGTTCCCATGTCCAACCCACACAGACCCATCCGCATACGCGGTCAGGGCCGATGGGAAATCTCTCCCATTAGGAACCACCATCTCGACCCTGTCGATGTCGAGGCCGTCCAACGTCGATGGGGCCAGGGCAGCCCTGAGCTGGTCGAGGAGGCCGTAGTAGACAGCCTCCTCAATAAGGGCATCGAGATCTATAGACTTGGATGCACTTGGCAACTTGCCCGTGCGGAGGAGGGCAAGGAGGAGAGCGAAGAGGCGGGGGTCACGGTCCAAGAAGAACTCCGCCGAGTCAGATGGCAGACTCGGGGCAGATCTTGCCAAAAGAGACGACTTGCCAGCAGACTGAAGCGTGGCTGAAGTGGTCTCAAAGATTTTTCCGCCGACATTTATTTTCACCCGGCGGTTGTTTGTGCCTGACCTTACCAGAGGCCCTCCTGATGCCAAGCCGTTCATTGTGGCCTTTCGCTGCTTTGTTCAGAAAAACTTGAAGTCTGGTAGCTTTACTCAGATAGGGTTTTCAGGTATACAACTGTCTGAAAACCTCTGACCAACAGGTAAGGGATATTAAGCACTCAACTGCCTTTAATTTTCGTTGTTATTCCCCTCAAAACAAAATCTACCAACAGGAGAGGACCTTCAAGTACTACCTACCTACAGAGAGGACCGATAAGTCGTAACTACCTTACAGAGAGGGCCTTTAAGCACTCGATCGTCTTTAGTTGGACCTTTAAGCACTCAATCGTCTTTAGTTGGACCTTTAAGCACTCAATTGGCTTCAGGTCTAGTTTCTTCACTGGTTACAACTCACCTAACCTCTATTTTTGGGCTTTATACGATTCGATCAATCAACAGGCCTGGGGGTTTTCAGGTATTTTCCCTCGGAGGAATTCTTACACTTCGAGGTGGGTTGACTGGTAAAGAAGTTCGGAAAAGGTCAGAGTTCAAACGTCACGGAGTTGAATGCTCCCTTCAAACTCTTGTACTGATTTCAAACACTTCTACTGACTTCAGGTCATCTATGCACTCATCGATATTTAAACCCAACAACAGACCCAAAAAACCAAAATACTCGCAGAAGAGAATGAAAACCCTGAATACAAAACCTGTGTGAGAAGAGGAAATCTGTAATGGCAATTGTACAGATCGGTTTCTGACGTTCATATTTAAGTTTGTTTACGTTTACAGCTGTCGCCGGAAAGCCGCCGCCTCCTTCGTTTACGATGACCCGTGCGCGTGACTATTCTTTGGAGTTTCTAGAAGGCGGCGTTTTGTGATAATTTGACCAGCGAAAAGGCCTTGTGGATTAAATAAAATTATTAATGTATTTTCAGAAAAATGAAGTTCGTCTTTATGGATTTATTTTGAAATATTAATATTCTTTGTGGCCCCCTCATCAAAGAAGAGAAATACAAACTATCGCATATAAATTGTCTGAAACGTTTTGTTATTAGTTCTCATGTGTAATTAAACGAATCAATTTGGTTTAATTTTCGATTAAATTGTTTCCTTTCTTTTCAATAATTTTTTTTTATTTTTTTAAAAATTTGTATAATATTTAATTTTTATATTTTTTAATATAGATTATAAAAAATTATTTAACTAAGTGGAAATTAGAAAGATATTATTAAAATGTAGATGGGTGACATCATCAAAATAATCATAAACAAAAGTTTCTTATCATAATATTTTTACACTTGTTATTAATTACGAAGATTAACAATATTACATTTTATGATTCGCAATGGAAGCAATGGCGACAATTAAATTTTCAGAGATGAATAATACATAATATAATCAGCAGCAACACTATTACTGGGTTGAATACTGAAGGGGCTTGTACTATAGAGGTTGTTACTCTGTTTTTTCTCAAGTGATTGTTTGATTTGGGTTTGACGAAAGCCATTGTGAGAGCTGCCTACTTTCTTCAAGGATTTGCAACACATTGAAATTGTCACGTACTATGATTCATTCTCTTTGCTAAATACCCCTTTTTGCATTTTTTTTTAATTATTCTATGGGATAATCTAACATTTAGTTATTTAATTGCCTCTGTGTATTTTGAATGTTGTCAAGATTTTTGAAAACTTGTACAGAGGTTGTTTCTTTTTAATATTTTATTTATTTCCATTACAATGGATCGGTTTTGTGTGTCAAGGCATTTAGATGTTTATGGTTTGAAGATTTAGAGTTGGGCATTTTAAGCAATATTGATTGTCGACCATCATGATTGTTTTGGGTCTCCAAAATTTTAAGCATTTTCAAGTGAGCTTTATTTGCATTGCAATGGATTATATACTTTTTTTGTTTTAACATGAGCATAGCTATTTTTTGCTTACAAATATTTTGATTTCGGGTTTTAGGTTTCGACACATTTCTAAATTCTTTGATTTATCTAGGTTTTAGGGTTGTAAGATCTCTTGAGGTGGATTTATTAAGCAATCAAAAATGGAATTTGTTTTAGTTTTATTTATTTTTAGTTGCATTTTGCATCACAATGGATTATATACTTTTTTCGTTTTAACATGAGCCTAGCTATTTTTTGCTTACAAATATTTTGATTTCCAGTTTTAGGTTTCAACACATTTATAAATCCTTTGATTTATCTAGGTCTTAAGGTTGTAAGATCTGTTGAGGTGGATTTATTAAGCAATCAAAAATGGAATTTGTTTTAGTTTTATTTATTTTTAGTTGCATTATTTTGTTTCAAGGAATTTATGGATTTATACATTGGTGGTGATGCAAGTTCATGATTTTAAAGTCTTTCAGGGCAAGGTTTTTATGCAATGTAATGGTTTGTATTTTTTTTTTATTTGCAGTGAGGAAGGAAGGTAGGATGATGATTTACTCTATGTCGACTAAGCACAATTTTACTTTTCTCTGCTTAGTCTTGGAGTTTACTTGGTCGTACATCACTTGCCAAATCTGACTTTCAACTATAACTATAGTGAATTGTTGAATTGTAAAAAAATCGGCACCAATGTCCAAGATTATTATGTTATGGAAAAAAATTGCATTATTCTTTGCACTGTTTTAATTTAACCTATCATTAAGGTAAATTTAAATGATTTTGCTACATCTTTAATATCTTCATTTTTCTTTTTCTTTTTCTTTTTAGGCTATCTACTTGCCCTTTGTGTCAAAAAATAACAAAATCAAACTTGCATTCATAATGAATGGTTTAATATTGAAAAGGATTGCTCTATTTTCTACACATGTTGTTATGTTATAGAGAAAATTTGAGTAATTTGCAGTGTAATTATTCAATGCACTCAGGTAAACTTAAAGAAATTTGTTGCATCTTGAAGATCATTAATTTTATTTTTCTTTTCAAGCTATCCACTTTCTGTAACATCAACAAATGGCCAAATCAAACTTGCAATTATATTGAATTATTTACTACCAAAACTTTAAATATCAATTCCCATAATGGCTCTTATGTTGTGGAAAACATTTGAGGAATTTTATGTATGATTCATTCACAGTTCTCAGTGCCATTAGGTTGATCTTTTTAACTTAAAAGTGCTTTTAGGTTGATCTTTTCAACTTAAAATTTTAAGATTTTGCTACATTTTTCAAATTAAGCCTTTTATTCTTATTATCGAGTTATTTATTTAGCTTTATATCAATACCCTGGTCAAATCAAAGTTGCAATTATAACAAATTATTGGCCATCAAAAAATATAACATTGGAATATACAGGACTTTTACGTAAATCTTACATTAAGGTGGTTTTTTTAGAATTTTGTTTTTCACATTTTTTATTCTTCTTATCCGGATATCTACTTGACCTTGTATCAAAAAAAGAGTCAAATAAACTCACAATCACAATGAAATTTTTAATACTAAAAAATGTAGTAGCAACCTATAGTCTGTTATAGAAAATATAAAGAAGTTTGCAGAGTAACATTTTGTAGTGCTTTTAAGTAAATCTAGAGTTAAGGTGAATTTAAAGAAATTAATTGCATCATTTGGATCATTGTTTTTATTTTCTTATCATGATTTCTACTTGACCTTCCACAAAGGGCCAATTTAAATTTTTCACTTACAGCGAGTCATTAGAAAA
Source organism: Torreya grandis (assembly GCA_037957365.1). Classification (NCBI taxonomy): domain Eukaryota; kingdom Viridiplantae; phylum Streptophyta; class Pinopsida; order Cupressales; family Taxaceae; genus Torreya; species Torreya grandis. The sequence goes on along the minus strand of JARHVA010004355.1, from coordinate 1,327,265 downwards.
TTTGAATATCAATTCCCAAACACTGATATGTTATGGAAAGCTTCCACGAAATGACAACTTAGGACCTTGAGGTTAACCTAACTTTAAGAATTATGTTACATACTTAGTAATCAAAAATATGATAAGGAGTTGGTAGGACTATTGTAACCATAATTTCTCAATAGGAAGCATTATTAAAATATTAAAAGACATTACAAGATGACTATGATGTTGATGACATTTAAGATTTTTTAATGTGTTTCATTGGGAATATTTTGAGACCATTTGTAAGACCTATAAAAGTTTAAATATTTAGATAGAATATTGTTTATACTATTGTTAAGTTTTATGATAAAATCTCTAAGCTTTATTCAAATGTTGTGATTTATGGTTTCATATAATAATTTATGACAAAAAAAGTTTTAATAATGGAGCCTAATGTCATTGTAAAGTAGATAAATTACTAGAGAATGTGTTTTTATCATGTGATTCATTTAAAGTTGATATCAAACTAATCCTTTGTTTCCATTGATTTTTTGGTGATTGCATCTACCAGTTTCAGTGGGTAATTATATGAGTCGGTTCCTAGTCTAACAATCACGATTTTATTTATGAGGCTAACAACCTCCTATGAGTATGTGGGATATACCCTTTTAGTGTTGATAATGCTGTCAAGAATATATAGGATTCAAGCAACAACCTATTATCTCACTCACATACATAGTATATCAAGTACAAAATTCCATTTGAAAAAAATTGAAATTTACAAAGTCTACATTGCTCGTGTTTCCCATGATCTCATAATGTTTTTTTATATAAAAATGTGTGAGAAGGTTAAGTAAGAGAAGATGCTCAAAATTGAATATTTTAACTAAGTTAAACTTAAAATTGAATTGGATGTACAACAAGTCTATGTGTGTAAAGGCGATATCTACATTGAAGAGTAGTCCTGTTGAGAGAATATTTAATGATGGAGAGTTGACTGAAATTATCATCTTCTCATTCATAAAATTTTAATCTAAAATTATTTTATTAGTAAAAAATAAGTGCACTAAGTAGTTAATTAATTACTAAAAATAATTAATCAAAATACACGAACATAGTACACTTTGGATTTACTATTTGACTAGAGTGTGCAAACATGTAACATCAGTGTACAAACCTGTGATGTTTGTGTGTTTTTAGTGTGTTCTCTCTCTTATATCATGATATAAAACTTTATTAAATAACTTTGGTAAGTACTTACATGGTGATTTGAAATGTACTCAAGTATTTTTTCTTAATAATCATTTTGTGGTTGTGATTGCTCTTAATCTAGATCATGTGCATTTAACAATGTTATTAGATTTATTGAATTGTTACCACCATAAGATTTTTGTAGACCTAACGTACCTATCTATTTTCCTTCTTTTTCACTAAAATAGAAAGTATTACTGCTGGTCTACCAAAAACTATCACATGATAGTGTGATAAAGTAAATCAATAAAATGCCCAATCAAATGATTGGGCCATGGACGGTCACATTAACATTATAACATTAAATATCAATATGGACTAATCACTTGGATAATAACTACATTAACATAACCATGTATGTACTACTGTGCATCTAGACTAAACTTGATAATACAAAACTAGGTGGGAAGTCCAACTACTAGTGAAAAATATGTTAACATACCATTTCATATGTATTGGATTCTACTGATATTTATAATGGCTTAATGGGGAATGACTAATGACTGGTAAATTTTATGTTAGAAATGGCCTAGGAATCCATGTTAATATAACAATGTATGATATAAAAATATAAAAGAATACAAAAACTCCCATCAGACACGCTCCTAGGATAGTGAATGGATGTTATTGTCCATCAATTATAAGAGAATTGTGATCATATAAGACATTTGCAACAAATACCCGTTTCAGATCTAGCACTTTATATATCTCTATTACACATAATCATAGTAATGCAGCAACAAGAGTTATTTGAGAAACAAAACTCATTGTTTCTTACAAGTGGACTTGTTAATACTTGTATATATTAGCATATATGTATTTGTGTGTGTGTGTGTGTGTGTGTGTGTGTGTGTGTATACAAAAATTGATATACAAGCCATGTTAGAATTTAAGAATCATGTACATTGTGTGTGAGAGATTAAATGAGATGTAGATATGGGTTATTGAATACATTGTTGAATTAGGTATGGGATATATTTTCAATTTCTCACAATAAAATGTCAATAATTGGGTGCAGTTGATGCCAACCTATAAACAACACAAGGAGTGTTATCTAACTGCATGTTTAAGTGTCATGGCACTTTACATTATGAATCAAATTATCCCATCAAAACATTTTTTGAGTACTAACTAATATCATATCAGTATTATCACCATTCTAGAAAATTATTTATACATAGCCACATGCCAAAAAAATATGACAGAGCTTAATAAATACAATGATATATGCATATAGCCTAGAAAAAACATGGATATGATTATAGAATGCTATTTATGTTTTCTTGAGACTTTTCCTTAAGTTTTCAAGTCCTCTCCATATTGGGATCTTATAGTCTTACATAACACATCGCATTTGCTTGTCCTCTTTTTACCAAATATTGCATTGCTTTTGTCTAACAATGAATCATGATCTTTGTTTCAAGTGATTTTGCCTATGATTTTATCCACAATGTTGACCTTTAAAGAAAAGACAATCTTTATCATTAATTTATGAATCTTCTTGAAAGTTTCACTAACTTCATTAATGCCATCATTTGTTACTTATGTAGAAGACAATACAATGCTAGAAGAAGATTGAGCTTACATTCCAAACATAATGCCATCAACACATATAAGACATAACTAAATGTATTTTTTAAGGTCCACAAATTTTGAGTAAAAAATAAGTACATAAGACTCTAAAATTTTGCACATGTTAAAGATGATGAAGTTGCCTTTTAATGTCTTGTATATTGAATTTGTAATAGTATATCTTTATTATCATATATGTTTATATTGTTTTTTAAGTTTTTTTAATAAATTGATACCACCTCACTTGTAGTAAAGAAAACATATACAATCATGATATTTTATTCTCACTTTAGATAGATAATTATGTGTAAGGTCTTTGAGTAAATATAATTTGGTGAGGTATCTAGTTTTATTAAAGGGAAAGCTATCAAATAAGAGAGAGTAATTGCTAAAGCTGGTGATTGTTCAATCAATTGGAAGTAGGTCTAAGATAGTTTTAGTAATTATTTTTCAAGATTTCCATTTATTTTGTATTTTTATTGCATTCAGCTTACTTAGCATTGTAGAATGAAATTGACAAATAGAAAACAAAATACAATGCATATGTATAGCAATTGACAAGTCATTTCTATCAAAGAATGCAAGCTATTATTAAAAAATCAATGCAATAACATAGATGTTACTTTGGAAAAAGATAACCTTTTTAGAAGTCATTTTTTTATATACAATGTATGTGATTGCCTATTCCATGATTTTTAAGTGCTATTGCATTTTTGATACACATCAATAGAGCTACATGTTGGAATTATAAAAACAGTTTCTAAATTGTTTTAAAAAAATGACCCTATGCACTAAGGTCTTTTGAATAATAGTTAGATCCCAAATAACTATATAGACTACACCAAATACAAGACACTGAAACATATTGTTACCGAATACAAATTTATGCAACTTCATGCACAAAAAATGGTGAACATGGCCTATAGGGAGACAATTTCTTTATATATTGACTTTCTAAATGGACAAAAAATTCCATTTATGTTTGGTCTTTAACAAGAAAACAAAAATGTTTTCATTTTAATGAATATGTCCCTACCCTTCTATATTGCATACTATTTCATGATCAAAACCCTATCTATGGCCATTACAAACCACTGTATTATACAAAATTAAATAATTATCAAAACCCCTTATCACAAACAACTCTATCAATAACTTTCTCTTTACTTTCCCTTTATTGGGGAATAAATGCTAGAAAAATGCAATCACGTGGACTGTTCAAAATGTCAAAAACCACATCTTGCTATGGTGATAGTATATTTAGCTTTGTTTATAATTTGACAAAAATTTGATTTTGACATATGCTCCTTGTGTCGCTATTCAACACAATATTTTTTTAATGCATTTGTCTCTAGAGATATAAAAACATGCACTTGTTTGAAATATAATCTAATAGACAATGCCATAAAAAAACATACATATTATTGTGAATTAGCAAGCATACATTGTAAAGATGAATTTCATCGATGACAAAGGTGGAATAAAAGGAAATGAGTTCACTATCTAATGGCTTTCAAATTTATTAAACATAAGCATTCACCTATGGTCATCAATAAATCAACAAATTGACAAAACCTACAATGAATATATTCAATTATAACCCTTATATAATATCATTTTTAAAAAACAAAAAAGACTATGTACATTACAGAATTGTTAATAATGGGAAAACATATTGATGTAGAAGCTCATGTTATTGGTAAAATTATAAAAACATTGCAAAAACAAAATGATGCAAGGAAATCAAGCACAGTGTGTAAATTTGATCATGTATAGTTTATTTTGGTCTATTAGCATGCCTTAGAAGGCATTGGAGTCATTAAGTTAGTCCTGCAAGTGTGTTCTGTAAGCCCTTTGGCTTTTCCTACCAAAATGGGCATTTGAAAATTTGAATTTGAGTGTGTTAGGAGTGCTTTAAAGAAGTGTCAAGTTGTCAAATGTTGTTATAGGGTCATATGATGAGTTGATATGGTGTTTTACATACAATATCATATGTAAAGTGATTAAGACTAAGAATGTCAAATGTAATGTACATATGAGAGTTAGTTGTCTCAAGAGGTAGTTACCAAGGTAGTTTCTTGGTGTAACAAATTTTGGATTAAAGTAATTGTTAATATCATAGGATAAATAAGTTATAAGAGTAGTAGGAATTTTTGTAAGATTAAAGTAGGAGGAGGAAGAGACAGGGGTATGGAGGAGCATGATGTTGAAGAATTTTGTACCCTGTCCATAGTGACAATGTTGTGTAAAGAAAAGGAATTAATAAAATATAGTTTATTTAAATGAATATATCTATACCTTTGAGTTTTTATTCTTGTTATGAATTCAAATTGATGCATTGGAAACCATTAATACCTTTGGAGAATAGTGTTTTGTAGAGCAAACTATAAAACTACAGACTGTGTACAAATTTATGTTTATCTATTGAAGCCAAGTGGCTAATGAAGGTTGAAATGGTCTACTAGAAGCATAGTGTGTATCAAGGTGGGTAGTAGAGTTATGAAATCATTTCTATATTTTATTAAGTTACATATGTACATGTGTTTGTTTCCCATATTATAAGGTTCAACACAATAGACTATGTGTGATCACTAAATGACAAGACACAACCAAGAAACTTGTTGAAAGTTTAATTAGTGAATGTCTTGAAGTATTTGATGGGATAAAGATAGTATAAAAATTTAATGTGGTGAAAATAACTATTGGAGCAATGGTTTGTAATAAATATTTCAAGATATAATGTTTTGTAAGTCTCTGAATACTAACCACTTTGTCTTTATTCAAGTCTATAACCCAAGGGAGGAAGAATTATCTCAAAGTGAAAACATTTGTGTGAACTTCAAGAGTATCACCTGAGTAATTTAATATGCATACATGATTGATAATTATTTATTTCAATAAATAATCATACCTTTAGATAACCAACCTAGGTGTGTACATTGTATATACAATGAAAGCCTTTGTATTTGGTTTCACTTATAGGTATGAAGTGTGATAGAGGTTTAAGAAGGGTAAATGTTATGGAGGTAGATTTCATGGTGTGTTATAACCCAAATGGAAATGTTTCATAACCCTAGGAAAGATAATATTCCTTTAGACTCTATTTTACCCTGAATATAGGTAGACAATGACAAAGAAAACTATATAATCAATGAGTGGTACGTGTACAGAAGGTAGTCAAGAAAAGTTAGATGCTTGGGTAGTTGACTTTAGGTCAAATAGACCTTGTTAGGGTATTTTTAATGATAAAAAAAAAGTGAGAATCAAATAAAGTAGTATTAAACCTTCTCAGGCTTGTTACAAACTTGCAAACCCTAGTTTAGGGGTCAACAGTCAAAAAGTGAAACATATATTATTTCCACCAGTGGAAATAGGAAAAAAATTGGTGGTTTAAAATTTCTTAGCACAAAGAAGAATATTTTTGAGTTTTATGTATGAAAAAATTGGGTTTGAGTTGCAAACAGGGGCTAATTAGGCCTAGAAGGGTTAATTGGAGAGAAGGAAGAGTTAGTAAAGGTATATATACAATGAGTTAGCTTATAAAACTTCATATAGACCTCAAAAAAGATAGAGGGTGCTTGAATATGCATTTCATTTTTCAATAAACTTTTGTACCAATCCGTACCATGTAAATTTGTCAAAAAAAAGGTTACTAAGTAACAAGGGGGATTGAAGGTTTGAGAAGTGAAGTAAGCATTTGAGATTTTGGGAAAGTGTGATATATCATAGAATAAGTGTGATAATCCTAATAAAGGATATCCAGTATGAATATCTTCTGCAAGGAACCTAGTACAAGAATGGATATGATTTGGCTTTGAGAAGCCTATAACCAAGTGTGAGTGTGAGAGATTGATGGACAGAAGTGAGAGAGTGATTAGAATGAATTATATGGATGGATATGAGGTGTTTAAGAGTTTTAAAAGGTAGAGTAAGTGGCATATAGGGAGTCATAGTTAATTGAATCATATAAAGGATTGTTGTTAAAGATAGAGAAGAGTTGATGTATAAGACAAATCATGAAGATTGAAAGGTGTCAGAGTCAAGGTTAACAGAGAATGCAAAAAGGCCTCTGCATCATTTGATATTAGAGAATCCAAGATTATTCAATAAGAGGATAAGGACAAATAGAAAATAAAAGGTACATGTTTATTTCAATTTTTCATTATGATTTGGTCATATAAAGAGTATTGAGGTGTAATAGTAAGTTGTGAGATTGGTAGCAGCCCTGAGCTAGTGAACGCTTAATAGAAAGAAAGAGTTATTGGAAATATCAAGAGAGAGTGAGATTGAGGAGAGAGAAGAGTGTCTTATGTGAAGGATAAGAGATAAAGAGACCCAAGTGAGGTCATAGTGAAGGAGAAAGACCCAAATGAGTGGTCAAGATGTGGCAAGTGAGAGAAGACTTATCAGGGAGAATAGGTCCAAATGAGACCAAGAGGTCGATAGACATCTTAGTTAAGATGAGTAAAGAGAGAAAAGAGAATATAGGGAAAATTTGAGAGAAGCTACTATAAATAGAAGAAGAAGAGACAGATGGAGAAAGAGATAATTGCAGCCAACTAAGTGTTGAGAAGGACAAAGAAGATGATTAGCTTGAAGGCCTATTTGAAGGCTTAGAAAATGAAGTACTAGTTAAGTAAAAAGGTAAAAACTTTGATTACACATTTTTATATAATAATGTTGAACAGTGAGAGGCAGAGTTGGTAGCCTTAGAGAGAGAGCTACATGGTGACAAGGTGGAGAATGAAGAAGAAATGCAAGTTGCAACAGTTGAGAAGCTTGTAAGAGATGACAAAGGACATAAAGAATAAGTATTGATAACAAAAGAGAAATAGATTGAGGCATGCAATCAAGAAATTATATTTGTCTTTATAGCAAGAATGAAAGTCTTGTCAAAGGAAGGTAAGAGTGCAGGCATTGCAACAGTATATTGGCACATATACAACCCATATGATAAAGGTAAAGAAGTAGGAGAGAGTGCACAACAAGTGCAAAACGAGACAAAAAATAAAGGAAATAGAATTTTCCTTAACATATATAAACATGAGAGAAAGGAGGAGTAGCTAAAGCATGAAAAAATAGTCACAGATAAGGATGATCCAAGGGAGAAGAACTGGAAGACATAGAAGAAGCATACAATAGTTACATTTGAGTTCAATTCCTTTCTTATTTGGGAGTATGATGTAGGGAAATCAAGCAAATTTTATAAATTTAATCATGTATAGTTTATTTTGGTCTATTATCATGCCTTAGAAGGCATTGGAGTCATCAAGTTAGTCCTGCAAGTGTGTTTTGTAAGCCTTTCAACTTTTCTCGCCAAATGGGCATTTGAAATTTTGAATTTAAATAAGTGTGTTAGGAGTGATTTGAAGAAGTGTCAAGATGTCAAAAAAATTTATAGGTTCATATGATGAGTCTATATGGTTTTTTACGTACAATTTCATAAGGAAAGTGATTAAGATGAAGAATGTCAAATGTAATGTACATATGAGAGTTAGTTGTCTCAATAGGTAGTTATCAAGGTAGCTTTTTGGTGTAACAAATTTTGGCTTGAATTAAGTGTTAGTATAATAGGATAAATGAGTTATAATACTAGTAGTTATTTTTCTAAGATTCAATTAGGAGGAGGAAGAGACATGGCTATGGAGGAACATGATGTTGAAGAATTTTGTACCTGTCCATAGTGACAGTGTTGTGTAAAAAAAGGGAATTAATAAAAGATAGTTTGTTTAAATGAATATGTTTGTACATTTGATTTTTATTATTGTTATGAATTCAAATTGATTCATTGAAAACCCTTAATACCTTTGTAGAACACTATTCTATAGAGCAAACTGTAAAACTACATATTGTGTAAAAATTTGTGTTTATCTATTGAAGCCAAGTGGCTAATGAAGGTTGAAATGGTCTATTGGAAGCATAGTGTGTATCAAGGTGGGTACCAAAGGTAAGAACTCATTTATATAGTGTATCAAGTTACATATGTATATGTGTTTATTTTCCATATTCTAAGGTTCAACACAGTAGACTGTGTGTGATCACTGTATGATAAGACATAACCAAGAAACCTATTAAAATTTTGATTATCGAATGTCTTAAAGTATTCAATGGGGAAAATAAAGTATATAAATTCAATGTGGTGAAAATAAATCTTGGAGAAATGGTTTGTAATAAAGATTGCAAGAGATAATGTTCTGCAGGTCTATGAACAGTAAACAATTTGTCTTCATTCAAGTCTATAACCCAATGGAGGAAGAATTATCTCAAAGTGAAAATATTTGTGTGAAATTCGAGAGTATCACTTGAGTAATTTATTATGCATACGTGATTGATAATGCTTGATTTCAATAAAGAATCATACCTTCAGATAACCAACAAGTGTATGTACATTATATATACAGTCAAAGCCCTTGTATTTGGTTTCACTTATAGGTATGAAGCATGATAGGGGTTTAATAAGGGTAAATATTATGGAGGTAGATTTCATGGTGTGTTATAACCAAGGTGTAAACATTTTATAACCCTAGGAAATATAATATTCATTCAGACTCTATTTTAACTTGCATACAGACAGATAGTGATAAATAAAATTGTAGAATCAATGAGTAGTATGTGTATGGAAGGTAGTCAAGTGGATTTATATGCTTGGGTAGTTTCGTTTAGGTCAAACAGACCTTTTTATGGTATTTTTAATGATTAAAAACAAGTGAGAATCAAATAAAGAAGTATTGAACCTTCTTGGGCTTGTTACAGGCTTACAACCCCTAGTTTAGGGTTTAAAAGTCAAAAAGTGAAATATATATAGATTTCACAACATAATAACATAAATCCACAACTATTGAATTCTATGTGAATAATAAACACAACATAACTAACCTTTTAGATGCATAAGTCCACCATGTATCTTTGAACACCTCTCTAGATCTAGGTTTTTCAATTTGCGAGGCCCACTAAAGCATACAAGCATGTTATAGTTATTCAAGTGCTTCTTTTAAAGAGATTATGTTCATAAAACCTGAGCAGTATAAAATATTAGTTTTTGGTACAAAAATTCATGTCTTGACAATTAATATAATAATGCACTCAATTTCCAAAAAAAATCCATGTATAACATGAATGTTGTGAAATAATGGGAACTTTAGTCATGTGAAAAATGGACATGCTACATGGTGTCCTTTGATATATTCTAAACCCAAAGAGGAAGCTATAACTAACAAGATCTTTGATCACAAAACTCATACCTTAAAATTAGTTATACTTGAAATAAGAGCATAACAAATACTAAAATGCAGAGCGAAAGATTACAGAGAAAGCTCAACATGTGAAGGCATGAAAGCTCATTTTTTTATGAAATAAGTAGCATATTTCTTTTGGTTTCTCTTGTTCCTATAATTCATAAAATGCTTAGTAGTTAGGACCTTGATGCCCATTCTTTCATTCCTTTTACGATTATAAACCTTATGTTGTAAGGCTTGCCTTTGTTGTTCATTAATGTAACATAAAACTTCTTTGTAGTCTTTTACTCTGCATTTTAGTATTTGTTATGCTCTTGTTTCATGTATTATTAATTTGAAAGTAAGAGATTTGTGATCTAAGAGATTTTTAGTCATAACTCTTTTTTTTAATATATCAATGGACATCATGTATCATGTTGTTCATTTTTCACATGACTAGAGTTCCCATTGTTTGACAACATTCATGTTATATATGGATATTTTTGGCAGTTGGGTGCATTGTTCGATTAATTTTTAAGACATGAATTTTTGTACTAAAAACTAATACTTTGTATTGTTCAGGTTTTACAAACATAACCTTCTTTAGTTTTAAAAGGAACACTACAATAACTCCAACATGCTTGCATGATTTAGTGAACCTCATGAAATTGAAAACCCTTGATCTATAGAGGTGTTCAAAGATTCATGGTGGACTTGTGGATCTAAAAGATGAGTTATGTTGTGTTTATTCTTCACATAGAATTAAAGTGTTGTAGGTATATGTTTTTATACTGAAAATCTAACTTTTGTTGATATTTTGAGTTAATAACTCACAATTGTGCATATTAATAATTAATTTCAATTATGGCATGAAAGATTAGGACATGATAATTTTAAAAGTTTATAAGATATGTCTTCTCATAATTTTATTTTTTGTATTCATTATATCTCTTCTCATCATGAAAATTTTGAAGGATGCTTACATTGTAACCATCATACTAATTCCTTTCACATGAATCATGATGTGAATTTCTCTTGTCATTTAGATTAATTTATAGTGATGTTGTAGGACCTCTTGAAGTTATTTATCAGGGTGGTATTTTCTGCTCTTTTAGACACTATAACTGTTTATAATTCTAGGACATATTGGTTATCATTTTATTAATCATGTTGCATTGACCTTATTGATTGAATATTTCATGATCATATTAGAAACAACATGAATTTTATAATTTTATCCATTCAACATGTGAAGGCATACAAGCTTATTTTTTATGAAATTGGTGATAGATATTTTTGGTTTTTCTTGTTCCTAGAATTTAGAAAATGTTTAGCAGTTAAGACCTTGATGCTTGTTATTTCATTCCTTTTAAGATCATAAACCTAGCTTTTCAAGGCTTTCCTTTTCTATTCATTGATGCAATGCTTCTCTATAACCTTTCAGTCTATATTTTAGTATTTGTTATTGACCTATTTCATGTATTATTAATTTGAAGGTATGAGCTTTGTGATCTAAGAGCTTGTTGGTCATAACTTCCTCTTTTGGTTTTGAAGATATCAATGGACATCATGTAGCATGTCCTTCATTTTTCACATGACTAGAGTTCCCATTATTTTTTAACATTCATATTATACATGGATTTTTTTTTGAAATTGAGTGCATTGTTCTATTAATTGTCAAGACATAAATTTTTGTACCAAAAACTAATATTTTATACTACTCAAGTTTTATGAACATAATCTCTTTTAGTTTTAAAAGAAGCACTGAAATAATTGGAACATGCTTGCATGCTTTAATGGGCCTCACAAAATTGAAAAGCCTAGATCTAGAGAGGTGTTCAAAGATTCATGGTGGACTTATGCATCTAACAGGTTAGTTAGGTTGTGTTTATTCTTCACATAGAATTCAAGAGTTATGGATTTATGTTATTATGTTGTGAACTTGCATTTCAATGATATTTTGAGTCAATGACTCATGATTATTTTAGAAATAACACATGTTTTTCATTACTATTATTTATGTAATTACTTCCCTTTGATCAATTTATCATTATGTGGGTAATAACTTGTAAATTTATCAGGGTGGTATTTTCTACTCTTCTAGACACTAGAATTACTCAGCATTCAAGGACATATTGGTTAGAATTTTCATACTCATATTTCATTGGCCCTATTGACTGAATATTTCATGATCATATAAGAAACAACACATATTTTACAATTTTTTCCTTTCCACATGTGAAGTCATACGATCTCATTTTTTTGTGAAATCAATGGTGGATGTTTTTTGGTTTCTTTTGTTTCTAGAATTCAGAAAATGCTTGGTAGTTAGGACCTTGATGCTTGTCTTTTCATTCTTTTTAGGATCATAAACTTGGTGTTGTAAGGCTTGCCTTTTCTATTTATTGACATAATGCAAAATTTCTTTATAACCTTTCGCTCTGCATTTTAGTATTTTTTATGCTTTTATTTCATGTATAACTAAACTAAAGGTATGAGTTTTGTGATCTAATAGCTTGTTAGTTATAGCTTCCTCTTTTGGTTTTGAATATATCAATGGACACCATGTATCATGTCCTTCATTTTTCACATGACTATAGTTCCCATTATTTCACAACATTCATGTTATACATGGATTTTTTTGGAAATTGATTACATTGTTCTCTTAATTGTCAAGAGATGAATTTTTGTACCAATAACTAATATTTTATATTGCTCAGGTTTTATGAACATAATCTCTTTTAGTTTAAAAAGAAGCACTTGAATAACTATAACATGTTTGCATGCTTTAGTGGGCCTCAAAAAATTGAAAAGCCTAGATCTAGAGAGGTGTTCAAAGATTCATGGTGGACTTATGCATCTAAAAGGTGAGTTATGTTGTGTTTATTACTCACATAGAATTCAAGAGTTGTGGATTTATGTTATTATGTTGTGAACTTGCATTTCAATGATATTTTGAGTCAATAACTCACGATTATGTTAGAAACAACACATGTTTTTCATTACTATTATTCATGTAATTACTTCCCTTTGATAAATTTATCATTATGTGAGTAATAACTTGTAAATTTATGAAGGTGGTATTTTATGCTCTTCTAGGCACTAGAATTATTCAGAATTCAAGGACATAATGGTTATAATTTTCTTACTCATATTGCATTGATCCTATTGACTAAATATTTCATGATCTTATAAGAAATAACACATATTTTACAATTTTATCCATTCAACATGTGAAGGCATGCGACCTCATTTTTTTGTGAAATCAGTGGCAGATGTTTTTGGGTTTCTTTTGTTCCTAGAATTCATAAAATGCTTGGTAGTTAGGACATTGATTCTTGTTCTTTAATTCTTTTTAGGATCATAAACCTAGTGTTGTAAGGCTTGCCTTTTTAATTCATTGATGCAATGCAAAATTTCTCTATAACCTTTCACTCTGCATTTTAGTATTTGTTTTGCTCCTATTTCATGTATAACTAATTTGAAGGTATGAGATTTGTGATCTAAGAGCTTATTAGTCACAACTTCCTCTTTTGGTTTAGAATATATTAATGGACACCATGTAGCATGTCCTTCATTTTTCACATGACTAGAGTTCCCATTATTTCACAACATTCACGTTATACATGGTTTTGTTTTGGAAATTGAGTGCATTGTTTTATTAATTGTCAATATATTAATTTATGTACCAAAAACTAATATTTTATACTTGTCAGGTTTTACGAACATAATCTCCTTTAGTTTTAAAATAAGCACTGCAATAATTGTAATATGGTTGCATGCTTTAGTGTGCCTCACAAAATTGAAAATCCTAGATCTAGAGAGGTGTTCAAAGATTCATAGTGGACTTATGTATCTAAAAGGTGAGTTATGTTGTGTTTGTTCTTCACATAGAATTTAAGAGTCATGGATTTATATTTTTATGCTACAAACTTGCATTTCAATGATATTTTTAGTCAATAACTCATGATTGTGTTAGAAACAACACATGTTTTTCATTACTATTATTCTTGTAATTAATTTTCTTTGATCAATTTATCATTATGTGGGTAATAAATTGTAAATTTATGAAGGTGGTAATTTCTGCGCTTTCAGACACTAGAATTGTTCAAAATTTGAGGACATGTCAGTTAGCATTTATTAATCATATTGCATTAACCCTGTTGATTGCATATTTAATTCTCATATTAGAAACAACATAAATTTTATAATTTTAACCATTCAACATGTAAAGGCATACAAGCTCATTTTTTGTGAGATTAGTGGTAGATTTTTTTTTTGTTTCTCTTATTCCTAGAATTTAGAAAATGCTTGGAAATTAGGACTTCAATGCTTGGTCTTTCATTCCTTTTATGATCATAACCCTGTTGTTGCAAGTCTTGTCTTTGTTGTTCATTGATGTAATGCAAAGTTTATTTATAACCTTTCACTCAGCATTTTAGTATTTTTTATGCTCTTGTTTCATGCATTATTACTTTGAAGGTATGAGCTTTGTGATCTAAGTGCTTGTTAGTCAGAACTTCTTCATTCTTGTTTTGAATATATCAATGGACATCATGTAGTATGTTGATCATTTTTTTCATGACTAGAGTTCCCATTATTTTGGAACATTCATGTTATACATGGATTTCTATTGGTAGTTAAGTACATTATTTTGTTAATTGTCAAGACATGAATTTTTGTACCAAAAACTAATATTCTATACTACTTAGGTTTTTTACAAACATAACCTCCTTTAGTTTAAAATAAGCATTACAATAACTGCAACAAGCTTGCATGCTTTAGTGGATCTCATGAAATTAAACAACCTAGATCTAGAGAGGTGTTTAAATATTCATGGTGGATTTGTGCATCTAAAAGGTGACTTATGATGTGTTTATTCTTCACGTAGAATTCAAGAGTTGTGGATTTGTGTTAATGCTAAAAAAAATCCTTTAACTGATATTGAGTCAAAAACTCACAATTGTGTTAGAAACAACACATTTTTTCATTAGTATTATTCATGTAATTACTTCCCTTTGATCAATTTGTTGTTATGTGGGTAATAACTTGTAAATTTATAAGCATTGCATTTTCTACTCTTTTAAACACTAGAATTGTTCATAATTTGAAGGCATATTAGTTAGTATTTTCTTAATCGTATTGCATTGAACCTATTGAATGAATATTTATGATCATATTAGAAAAAACACAAATTTTACAATTTTCTCCATTCAACTTGTGAAGGCATACAAGCTCATTTTTTAATGAAAATAGTGGTAGATTTTTTTTGTTTTTTCTTGTTCCTAGAATTCATAAAATACTTCGGAGTTAGGACCTCGATGCCCATTCTTTCATGTTGTTATAGATATTTACTAAACTTATTACTTCATCTTGATTATGTGATTAATAGGTCTTTATTAGGTCATTATGACATCATCATGGTGTCATCATGCACTTGTGAGTAGATGGGGTCACATAGTGAGTAGATGGGGTCATCCATCCCACTTGGTCCCCTAAGTGCCTAGTCTACTGAGGTCATTTTTCCACTATGTTTCCTCAATAGTCTCTCCACCCATTATGGAGGAGCCCATCCACTCACCTTGTCTAGCTGAGTCATCCTACACTCAACCTACCTATTTAAGGACATGTCATCCTTTGTATTCTATGGTAGAATATGGTGGACTAATAGAGAGTGTAATACAAGTTTATCTTTTGGCTCCAATCTCTTTTATAATATTCTCTCATGAATGGTTTTAATTAATTTTATCAGTGTGATGTGTGCTTGATTGACTCGCATGATCACTTTACCATGGCCATTCATTGACATGGAGATCTTGGCAAATTTTCACATGGTATTAGAGCTCCAATCCATGTTTATGATTGTCTGGTTTATTTTGTTGCTAAGTTATTCTTGAAATCTTGAGATTTTTGTATATATTGTGAAATAATTCTTTTTGAGGATTTGAAAAAAAAATTAGGGTTTTTTTGAAATCTCAAAAATCTCAAGATTTGTTAAAAAATTGTAGGGGTCTTTTTTGCTAAAATCTATTGTATTGGTTTTGTTTTGGACTACAAGCTAGTTGTGGGTTTTGTTATTAGATTGATTCTTATGTGCTTGTAGTGTTTTAAAATAATAAAATGTTATAAAAATTTAGGCCTTCCTCTAAACCCATCAATAAGATCTACAAAAAACCCTTCAAATAACTTGTTTTTCTCTCTGTGAGAATGGTGAAGTTAAATAGGGATGTGTAAAATGCATGTTGGGACTAAACATCTCATGGGAGATTCTCATATGTTGTGACTTGATTCCACAATCTACATTGGTTGTTATCTTTTTTTGGGGTTTTATAGGTTCAATCCATGGCTTGATGCTAGTCTATTAAAGCATTTAAATCCTGATTCAAAAAATTTCCTTATTTCATGTTGGATTTTATGATTTTAAAGGATGTTATTGGATGCTTCTAGCATGTTGTTCTTCCAAATGACTTGTTGGCTCCTTTCCACCCTCTATGCTCTGTTGGTGTCAATGTGGAACTATAGTCTTCTCTATGCTTCCCTTAGCTATCCAATGACCTGGTTTGGGTGAATTTCATCCTAAAAAAACATCTATTAATGGCACTCTAGCTCTAATCAACCTAGTTTTAGGTCAAAATGTTGGAAAACTCCTTCACACAACTTAATGTAAGTTGTTGACCTCTATTGGTGATTTAGACCTATGTTTTGACCCTATCACGACCCACAAATATATTTACATAACATGATATGAGTTTCCATCCCTCCATATGCCCTTGATCCAAGCTTGGGTGGCCTAAAAATGGCATTTTGAGCCTCACACTACCTACAAATGGCATTTTAGGCCTCTTCCATGACCTGATTTCTCTTCATGGTAGCACCTAGTTTTCCTATCTTCTAAAACAAGCTTAAGTCTATTAAAATTTTCCCTAAAGTTTTAAATTCTTGCATATTAAATTACCTTTTTAAATAGTTTGATTAAAAACTAAGTCAAATATGCCTTCCTTATTTGTATTGCACATGTGAGTGCATAGTTGGGTTGATTAAGACTTGGCAATATTGCTGAAGAGGTTATTGGTTATATTCCCATTCCATTGCCTATTTATAAGGTTGTATTTATTTTATTAGCTTTAGTGCATTTAAATTTGGTTCAAATTTAATTAAAATGGACTATTAATGTGTCAGGATCTTAACAAGAACAATTGATTACTTTTGTACAAGCAACTAAACACGGAATTAAACCAGAATTATAAGTAACTAGAAATCAGAATCAACAAAGAACAAGAGATACAAGAAACAATGAAAACTTGTATTAAACTCTTCTAGAAGGAAATACAATTGAAGAAATCTCTCTTTCTTCCACACCTCTCAGATGTATAGACCTCTTTCCCTCAAGAGTTTTCTCTCTATCAATTACAAACACAATTCAATCCTTGAATTGTCTATCTTATAAGTTTGTTACACAAGCTATGAAGATCTATCCCTATTATATAGAATTAGGGATCATGAGCTATGCATTCTCCACCATTAGATACACCTCCTAATCAAAGGTTCAAATCAGTCCTACCAAAAATAGAAACATAGACTTACAACTAATAGTTAATCCTACCACGCAAACATTCTGTTCATCCATGAAAATAGACTTCTAGAACGCACAGGTGACCGACGTCAGTCCCTATCTGCCTGCATATGACTGACATTGGCCGATCCATAACCGACATTGACAGCTTTTGGTCGATCCCTGACCGATGTCGATGACTGTGTAAATACAACAACCTTGCATTTGCTCATTGGTGAAGCTTTTAGCTCCACAACTCAACAATCTCCCACTTGGAGATAAACAACTGCCCCTGTACCTGTACAACAACATCTTCTAGCTTTTCTCCATCTTCAAGCTCAATCTTGAAGACCAGAAAAAGTTGAATGAAGATTCAAATTCTCCTTTGTTACCAGCTTTGTTAACATATCAGCAGGGTTCTTATCTGTATGGATCTTTTCCAGCTTCAACTCACCATCCTCCAATACCTGTATAATGAAGTGGTACCTAAGCTGTATATGTTTGGTTCTTAAATGAAAGGCTGAATTCTTTGCCAAATGAATTACACTTTGACTGTCACTATACAATTTGCAACTCTCTTGCTCCTTTCCCAACTCTTCCATGAACCGTGTCATCCATATCATCTCCTTGCTAGCCTCTATGACTGTAATGTATTCTACCTCTATAGTAGACAAGGCAACAACCTTCTGCAACTTTGAAATCCAGCTAACCGCCATTCCACCAACAGTGAACATATAACCTATGGTGCTTTTCCTGCCATCCAAGTCACCTGCCATATCTGCATCTACATATCCATGTAGAGAAGTGTTTGACTCTCCAAGCCTATTGCTGGTCCCTCTCAGATATCTAAGAATCCACTAAATTGCTTTCCAGTGTTCCTTTCCTGGATTGGCCATAAACCTGCTGACAACTCCCACTACTTGGGTAATATCAGTCTAGTACATACCATTGCATACATTAAGCTCCCAACTGCGGAAGCATATGGAACTCTACTCATGTACTCTACCTCATCATGTGAATTAGGACACTGTTCTTTGCTCAACTTGAAGTGTCTAGTGATAGGTGTGCTTACCGGTTTTGCATCCTGCATATTAAACCTCTCCAACACCTTGTTCACATAATCCTCTTGAGACAAAATCAAACTGTGATTTTTCTTGTCTCTCTTAATACTCATGCCAAGGATTTTCTTTGCTGCTCCCAAATCCTTCATGGCAAATGTGTGAGCATATTTTACTTTAAGCTCAGAAATATCTTGCATGTGTGAACCTACAACCAGCATATCATCTACATACAGCAACAGGATAATATATCTACCATTATCCAATCTTTTAAAATAAACACAATGGTCAGATTGACATCTACTAAAACCATGCTCAGTCATAAACCTGTCAAACCTCAAATACCATTGTCTAGGAGCTTGCTTAAGACCATTTAAGCTTTTCTTTAACCTACACACAAGTTTTTCCTTACCTTTGACCTCAAAACCTTCTAGCTGCTCCATATATATTTCTTCATCCAAATCTCCATGAAGAAACGTTGTCTTAACATCAAGCTACTCAAGATGCAAATCCTCAATAGCAACTAAAGACAATACAGTTCGAATAGAAGTCATTTTTACTACAGGAGAAAAAATTTCACCAAAATCAATACCTGGTTTCTGTGCAAATCCCTTTATTACCAACTTGGCCTTATGTCTCATTTGTCCATTCTCACCTTCCTTTAACCTGTAAACCCATTTGTTTTTCAGTGCTCTCTTTCTAGCTGGCAACTCAACCAAATCCCACGTTTGGTTCTCTTTCAAGGAATCAATTTCCTCATTCATGTCAAGCTCCCACTATTTTCAAGATTCTACCTACATTGCCTCATCAAAACTCTCTGGTTCTCCACTATCAGTGAGTAATAAGTAGAATAATGAAGGGGAATATCGAATTGGAGGTTTACTTACTTTTTTTGACCTCTTCATGGGCGTATGAGACTCATTCACTGCTTGTTCCCAAATTCTCTGTCAGTGATCGATCTCGGTCATCTCCTGGTCTCTACCTGACTGACGTCAGTTCCTCTCGACCGACATCGGTTCCTACCTGACCGATGTTGGTCACTGTCTGATTGATGTCAGTTCTTGTATGACCAACGTCGGTTCCTTCCTGACCGACGCCGGTGTCTGTGTTTTCTTGAGTGTGAAAATTCTTTCCCGCGAGCTCATTTTGGATCATCACCTCGTCCAATTCAACATTGTCCTACTCAAAATTCTTTAGCTTCTTGAGCTGATCACTGTACATCACCTTTTCATTGAAAACAACATCACGGCTTCTAATAATTTTGTTAGTTCCTAGATTCCACAACCAGAATCCAAAATCTCCAGAGCCATAACCAATAAAAGTGCACCTCATAGATTTAACATCTAGCTTCTTTCTATTTTCTTTATCAATGTGCACAAAAGCTTCAGAACCAAAAACTCTAAGAAATGAAAGATCTACCTTTTTACCTATCCAAGCCTCTTATAGAATTCCACCATCCAGAGCAGTAGAGGGTCCTCTGTTAATTAGGTAAACTGTAGTATCTACATCTTCTGCCCAAAACTGTAAGGGCAAACCAGTATGCAACCTCATACTCTGTGCATGTTCCAAAATTGTTCTGTTCATCCTTTCAGAAACTCCATTTTGCTAAGGTGTCCTTGGAACCATCCTTTCCCTGTGTATTCCATTCATAGAATAGTACCTATTGAATTTATAGCTGTAATACTCACCACCATTTTCAGATCTAAGACACTTCAATCTCAAACCTGTTTCATTCTCAACCAAAGCTTTCCATTTTTGAAATGTGTCAAAAATATCAGATTTCTTCTTTATGCAATAAACCCATACCTTTCTTGTAGCATCATCAATGAAAGAAACATAATACTGTGATCCTCCAATAGAAGCTACCTGGCTGGTCCCCACACGTTTGTGTGAACAAGCTCCAACTCGTGCTTCTTTTTTGTTGACCCAATTTTGAGAAACCTCACTCTCTTCTGTTTCCCAAAAATACAATGCTCACAAAAATCTAGATATATGCTTTTCAAATCTGAAAGCTTACCTTTTGACTTAAGAACTTTCATTCCCTACTTACTCATGTGGCCAAGCCTACAGTGCCACAACTTTGCATCTACATCTAAAGTAGAGAATACAGAAGGAGATTAATCAGTAATACAATTACATAAATAGAGAGTACCTACTCTCTTACCTCTGGCTAATACAAGTGCACCCTTGGTAACCTTCCAAGATTCAGTTGTGAGAGTTACTGTGCAACCCTCATCCCCTAACTTTCCTACAGAAATCATATTCCTCTTCAGGATGGGTACATGCATGACATCTTTCAACACCCATGTGTTTCCATTCTGCAATTTCAGCTACACTTTTCCTTTGCCAACAATTTTACAAGGCTCATCATCCCCTAAATAAACTATTCCAAAATCTCCTTGGACATAATCATTGAAATATTATTTATTTGGGGTAGCATGGAAAGAGGCACCAGAATTTAAAACCCAAGATTCTATTCTAGTATCCAAAGAAAGTGTAAAAGCATCTTGTGCAACAATACCTGCAACTTTTGCTTCTTCATTACCTTCATGTTGATGTTCTTCTTTAACCTTCAACCAGCAGTCTTTCTTTGCATGCCCTTTCTTTCCACAATTCCAGCAGGTTATTTTTTTTCCATTTCTGGATTTGGCTCTACCTCTCATCTTTGACTTAGACCTTGATCTCCCTTGCTTGTGCTTCTCTTTTTGCCTTCCCCTACTTTCAATACTTAAAGCATTACCTGATGTTTCCTCTATGCTTTTTCTATGAATCTCTTCATTCAAGATTACACTAACGACATCATCTACTTTCAAGATATTCATAGCAGATGTAGTATTACTAACTGCCATTACCAAGCTATACCAACTTTTAGGTAAAGAGCATAAAATTAAGAGAGCCTTAATTTCATCATCAAAAACTATTTTGAATAAATTTAATTGATTTACTATTGCATGGAAATCATTTAGATGACTAGATACAAATCCACCTTCCTACATTTGCAAATTAAATAATTGCTTCATAAGATATACCTTATTTGAAGCTGAGGGCTTTTCATATAAATTTGCTAAAGTATCCATTAACTCTACCGTTGTCTTTGCCTGTGATAAGTTGGAAATCACAAAAGATGCCAGGCTCAATCTTATAGATCCAAGAGCCTTTCTATCAAGAACATTCCATTCTTCATCTTCCATATTTGTGGGCTTTCTATCAACCCCACCCAATGGTAAGTACAGATCTTTTTGATACAGATAATCTTCTATTTGCATCTTTCATAATTGATAATTCTTGCCGTTAAACTTCTCCATTCATAGTTTACTTTCTTCTGCCATTGTTATACTCCCACTCAAATAGAAACCCCTGTGAGTGACATGTAATCAACACACACTAAATAGATCTAAAACCACCTGTTAGTGAACCCAAGCTCTGATACCACTTGTCAGGAGCTTAACAAGAACAATTGATTACTTTTGTGTAAGCAATTAAACATGGAATTAAACCAGAATTATAAGTAACTAGAAATCAGAATCAACAAAGAACAAGAGATATAAGAAACAATGAAAAACTGTATTAAACTCTTCCAGAAGGAAATACAACTGAAGAAATCTCTCTTTCTTCCACACCTCTCAGATGTATAGACCTCTTTTCCTCAAGAGTTTTCTCTCTATCAATTACAAACACAATTCAATCCTTGAATTATCTATCTTACAAGTCTGTTACATAAGCTATGAAGATCTATCCCTATTATATAGAATTAGGGATCATGAGCTATGCATTCTCCACCATTAGATACACCTCCTAATCAAAGGTTTAAATTAGTCCTGCCAAAAATTGAAATGTGGACTTACAACTAACAGTTAATCCTATCATGCAAACATTCTGTTCATCCATGAAAATAGACTTCTGGAATGCACAGGTGACCGATGTCGGTCCCTGTCTACCTGCATATGACCGACGTCAGCTGATCCATAACCGACGTCGATAGCTTCTGGTCGATCCCTGACTGATGTCTGTGACTGTGTAAATACAACAACCTTGCATTTGCTCATTGGTGAAGCTTTTAGCTCCACAACTCAACATAATGAAGAGAATATGATATTATAATAACTTTTAATTGGCAACTCAAAATCAAGTACCATCTTTTTTAAAAGTTAATATTTTTTGTTCCTAACCTATTGGTTCCATTTAAATTATAATCAAACTAAAATATAAAGTATCATATTCAGGGGGTTACCTGTGTTATGTGCCCCACTACTTTATGCATTGTTATCTTTATGCACTTATTGCTCTCATCTGTGTGGACTCATTTTTGGCCTAGCCCAAAGTCATCTCTTGATATTTCATCATTGTTTACTCACTCCAGCACTGATTGCTCACTTGGATGCATTCTCATCTGTGTCTACCATCCCATTCATAAGTGTGATTTAGGGTTTATTACAATTTATACCAAATAGTTGTGCACTTCCTTGGCATCTTCTCTTAGTCATGTCAAACCCATTTCAGAGACTCTAGAGGAGAGAGTTGTTTCATATCCAGTTATCCTTCTAGGGAAGACTAATTATGCTTCATAGTATGCTTACATGGAACACTTTCTCACACATAAAAATCATATTCCATTCCTATATGGATAGATTCTTATACCCATTGATCATTTTTGGTTTGATAAGTGAGATAATACTTGTGACAAGGTTTTTAACCACTCTATTACTACATGTTTCCATGGATATTCATTGGCATGTGGAATATACAAAGTGTCCCTATACCGTTTGGAGCATCCTACAGCCTCTTTTCAAATATCCTAATGTGACTTATATCAGTCCTCTGCTTCCTATTATCTCTTCTAAGACTATTGTACTCTCTCTTCCTAATTTTATTCTCTATGATGACACATTCCATGTGGTTAGTCTTCTTCCTTCTATCAAGCCACCACTACAAGATGAGATTATACTTGACCTCAGTTATCCTATTATAGATTCTACTTCTATCCTCATTCAAGATGTTGTTCTTCTAGAGCCCTCATAGATTTATACTTTGGAGGAGTCTATTATTTACAGTATCTGTAAACACATTGAGATCATCGATGACTCATATGTTCTTATGGATATTCATATTAAAGAGCTGTGTGCTTCATTTGTAGTATCTTCTCCAATTTTGATGGTTGTTAAGCCTTGCTCTCCTCTTCCCATGTACATTATTTCAACGAATGTTCCATGTTTATATTCTTCTACAGTTGTTCTCTTCCCTTCATTATATGTTTCTTCATTTCCATCTTCTACAGTTGTACTTATGATACTTGATCAGGATTTGGCACATTTGAGTATTAGCAGGGAGACATTTGAGCATTTTATATAGATATACATCTTGATTCCTACATCCATTCCACTTGAGTGGGAATTCAATAGTTTGATAGCTCATGATTTCTTTCTTCTGAAAGGAAGGGAACATTTGTTATAGAGGATCCTACTATAGCATTTGTCATGCAACATTTTATGCTTACTTTCTCTCTCTTCTTTGTGCAGGCACACATCATATTTTGTTGGATATTGGGGATAATTGATATGTACTTAGAATGCTGATTATTTTAGCATCATCTTTTGGGGGGTGTTTTAGTCTCATCTTCTTCTTTTCTCTCTTTTGGGGGGAGTTTTTTCCCACTAGGTTTTCTCCTTTTACTCTACTTTATGAGAGATTATTCTTTACTTGGGTACCTTATCAAGCTTAGTTGTTAGGGCCCAATTATACTACCCATCTAAGTTATGTTTAAGGGGGGTGTTGGTGTATATATTTACTACACTTATTACTTCATCTTGTTTATGTGGTTAATATGTATTTATTAGGTCATTATGACATCACCATGATGTCATCATGCACTTGTGAGTGCATGGGGTCACACAGTGAGTGGATGGGGTCATCCATCTCACTTGGTCCCCTAAGTGCCTAGTCCACTCAGGTCACTTTTCCACTATGTTCCCTCAGTGCTCTCTTTACCCATAGTGGAGGAGCCTATCCACTCACCTTGTCTAGCTAAGCCATCCTGCTCTCAACCTACCTATTTAAGGACATGTCATCCTTTGTATTCTATGGTGGACTAATAGAGAGTGTAATGGAAGTTTGTCTTTTGGCTCCAATCTCTTTTGCAATATTCTTTCATGAATGGTTTCAATTAATTGTAGTTATGTGATGTGTGCTTGCTTGGCTTGTATGATCACTTCACCATGGCCATTCATTGATACAAAAATCTTGGAAAATTCTCACATTTCATTCCTTTTATGATCATAAACATGGTGTTGCAAGGCTTACCTTGGTTTGTCATTGATGTAATGCAGAATTTATCTATAACCTTTTACTCTAAATTATAGTATTTATTATGCTCTTATTTCATCTATTATTAATTTAAAAGTATGAGCTTTGTGATCTGAGAGCTTATTAGTCACAACTTCCTTTCTTTTGGATATTTAAATGGATGTCATGTAGCATGTTGTTCATTTTTCACATTATTAGAGTTCCCATTATTCAGCAACATTCATGTTATATGTGTACTTTTTTGGCAGTTGGGTGCATTATTTTGTTAATAATCAAGACATGAATTTTTGTACTAAAAACTAATATTTTGTACTACTCAAGTTCTACGAACATAACCTTTCTTAGTTTTAAAATAATCACTGTAATAATTGTAATAGGCTTGTATGCTTTAGGTGGCCTTCACAAAATTGAAAATCCTACATCTAGAGAGGTGTTCAAAGATTCATGGTGGACTTGTGTATCTAAATGATGAGTTATGTTGAGTTTATTCTTCACATAAAATTTAAGAGTTTTAAATTTATGCTATTATGCTACAATTCTACCTTTCACTGACATTTTGAGTCAACTCACAATTGTGTTAGAAATAACACATGTTTTTCATTACTATTATTCATGTAATTACTTCCCTGTAATCAATTTGTCATTATATGGGTAATAACTTATAAATTTATTAGGGTGGTATTTTTTGCTCTTTTAAACACAAGAATTGTTAAAAATTTGAAGATATATTGGTTAGAATTTTCTTAATCATATTGCATTTACCCTGTTGATTGAATATTTCATGATCATATTAGAAATAACATAGATTTTACAGTTTTCTCCATTCATCGTGTGAAGGCATACAAGCTCATTTTTTGTGAACTCAATGGCATAATTTTTTTGGTCTCTCTTGTTCCTAGAATTCAGAAAATGTTTGGTAGCTAGGCCCTTTATGCTTTTTATTTCATTCCTTTTAGGATCATAAACCTAGTGTTGCAAATCTTGCCTTTTTATTCACTAATGCAATGAAAATTTTCTTTGTAACCTTTCATTCTGCATTTTAATGTTTGTTATGCTCATGTTTCATGTATTATTAATTTGAAGGTATGAGCTTTGTGATCTAAGATCTTGTTAGTCATAGATTCATTTTTTTTTGGTTTTGAATATATTAATGGACAACTTGTATCATGTTATTCATTTTTCACAAACTAGATTTCCCATTCTTTTGCAACATTCATGTTATACATGGAGTTTTTTTGGCAATTGAGTGCATTGTTTTGTTAATTGTTAAGACATGAATTTTTGTACCAAAAACTTATATTTTATATTGCTCAGATTTTATGAACATAATCTCCTTTAGTTTTAAAATAAGCATTGCAATAATTTTAATAAGTTTTCCTATTTTAGTGGGCCTCATGAAATTAAAAATCCTAGATCTAGAGAGGTGTTCAAAGATTCATGGTGGAATTATGCATCTAAAAGGTGAGTTAGGTTGTGTTTGTTCTTCACATAGAATTCAAAAGATGTGTTTTTATTTTATTATGTTGCAAATCTCACTTTCACTGATATTCTGAGTCAATAACTCATGATTATGTTAGAAATAACACATGTTTTTCATTACTATTTTTCATGTAATTACTTCCCTTTGATCAAATTGTCATTATGTGGGTAATAACTTGTAAATTTATTAGGGTGGTATTTTTTGCTCTTCCAGACACTAGAATTGTTCAAAATTTAAAGACATATTGGCTAACATTTTATTAATAATGTTACATTTACATTTTTGACTAAACATTTCATGATCATATTAGAAATAACATAATTTTACAATTTTCTCCATTCAACATGTGAAGGCATATAATCTCATTTTTGTGAAATCAGTGGCTGATTTTTTGGGTTTCTCTTGTTACTAGAATTCAAAAAATGCTTGGGAATTAGAACCACACTACTTGTTCTTTATTTTATTATATGATCATAAACCTAGTGTTGCAAGGCTTGCCTTTGTTATTCATTGATGTCATGAAAATTTTCTATGTAACTTTTCGCTCTACATTTTAATATTTGTTATGCTCTTGTTTCATGTATTATTAATTTAAAGGTATGAGATTTATGATCTAAGAGTTTGTTAGTCATAGATTCCTTTTTTTGGTTTTGAATATATCAATGGACATCATGTAGCATGTTCTTCATATTCCACATGACTAGAGTTCTCATTGTTTCACAACATTCATGTTATACATGGGTTTTTTTCGTAGTTGAGTGCATTGTTCTATTAATTATCAAGACATGATTTTTTATACCAAAAAACTAATATATTGTATTGCTTAGGGTTTACGAACATAACCTCCCTTAGTTTAAAAACAAGCATTGTGATAACTACATAGGATTGCATGCTTTAGTGAGCCTCTTGAAATTGAAAAGCTTGTATCTAGAAAGGTGTTCAAAGATTCATGGTGGACTTGTGCAGATAGTAGGTGAGTTACATTGTGGATTTATGTTATTATGCTAAAAATGTGCCTTTCACTGATATTATGAGTCAATAACTCATGATTATGTTAGAAACAACACATGTTTTTCATTAGTATTACTCATGTAATTACTTCCTTTTGATCAATTTGTCATTATGTGGGTAATAAATTTTAAATTTATCAGGGTGGTATTTTCTGCCCTTCTAGACACTAGAATTATTTAGAATTCAAAGATATATTGGTTAGAATTTTATTAATCATATTGCATGGTATGTTGACTGAATGTTTCATGATCATATTAGAAACAATACAAATTTTACAATTTTATCCTTTCAACATGTGAAGGCATACAAGCTCATTTTTTATCAAATCAATGGCATTTTTTTTTGGTTTCTCTTGTGCCTATAATCTAGAAAGTGTTTGGTATTTAGGACATTGATGCTTATTTTTTCATTCATTTTATGTTCATAAACCTAGTGTTGCAAGGCTTGCCCTGGTTGTTCATTGATGCAATGCAATATTTCTCTATAACCTTTTGCTTTGCATTTTAACATTAATTATGCTCTTGTTTTATGTATTATTAATTTGAATGTATGAGCTTTGTGATCTAAGATTTTTATAGCTTCCCTTTTTTTGGTTTTTAACATATCAATGGACATCATGTAACATGTTGTTCATTTTCACATCACTAGAGTTCCCATTCTTGGCAACATTAATGTTATACATGGTTTTTGTTTGGCAATTGAGTGCATTATTCTGTTAACTATCAAGGCATGAAATTTTATACCTAAAACTAATATTTTATACTGCTCAAGTTTTATGAACATAACATCCCTTCATTTTAAAAGAAGCACTGTAATAACTTCAACAAGTTTGCATGCTTTAATAGACCTCATAAAATTGAAAAGCTTGGATCTAGAGAGGTGTTCAAAGATCCATGGTGGACGTGTGTATCTAAAAGGTGAGTTATGTTTTGTTTATTCTTCACATAGAATTCAAGAGTTGTAGGTTTTTTTTTTAATTAAATTATGATTATCAAATCCTACCTTATTTGATTTGGATTGTTAATTATGTTTTTTTGTCTGAACTAGTTGATTTATTGATATGCACTTGCTTTTTGAATTATCAAAAGACTAGAAATAAACATTTTAACAAATTTAAAATTGGGAAAACTACCAAAACATGGTAAAATTTGTGTGTGTGTGTGTGTGTGTGTGTGTGTGTGTGTGTGTGTGTGTGTGTGTGTGTGTGTGTGTGTGTGTGTGTGTGTGTGTACGTGTGTGTATACATGTATATATGTATGTATGTAAACTTCCAAAATTCAAAATATATTCAATTAGAACTACAAATGATCATCTATAACATTCTTAAATGTTTGTGTACTAGTTATGCCATTATAACATCATCAAACTATATTTATAAATTTAAAGATAAAAATTAAAATGTAAGACTAATCAATATTTGAAGTTATGAAATCACTCCTCTCATAAACTAATGAATCTCTAAAGTTATGAAATTACTCCTCTTCTATACTCACACACTCATCTAGCTTGTCTTTGATTTTCTCTTTCTAAGTTTTCCTTGTTATAAATGTTGGCAAATGCCATAAATTTCTAAATTGAAGATGTTCTCACCATTTGAATAACTAAATGCAGATCATTTTGGATTTTATTGCATTGAAAGAGGGATTTCAAGATAAACTACTAAAACTTTGAATCATAAGTGAAATTTTGCTATAAAATAATAAGTTACCTTTAAAGCCAACCATGAAAATGTTGAGATCTCAAGTTGGAAAGTAGAGAAATATTTTGACTTCTCTGACTATTAGATGCCTTTAATTGCTCTATAAATAACACTATATAATGCCTTGGAGAAGGGAAGTACATAACACAAAGCACCTTGGATAGAGCACAAACATATGCAACATCAATTGCAGTTGCCCATTTATATCTCTATTTTGTTATGCAAGTGGTTATTATTTAGTTTGTAGATTATATGTAGCTTCATTGGTTTAGCTTTAAGTTTGTGGGCTCATGTCTATCTACCAATTTCAAGCAAGTATATTTTTCCTTGTGAAGTTCACTTTTTGTTTAATTGAGCATGGTTATTTTTATTACTAATTTCTAAATTTATTCACATATCTTTATTTTGTATATGGTTTTGTATATGTTTAGTATTAGTATTTGTTGGCAAGTCTACATATTAATTTCAAGTATGTTTGTCTTGTGTGAATTTTTTAAGGTTACATATGTTGTATAAATGTTTTCTCTTAGTTAAGATATCCTGATTAATTTTATTATAAGATATTTTTTAATCTCTTAATTAATATTTTTTGCTTAATTTGATTATAAGGCTTATGGTTCTCTCTAGTAGATAGCTTAATATTTTTGTTTGATGGTATGTTTATTCAAGTAAATCATCAAGAGGGGCATCACCACTAGTTATACTTTTAAAAATAATTTAGGTGTATCATTTTTTTTTATTGGGTATATGAAGGGTTGGAAAAATAAGGAACCCAATTGATCATTGTCTTTGTCTATGAAGAAAAACTTGTGGGTGTTATAAAGGGGGAGCTAAAAAGCCAAGTCTCATTCATTGTGAGAATTTTTGGCCCTCTTTTCATTTTATTAGAGCTTTTATATATCTACATTTAGTCTATCAAGCTATCAATATCTAAAAAATATGAGTTACTATTCATGGTATTTGTAGATGTTGGTTGGATCTCATTTATTGTGTCAGGAATATTTTAAAATTTGAATCTTTTCTTTAATTATATTTTAGTAAGTATAGGTGTATTTTTTATTTGTATTATTTGGTGTCTTATGTGTACTTACTTTTTATGGGGGAGGTGGTTTTAGATATCAAAAGGTGTAATGTCTAAGAAAAGGTTAAGGAGAATAATATATATAAAATATACATCTAGGGTTTTTTAGGATCGAGTATACAACATTGGTGCAAAAAAATCAATTTGACATTTTGGGTGCTGAAATTTTTGATAGGGATAAGGATCCAAAATAATTTTAGGATGGTTGTCTTTATTAAGATATTTTTGGGCCATCAATGGTTATGAAAGGAAGAAAAAAATGAGAAACAATAATAGAAACAACATCATCACCATCATCATTAATAAGATCCCTCTTTTAAAAATATTGATGACTCCAGGCAGAGATTTAGAATGAAGGTGGCATGGCCCACTAAAATAGTGCCACAGGGTCCTATTATTTACTAGTGTTGGGGTAATGATGGTAGAATATAAATCTAAAACTTAGATGTGCACTTCAAAAAATATCCCCTAGATAAATTCTCTGAGGTTTCATATGAATGTAATAAATTTATTAGAGACTTACATTAATTCCTATGGTATCCTCAAAACTATTTTATAATATGTGTGTTTTTAATTTTTTAAATAAAAAGGATTGTCCAACCTTTCTATACTTGTCAATATATTTCCATACCTTAAAAATTTCCCAAGCTTAAGTTTTGTTTATCATTGTTGTCATTTTGTTTTTGAGCATACACCAATTTTTTGTTATGGTTTTTATGATTATATGTATTTTGTTGTGTATTGAATGTTCAAAATAATTGAAGTTGGGAATCATGGCCTTGATGCCATAGGCATAATAGGTATAATCCAAGTTAAAGACTACAATACAAATCCAAAAGGTAGCAAAGATATTATATGTGCAATCTAAGTTGAAATTTGCGATATCAATTTGGAAGGCATTATATATGTATTCCAAATTAAAGATTCCTTAAAGTTGTAGTATTAATTATAAAGGCATCTTATGTGTAATCCAAGTTGATAATTATGTTATCAATTCCAACAACATCATATATGTAAACAGGTTAAAACTATAATATCAATTTCAAAATCATCATAGGTTTAATCCAAGTTAAAAATTGCATTAATGATCATAAAGACAATCAATTTAATCCAGGTTGAAAATTGTAATAATGTTCCTTAAGTTGAATAAGTGTAATCAAGTTAAAATATTACAAATTACATTATTATTTATTAATCCTAAGGTTAGTATAGGTGTGATCCAAGGTGGGAATTGCATTTTGATCCTCCAAAGTTGAATTTTTTATGAAAATTGATCCAATCTCATAATGTGATGGAATTATGTTTACAACGACCCTAAAAGTTTAAACAGTGTGATGCATTGATGAGATATTTAAGTGATTAGTAAGTGGCATGTGCAAGATATTTTATGATGAGTTGATGTCACACAATTTTTTACTATCTCCCCATACGTTGATCACATGTGACTAGTCAACATCATGTAGCTCTTAGCTCCAACAACTAAGCTTCTTGTTTATTTACTATTTTTTTAGGTGGGATATTATTCTTCTTCATAATGTTTATACTAATCCACTTGTAAGCTAATATCTTATCCCATAGGTCTTTATTAATCCATTAAGTTGATTTTATTCTTCTACTTCATGTTTGCAGTATTTCACCTATGGGATATTATATCCTCTTCCACATCTATAGTAATTTTCCATAGATGTTATTCTTATGTTGAGCACTTAACCCACTATATAAGAGAGAGGAAGCCTTTGATTATATTCATTTAAAATTTCATGTAGATGTTGATGACAGTCTTGATCTTTTGTTTATTTTATTTGGAATAGGGGTGTGTACATATTTTTGTTTGTTTTAAGGTAGTAAATGATTGCTAATAATTAGATTTTTTTGGATGCAACATTCATGACTAATGTACAGTTATCATGTTTAATGTTATTTCTTAGTTAACTTATAAAAATGTTCCAACTTGGCATAGGGACCTATGCAAGTAATGTCATGACAATACATACATTATAAATAACTTCTTTTTTATTGGTTAATATGTATAAAGTTGAGTCTATGTTAATATATTTCTGTAAATGACAGTGTGTGTGAGAACATCCCCATTGTTCTTTGTACAAATAAGGTTGATGTGAAGAACAAACAAGTAAAATCCAAGCAAGTTACTTTTTATAGAAATAAAAAAATTTAGTACTACGAGATTTATACTTAAAGTAATTATAATTTTGACAAGTCATACCTCTACCTGGCATGCAAGCTCTGACTCTCACTCTAGAGGTTCAAATTGAACTTAAAACTCAATAATAATGAGTAGAACATTCAAATTATTTTTGTTTAACCTCTTTTAGGGGAGTTTGTATATTTGATCTATCACTTTAATTAATTTTTTTCTTATGATTTATTTATGGTGTTAGATATGAGGCAAAATCAGTAGCAGTAGTAGCTCAAGCTCTTCTAGATGGTGATGATGCCTTAAGTAATCATTTGTTTTGAATCCATACTTCGAATGGTTTTATATCAATAAGGTGGTGGACTTGGCTAGTCTATATCATTAGAGATGATTTGTTTCTTGAATTTAATTACTCATCTTTGTGTCATTAGTGGCATATATTTTGTTTTTGAGATGCATTTTTCACATATATATGAATTAAGAAACAATTCTACTAGTTGTTGCCAAGATAGCAATAATTATTTTAACGCTAAACATTATTTTTTTACAAAGTGGTTTCAAGAACCATTTTTACTCATTGAATGTTGTTATCATCAACACATATGCAATGGTTATGTGGTTAAGTTTTTTGGGTGTGTACTTCAACTAGGCATTGATTCACAATTATGCATGGATTTTTGGTTTGTTGTCCTTTGAAACTACATGACTACACTCATTATGTATTATAGAGTGTGATGTGATTGATATGTAACCTCAAAACACCAATATTATTTGAACAAACTAATCTAAATGTGTGGGATAGGATAACATTTATGAGAATTTCATGTAAAGGAATTGTGAAATTATTCAATATTTGTCCATGTATTGCTCTTTAATTTTATCTTATAAGAATATCTTTGCACTTGAATAAAATGATGGTTTGTGGTTTACATAGTTGAATTTTTGAATAAATTGATGGATAGAATATATTGCCCAGAGTAATTTTCTCAATAATCATTTAACTATGCAAAGTAGTGTTTTTTTTGTAGTCTCCTCTCTTAGCATTAAATAATATGAATATATGCATGCATCTCTCACCCAAATATATGAAACATAATTAAAAGGATGATATGATGGTTATTTTTGTGTAGTTTGATATAAAGTTGATGGTGTCTTAGGTAAATTGATTTATTAGTTGCCAATTAGTATATACAGCCAAATGGTCATGTTTGAAGATATGCCTTACTATCATAGCCATGTAATCAGATTGTAGTCAAGTTTTATAATTATGGTAGATAATTTTGAAATCTCATAGATTTTATAAAACATTTTTTAGTATTATTCAACTAATTTTCTAGATAGCAATGCTGTCCACTGTGTAATCTTTTTAAAAAATACTTAAAACAAATTTGTATTCTATTCTACCCCACAAGGATTTGGTGCATGGTGCCCTTATTTGATATTAATTAGTCTTCATGTATTATATTTTTCACTCAGAGCAATTAATTTTTCTTTTTTATAGTTAATCAACAATTATAAAGTTTGACCAAAGAAATTTAAAACTATTCTTTGAGATGTTATTGAGGAATTTTCCATATTCTAAAAA
Organism: Torreya grandis; assembly: GCA_037957365.1. Taxonomy (NCBI): domain Eukaryota; kingdom Viridiplantae; phylum Streptophyta; class Pinopsida; order Cupressales; family Taxaceae; genus Torreya; species Torreya grandis. The sequence continues at coordinate 1,293,343 of JARHVA010004355.1, read as the reverse complement.
TGTGCTTTGCAATATGATCTAATACATGTATAATTGTCCACTCTCAATTTCAAGTAGTAATTCCATCTCTCTACTCTATACCAAAGGTTTTCCACAATATATGGTATATAATTTCTACAAAAAATTTCCTTGATTATTATGATTCATAGTTATTTAATAATCATTTCTTGGTTATAATATTAACATGTATAGTTGTCCATTTTTAGGTGCAACTAACAATGAAACCTCTATAATCTATAAGATGTTCCATCATTTTTTCAACATAAATTAACATTTATTATTAAACAATGTACTTTTGACCACTCTTTTTATGCACTTAGTTCATGCCTCATTCCATGATCCTTGACTACCCTTCTTTCACTCTTATTTACAGATGACCCATTCCCATAAGCAACTAATGATCTCAAAATATCCCTATCCAACATTCTAAGCAACCTGAACTCACTTTGAGACTGATTCCCACTTTCAATTTACTTTTTCTCACCCTCTGAAGAAGATCACCCTATTTAAACAATTTTGTTTCTCGGTAGTGTCCATTTTTACTAGCAACATCCTCCCACCAAATAACTAGCTGCTTGAATTTAAATTCATGTAATAGGTCATCCCATAATTTTAGTGAGCCTCATCTAAAGGAATTCAAAAAATATCACTATAAATCCACATTTTAAACCAATTTTCACACGAGGCTCACACATAGAAAAACACTAGAACATCTAACTATACATTGAGAGAAGTCCACATATTTTTCCAACTCAGAATCCACATAGCCCAAGCATCCTAGAGTTAATTTTTCATACACTTACAAAGTCATAAGTCATTGTTAAAGCACTTAATTACTCCAAGATTACACCAAAATGTAGCATTTACACTAGTCTTTTCACACACACCATTATAACATGGTAGAACTACATGGATTTTGATCCCTCTTTAAATTATTAGTATATAGGTGGTGCTCAACATAGGGGATATTGAGGTCAAGCACAACTTTAACCGCTAACCCTTTTTTACCTTATGATTGCATTTACCCTCTTTATCTAATGAGATAGAGTTACAAGTAAAGAAGAAAATATACAATGGTTTCTATGATAGATCGAAGGCTTCCCATACAGTCAAACTAGACACACAGGCAAAGGCAAACTTGTCACAACATTTTTAAAAATCTATCACCTACAAGGTGTCAATGCTCCTAAGAACAACAATGCACTACGCCCCTATCTAGATCTAGCATCCTTGTCTAAAGACTTAGAAAAACCCTATATCATATCCACTATCAGTAAATATAGCCATACAGTCAATTATAGTCTCAATCACATAATTGCACTTTGATTTTCTAGCTAAGTTATATTTATTTGATATTCCCCTTTTAGCATATTTAAAAGTTCCAAATTAATTTGTGTCATTTATTGCATATTTGTCACATTTTGATTTTACACAATAATTTGTCACATTTAGGAAATTGTCTCTTAGTTTCCCAAATTTTGATAAAACTAATTTATGGTACTTAATTTCCACAAATATTTCCTTGATTTATAGTATTTTTCAAATGTTTTAATTTATAATGTGTGGATATTTACACCAAAGACATTTCATTGAGAGGGCCATTATAGATATTCATCATGGTATCTTTTGATGCCTTCTTTGATAATTACCAATTACCACGTGTAACCACCACCTTATGTATAATTTGTTTTCTTAAACTTTTTAGCTTGATCAGACAATGACAAATATATAGGGATGCATCAACATATATTTGGCTCCAATGGCACTATTATGAATTTGCCTCTCATGAATCAATTTTTCCAACAAGTCACCTACATGGGCACCAACGTATCTTGTATAGTCATGAATAGCTTCAAACTGATTATCTTGTATAGTCATGAATAGCTTGAATTTACAATATTTAATAGATGTTTCACTTTTATCCCTACTTCCACTTAGCACAATAGACTTTACATTCCTCTGCCATATCTCATAGAGCAACCAATAATATACCCAAAATTTTGTCCACTGGGTATCCCCATAAAACAATTTTTGATTCCATAGATGATTTAGGTCTTTCCTTTGATATATTATCATATCATCTTGATTCTCTCTTCTAAAAAATTCTAAGGAAGCTCAAATGTTTGTCAAAATTCCAATCTTATGACATATAATCTCAAGCTTTTAATTCTTCTAGTCATTGAGAAAATTTAGTTAATTACCTTTCAAAAGTGATGTTTAAGTAACCTTACGAATCATTTCACACATAGGGGAATTGAGTAAATGGAAACAACATGTTGATATATTTAATGAGAATTAAACTCGTAATTTGTGATAGAATGACTAGAAACCTATATAATAACTAAAGACTATGTAAATGCAATTTCTCACTAATCCATAATTACCACTAAACATAACTATTAATCCATAATTATTCATGAATATTTCATTTAAATACTTTATTTGATGGTCAGATCACCATCCACGATGAAATTAATGAGAATAACGTAGAGTGAAAGGTTGCTCCTATAAGTTTCATTAACTTAAGCCTATGGTTGTCATGGAAAAATTGGGACTTAAAATCACCGTAACATATAAAGATGTTTATCCATTTAATTATAAAGTAGAAAGACATATAGTATTTATAAAATATCTAGTGGTAGAATTGTCCCAACATCCAAAAAGATATGTGAAAATAGACAAATTTATGGCCGAAGTTTTCACAAACTATGGAATAATTTTATCTAGAAATTGGGAAGCAACATTAGGAGGGAAAATTCAACTAGATATCTCATATCTTACCATCTAATTATTTAAAAGAATAACTATTATAATATATAGAAAACTTAAGATGGAATAAATTCTCAGTGATATTAACCAATCAAGGAACTATCCCATGTATGCTATTAAAGGAGACCCACGTAGTCATTTCATTAATGTAAATAATAGTTTAGACCACTAGTTGAAACTTGAATGTCCAATGCATGATTTGAATATTATAACTTCTCATGATCTATGGACTATGCACTTTATTGAAGCTTTTTCTAGAGATGGAACTGGAGTAGGTGTTGTTCTTTTGTCACCTACTAGTAACATTCATACAATTACAAAAAAGAACATAATTTCAATTTACCAACAATGTGGCCAAATATGACTCTTTAATTTTAAGTCTAAATGAAGCTAAAAGTATGGGTTTTACACAATTGTAGGTTTTTTATAACTTTGAGTTGATCATATATCAATTAAAAATGAAATCTCAATCTAAACATACATGGATGAGACAATATAAGAATCGTGTGTGTAAACTCATTGAATAATCATTTTTTGCATTTAGCATACCCAAGATATATTTAAATTACAATGATATATCATATACCTTAGCAATATTAAATTCAATTTTCAAGCCTGAAAACATCAAAAATTTGAAATATTCCATAAAAATCAAGTATAATTTAGTCATACCTAATAACATAAAACACTAGCAAGTTTTTGAAGATGGCCATTGGATAGAAATGCCTCTATAAGGAGTTGATGAGTTTGTAGATTTAAACATTTAATTTAAATAATCCTCAAAACCAACCTTACATCATCCTAATAATATAATTAGAGATACTCCTAATAAGGTAAGAGATCCAAAAATAATACAACTCAAAATAAATATCATTCCTAAGGGACTAGTCCCTTTAGAGAAGTTATTTGATGAAAAAGATGTAGTTGTAAAACCTTCTCTCAAGCCTCTAAACTAGATGTAGTTGAGACATAAAGTTTAATCTAGTTTGAATTTAAATGAATCAAACTAATAGATCTAAACTATTAAAATTGAAATACATAAAATATACATATCTAGAAGTAAAATACATAATTTATAAAATTGAAAGTGTATAAAAATAGTAAATTTTCACAAGATATGAAAAAATTCATCAAACATATTTTATGTTGATTGTGCAGGCTGACTATAACTAAAAATTTATTGAAAAGATATGTGAATTGCATCATAACCAAAAATAGAATTATAAATTGTGTTGCGACAAAGCCATGCTAGGAGAACAAGGGTGTATTATGGCCTTGTCTATTGACTATTGTCACTTCTAAGTTGACTATGTGATTGATTTTCCAATATGGGTCTATGTGCCTATCGACAAGGGTTTACTATCTAACTATGTGTGTCAATTTAAAGCACATAAGACTTGTAAATCGCAAAACCCTAGTGCCTACACAATAGAGATCAAATGCTAAAATGGGAATAAGGTTAGGGGAATAGTTGAGCTATCCTTAGAAAGCCCTATGTAATCTGAGTGTTAACCACATAGCCCAAAAGAGCCTCATGCTAATGTAGTTCTCTCTACTAGAGTCTATAAATATTAAATTTTTCCAAATGAATGCAACTAGATATCTACTACTTAAGATGTTTGATAATGTGTTCTCTTGACCTGAAATAAAAGATATTTAGAATTAGCATATGACTATTAGAATGATTTAGAATTAGAACTAGAATAAATAGTGCTCTTTTTCTCAATGTGCACTAGTATTTCCAAGTGATTTCCAAATGTATCTAGAGAACCTTGATGTGTTTATATATGGGAATATTTTGAATATTTTTGCTAACCAACCTTGCTAAAATCGTGGGAGGGGTTAAACACAACATTTCAAATTCAAAAAGTTACCATTGGGGTGTGGGGGACAAGGTCATGCTAATGGATAAAGAATTAGTACAGCCCTATTTAACCTAGAAAAAACTAATCCTAGAAGGACAAAGACTGCTAAAACTAGCCTAATAGGAACTTGTGATAAAAATAAGTATGTATAAATGATATATTGGTTGTAAGTGTTAACCAAATTTTGACCCCAAGTCAAAATTTATCACCCCCTCTAGGTTGAAACCTCATAAGATTGTCAAATGTTTTTCATGGTATTATCATGGTCTTAAGTGGTCTTAAATAGTCCCATATGGTCATATGTGTCCTTGTCTAGTCTTATCTAGAGTTTGGTCTTATGTTCACTTATTTAGTCTTATGGTCAAATACAAGTTCTTGGAATGGTCAAATAAATTCAAAAGTTTAATATAGTTCAAAGTCATTATAAAAGTTTTTTAAGGTGTATTTAATGTCATATTATCATGAACTACCCTTTATTTGACTCTCATATGCAAACAATCACATCTTGGCCACCTTTTGGCCCATTTGGAAGGGTTAGACATACATTTAAAGAAAACATTTCAAGAAGATTCAAAACATTCCTAATGTCAAATATTGGTTAGATAATGTTCAAGGTTAGTAAGAGTCTGACAACATATACATTTCAATGCCTAATCTTGGTAAAAGGATCTTTAAAAGCACTTGTATGGCTTTGTAAGATCAATTTTTTGTTGAAAATGGTTTAAAAATGTCTATTAGGATCCCTTAGATAATTTTCCATATTTATAAAAAGTTTCAAGTTGAACTAACACTCCAAACACCTTTCTCCTCCATCGCTTCTTTCACAATCTCAAGAAGGCAAATTTGAACTGAATGGCACAGCAAGGAGAGAGAGAGTTAAGAGATAAAACTTTGGACATTATTAGGTGTCCTAGTAAGATTTAAATTACTGGCATTGGTTTGTATATTTTTGGACTCTTGTTTATGAATAATCACCAAGACTGATAACAGGTCACTATGGCCTATCCATTCCAGAGGGGTCTGTTATGGCACCTATTTATCTAGTTCATAATATGGATAGGGATGATTTTATAGGTCATTGATCTCCCTTTCATGATGGTTTCATCAGCTAACTCATCTCCATGAGGTGCCTTCACTTGGAAGAAGAATGTCTTGGTGTACAAGTTGTTTCATTGAATCTTGTTGCAAGTTTCTGTTTTTTCTTCATGGTGGTCACTCTAAAAGGTTTATAATTATTAATTACTCATGTAAAATCCCTCAATTTCATGGATTCCATGTTGTTTTTTTTTAGATGTATTTTTGGTCCATACTCTTCAAGTGTGCTTGCTTTTGGGAGACATGGTATGTATTATACCATCTACTATAAGTTTGATTGTTAATTTTGGCTCAAATATCAATAACATATCATAGTAAAAAAATTGAGTGATATTTTACTACTATAAGCATGATAAATATGATGATAAGAGCCCAAATGCACACTTTCCAATGAGAGTCACAATTGATTCCTTCATATGTAGTTGTATGGACTGTAAAAATGTTTGTAAGATTCTCTAATCCATAGAGAAGGTTTGATACATCTCTTCATATGCTCACATGGTATTAACTACCTTTCCCTCATTAAGTTTCTCAAGTTGACTAGATGATCTAATTTGCTACACACAAACCTCACACATTAGTTAATTGTATGTAGTCTATATAGATTAGTCAAGTAAGTTGAGAGTGACATAAGACTTGGTCATAAGATTTGTGATGCATTGAAAGGATGACAATGATATGTGTAGTGTTTTATAGGGTTGAGAAGTTCAAGAACCCAAATATGTGGCTTGGTAGCCTATATAATCAAGGAGAGACCTAAAGGCCCTAAGCCTGTAGGTCCTTATTTAGGACTAAGGTCAACCTCAAACCAACATAAGGGAATCTCAAACATGAAAATATTAATGCATATGTAGATGAAAATAGGATATCATCCCTTGAAGAGATGCTAGGTCACTTGAGCAATCAAGAGAAAGGAGACTAAGTTCACAGTCTAAATACCACCTACAGTACCTTGTGCAAACTGTATATGGGAACAAGTAAGAAGTAGCTTAAAAACACTCTTTAGGTGTTAACAGACCATGTGGTACAATGGAATGAATATTTTAAAGAGTTTAAACCCTCTCAAATCATCTTGACATAATGAGAAGAATAGTTTCTATGTGATATACCGAATGCTCAAAATAGCCTAAAGAACACCTACAAGCTGTAGATGAGAATAGGCTAGTGCTAAGTCTAAAATAAATGGAGATAGAGGTGTTTTAAAATGCTTTGAACTCAATCAAGACTAAAAACTTTTTCAATAACATTGAGAAGATCAATGATATTGAAGGAGAGGGCTTAAAACTAAAGCATAGTGTCAACAGTATTAAAGACACCTACAAGTCTATACAATATTATGTACAAGTGAGCAAGGACAATTGGTTTAAGTGTTGGAAAAGGTATATAGGAGATATTTGAAACCTATTTAGAACTTCAGTCAAGATTCAAGGCTATTGGAAAAGTTTGTAATGATAATATTAGGACCATTGAAGGAGAGACATAAAACATAAGAGAATGCAATCATGATCCCTAGAGACACCTATAAGCTACAAGATAATGATAGGGTGGTTATAAGCCTAAGAGAGGAAGCAAAGTATGAAGATGGGTGATATGAAATTATTTTATAAATTCAAACAAGTTCAAGAACTATTGAAAGTTAGTGGTGAGAATGATGAGGTTTTAAGCACAAAAAACACAGTCAAGAGATCCTCAAAAGGCACCTACAGGTTGTAAGTTGAGGTAGGTTGTTTTTCAGCCTAAGTGAGAAGAAAATCATGGTGAAAATGATCTGAGTCCTATTATAAGATTGAAAATATATCAGTAATTTAGTTTTAGGCCAAATGGAACTTGAAGAAGATTGATTAAACTAAATCTCAAACCCTAAACATAGTCAAGAGGTAAGTTATAGGTATACTTACTATGAGGGTTTTGCTTGTTTGGTGGAGAAAGTAAAGGACTATGAGAGGTATAAGAAGATGAATATTATTTGATTAATGGTTTGGTGATATAATTAATATCTTATTGAACCCTTAGATTAGATGATAAGAATATAAAATGTTCAAAGCCCTGTTTAGGCCTATAAGCCTATTTCACACACACAAGCCCATAACCAGTCATAAGGTAAGATTAAGTTTAGAGGGTCCTATAGGTATAATCACACTCTAAAAATTGGTATAGAAGGATTTAATGAGTGGATTGAGACACTCATGATGCCCTCAAGGTCATACTAACAATGTACATATCCAATATTTTGTCTCAAGCCTTGCCCACTCTATTAGCAAGGGTTTGTGATGAAAGCATGAAACAAGAATTTTAGACTTCATTGAGGGCCCTAGGGGAAATACATAGTCATGGAAAAGGTCTCCATACACTTTCAGGGGGCATCAACACTTAGTTTTCAACTCAAATGCTTTTGAGGGCTAACAAGAAGTTGAGTGGCCCATATCCCCAAGTACCTCGACTAGTGTACCAAATACATGTAGAGGATTATTTTTTTGAAGGTTTATGAACTCCTTCCAATAATATAATTGAGTTTGGAGACATAAAACTTAAAATTGACCTATATCAAACTCAAAGAACACTAAACACGCCACTTGAGGAGCAACTTTAGCTGCTCATACCATATCCCACACTTTTCAAGGGAAACTAAGCCATTTGGGATAGTTGACGAGGTTAGTCAAGAAGGTTTTCCAATTTGAAGGAGGTAAATTGATGATATATTCTTTATGAACAATCATTAAGACCCCAAACATAACTTACACCCTTTTAAAACCTTGATAGTGACCATTCATGGAATAAAGACATCAAAATCACATATAATGCCATAGTTTACGCATAAAACCTCTTTTATGTTTTTTATGACTATAAGAAGGTTATATACATGTACTTTGATGTTGATGTCACTTGTATGGATTTCCAAAAATGCCTTATTTTGCATGTTTTTTGGTATTTTATAGGTGTTCTAAGAAGGGGATAACTTTGAAATCATTAGATGATTTCCTTTGGGATGTTTCCTATCTATTAAGTCCAAAAAATTTCACAATAGACCTCAGAGATGGTCAAACTAGGCCCATGTTTTAAGGCAGTCTCAAACAGACTCAAAATGAGGCTAGGTGGTTAGGCCATTTCTTGGTTTGCATACTTCCATAGGGTCTCATGACATTAAAACTAACATAGAGGTTGGTTATGTCCTAGGTAAATTTAATTACACACTTTTGGGTGATTTTACACATGTGGCAGAGGTCTAGATCAATAAAATAGGGTCCCAAGCAGGGAGGCCTAATTCAAAAGAGAGAAAGGCATAAAATATGGATTTCCACTCATATTCAGGGGATTAAATTTGGCATGGATATATAAATACATAATGGGTCCTATAATATGCCATTTTTTCTCAATATAATTTTTATATATCCCTATGCAATGAGGTTTATAGGTTTTTAGGGCTATAAGGAAACTAGGCCTAATAAGGACTTAAGGAGGAAAATGAGCTCTTAAGAGTTTTTACAAGAACAAAATGTTGTGTTTCAGACCTGATAACATATTTTAAGACCATTTTTGGAGATAGGATGATCTGAAGAAGATGCACTTGTGTTTTGGGCCACTTGGACCAAGCTAGGCGTGGGAAACAAAGAGTTTTAAGACACCTTTGCATATGAATGATGGAATGTCATGTTAGAGGAGTTTATTAAGGCATGAAATGGGTCCAATGAGTTTTATGTGATCATTTTATTGTGAATTCATGATTTAAAGTTTCATTTGTCACTCCTTTAATGCAAAGAAGGGCAGTTTTTAAGAAGCTAGTAAGGTGTCAAGCCAATTTATAACCCCTATGCCACTTGTAATGTTGGAGTCTATTTAGGAGTGATAAAAATGGCCTTGGAGGTCTATTTTTACTGTCTCATAACTCCACTTATTATTTAACTCATGGACATTTGGCAATCCTTCTCTACTAGCCCCCCTCTCTCTTCACCATTTTTTATATAAGAAACCACTTTTACTAAGTTGTAAAATACACACTAGGTATGGCAAAGCCCTACTGGTCTGAGTATAATTTTTTCCTTTGAATAAAATATTTAAATATGGTTTTGAGTTCATAACTTCTTTTCTAAGTGTGTGAGGTAGTGCATAGTTGAATGACAAGTGATAATCATTTATCCTTGTGTTCATCTTACTCATTCATATTTTGTATAATTAGTCTACTCTCTAATAGGTCACATGAAGTCTAGTTAGTGTATTTGCATGTATTTAAGTGTATTAAAGGTTAATATTGTCTAAAATCAGACCTCTTATTCATTCGCATTGAGAATTACATAGCATATCACCTTCATGTTTGAAATACTTATGTTAGAGAAACCTTGGATGTTGAAGCTAATTTTGTTAGTCACTTTTCATAGTGAAAGTATACATTAGTATTGTGGATATTAACTTGGTACATAAAATATTTAGGTTATGTTTATCTCATGTTCATTGTATCCTTTTTCATCTGAAACAAGTTAGTAGTATAGGTGATGAGCTTCAATAGACAAATCAAGGGAGCTATCCCTTTTATCTAGAAGTTTACCCCTATAATAGACAACCCACAGGTCTAGGGGTAATCCCATGTTCCACTCAATTTTGAATACATTTTAACTACTTCTCCAAGGGTGAAAATTTGAGTGACAATAGTTTTGGCATGCCCGATGGGATAATTGTCTCAAGCACTTCTTGTCAAAGTGAATGTTGGTCTTGATAGCATCACAACCACATAAGTGTTTCCTACTCAAAATTTGGTAACTCCACTATGTAATAACATTTTTAGGATTATTTAGAAAATTTTGAAAAATATTACAATCCCAAATAGAAATATATCTCAATATTAAGGAACCAATTCACATCACACAAATAATACTGAAGATAGAATCAATGATATTGCAAATATCTAATTTTATACTACCAATAGTTGAATTACATATGATATTGAAGGAATCAATATCCAAATAACACATATAATTAAAGATATAAATACCATATAAACACTTACATACTTCTCACAAAACTATGGAAGATCTTGCACACCATACACACTTGCACACTACAACTCTAAATCTGCAATTGAAGCACCTTCACAATCTCTGAATGAGATTATCCTACTGAACCAAAAGGGTATAATCCTTTGATCTAAGAAGCAATTGGTTTTCATCTATTGATCTCAACATTCATTGTAATCTCATCCAAGGAAGAGGAGAAATTTAAACACAAGTTCAATTCTAAAATTAGGGGGTTTATGATTTAACAAAAGATGATTTACATTGGGAGAGAGATCTCCTTAAATATAAAATGCATGTGAGAGAGAGAGAGAGAGGTAAGCTTCATGGGAAAGAAAATAAATTTTACCTCCTCTTAGTGGCACCACTATTCCTGCATAATAATAAGCTTGGAGTCTTCTTCAAGGGTTAAAAGTGGATTCCTCATTTTTGACAAGTCTTCTTCCACATGCAGTACCTCTAAAATTGCATCCCACTCACACATGTGAGTTAATTTGGAATAGTGCAATGTGTTTGCCACTTCCCAAGTGCATACCCATGAGTCAAATATTCCTCAAATTTTGACTCCTCCCACATGTTCCAAATATCTCCCACATGTACCAAAGGTCTCTTACATGTGCCTTGGTCTCCCACAAGTGCCAAGATTCCCAGACAAGCTTTAATCATCTTTTGAATTTTCCAAAAGGACTTCACATGCCAAATCAATGGGCCTCCATAGAAATTCAACCCATACCTTCCCATGTGACTCACATCTCAAGTGAGACCCCATGGGCCATGACACATCCCCCACAATCCACTTCATTTTTTGCATCATCCCCTGCATTACCCACCACATCACTAGTGAATAGTGATAGTGAATAGTAAATTCATGAATAATGCTTGCATGAATAGTGACTTGATGAATAGTGTCCTTGTGAATAGTGTTAGAGAAATATTAGAATGGCTAATTTTCCCACAACATAAAATTAATTGTAAAGGGAACATGATAAATCCTCCCTTCCCAAAATTGCTTATCCTCAAGCAATTATAAACCACTATGTTCAAAAATCATTATGACAAGGTGTTGCATCCAACTGTAGGGCCTATATAATCTATAACATATGCCTGTTAAGTGATCCAACCTCTACCAAATATCACTACAAGATACACTCCCCCTAACATCTAAAACATCCTTATGTAACTCATGTAATTTGATCATCCTTGTGAAAATTCGTTTAACCCCATGAGCATAAATGTCAAGTAAATGTGCATGACTCACAAAAACATGAATGCAATCATTCAGAGGATTCTTGATGTGAGGCATGATTTTACACCCTTAACTTGAGTTAAATAATGGAAAACTAATTATACTAGCCCCTTGACTCTGAATGTTACCAAAATCCCAAACAAATCTTAAGATCTTCCGACCATGTGTTCATTGCACCACTCTGATATTCATCTAAACTTCCACAACTAGGTTATCATTTGTAACATATTCAAAAATAATGATTATGAACTTATAATAATATTTCCCTTACTCATGTCTAAAGATATCTCTTGGATCCCATATTATGATGTGTAGGCTACTTTGAACCAAAAATATCTATGTGATCTAACCATCGAATCTTATTATCATTCACCATATTTACCCTAAGCTCAACTAAGGTCAATTTGGATTCTTTTCTTATTCATTTGTATGGCATAACAAAATCATGAGAAAAAATTATGTTGAACTCAAAAATTATATCTTATAAATATTTCAACATACCATCTAGAAACCACATCATTGTGCATTGAAAAGTTTGAGCCAAATGATCTAAATTCACTCTTTTACCCTCATTATAATAATGACAAAACTAAAATATATTGGTGTTATCATTCCCTTATCTTGATATGAAATTGTGAGAGTGCTTACTAAATACCTTATATATATCGTATTGGATGATGGATGGTGCATCTCTAAGTCTCAATGGTGTAACCAAAATCTCAAAGTATCTCCACTAACCCCAAAAAATAGTCTCTTGAACATAATCTACTGGACCTCAAATCCCTCTTTGAACATTGCACATCATCATGTAACTCACCAATAAACTCTTTTGTGTACCTGTTGAGATGGAGGTATAGAGTGATCATGATAGATGTAGATCCTAATCCTACTATCATTGTGATTATTCTATCTGGTGGTAACCCTAGAGACAAGTCACTAAACACCACATTATGCTTGTTAATAAATTTACCAATGTGATAAGCACACTCCTTACAAATTATAAAAAAACCAATTGTTGCCCAAACAACTTGTCTCTTGAGAGAATACCTCTCCATTATTGTAACCATTTGGGGTGATCCATGACAAAACTTTCTAAGCATCACATATTTTCCTTCAAATTTAAGCTTGAGCTCCATGGAATTATGTGATAAATAACCATTGAAGTGTAATCATTGTGTACCAAAAACTATGTTAGCTTCTCCTAATCCCATAAAAAATGAATCATCACATACCTCATGATCTTGGATCTTACTCACACTAAAATTCAAACTAATATGATATGCCTTCACCCCATTTCTTTAATAAACTAAGCATTGTCGAAACATGGCCAAAGCATGCATGATGGCTCAACTTTTTTTGTCTGATTTTCCCAACTTCTAAGTTTCAAAAGTTATGGGATGCCTTTTTTTAAATAATACCATTCCAAGTTATTCTCCTAAATAATTATATTCTATAAAAAAATTAAGTGATAAATCTGAAATAACAATGACTTGACATGAACTTATTACCTCCCTTAATCTTCCAACAGTGGCTTGTGTTCATTTTGTCATGAATTGGAGAGTAAAATTTTATTCCCTAATGAGATTAAACAATATAACCCTTTCTAATATTTGGTGTGTACAATAATCAGTAATTATAAGTTTCAACCCATAAATTTTTCTTTTTACCACATTCTTATGGATTTCCCAAACTTGATGTATATTTACACCTAGATGCATGATATAAAAATATTTGTAAAAAGTGATAAAAATATGATTTTTCATTCTTGATTTATCCTTCATACATCAAAGTATTTTTGGAGATAAATATATCATCGACATGAATGAAATCATAATTTATTACCTATTTTTCCTTGGGCTGAAAAATCTTCCAACAAGTGATTGAAAAATCTTCTTTCTTGGGTTCCAACTCCAAGGTGAATTCTCCCACACAATGCACGCCATGCAAACTCCATGTTTTATTGAATCCTTCAAGACTCATGATATATAAGTATTTACACATATATTTCTTACCCATAAGGATGAATAATTGTATTACCTTAATGATGCTAAGAATTTGTAGTATCTCCTCTTTCATGACTCCTGTAACTTGCTTGTAGCTTGATACCCAAAGCACCATAACAAACTTAGTCACAAAAATTTGAACATTAAAAGGACACTTAATTTTCTTACCCACATATATAATCAATATTCCCATAGAGACTGTCTCCATTTGTTCATCACCCATGATATTTCTTTCCCACAAGTGATCTATAACCCTTGAGCATGGATCCTTCACAATGTGGTTAGAGAACACAACAAAACATTTGTAATTCCTCATACACTTTATTTCATTCCAAATGTAATATCTAGAGAACTCAACAATAAAACTAATGCCTCTATATATTTTTACCCTCAAGAGACTACCTATATCCCATACTAAAGAACAATTTGGAACTTGTATCAAAGATTCTTCATGACCTATACTGCAAGTTGTATCCCTTACTCTATCACCCATATTTGCATGCTTTCCATGATGATAAAAATTTTATAGTGATATAGGTAGAAGAAAATCTGAAATATTGTCATACCTTTGGCTTAAAATAGAATGTTCATCCTCTTACATTTTTTTACAAATAGAAAGTTCACCGTCATACCTTTTTCTTAAAATAGAATGCTCATCCACATACTTTGGTTGCAAATATAATGCTCACACCTTTGGCTGAAAATAAGATGTTCATCCTCATTTGTCACAGTCCTTTGGATGTAAATAGAATGTTCATCCTCATTTTCCAAAATATAATTTGTTGAGATATCCTTAATACTTCCATTTTTTTGACTCAAAATTTCCAACTTAGAGCTAACCAAAAGATTCTCATTCACAATGTTATCTTGATCCTTGACTTCACTAACTTCTTCTTGGCATATGCACTCATTAGTAATTGATAAAACATTATTTTCTAAATCAAGATCCTTATCTTTGAATTTTTAAAGGTGATGTTTTGCTCGAGTGGCTATCAACTTAGATCTCTTATCTTTTTCCATCCATTCATCACACCTTTTCTAGGTTCTCATTACATCCTCTATGATTGTATGCAACATGGTTAGTTTATTTTCAACCACATTTTTAGGTTCCATTCTTTCTTTATTCTAAAAGAAACATTTATCCTCAAAATCATCTATGGTAGATTCATTCAAGATTTTCTCTCTTTCATATTCTTGTAATATTATTTTCTCCTCCTTGTGTGCACTTAGATGCACAACCTCTTAAGGCTCTGGTTCTACATTTTCTTCTTTCTTCTACAATAGATATTTTTTTACAAGATATTCTTCTAGAATAAACCATGTAAAAACTAAATACTCATGAAATGATATGGATGCCTTAATGTCCTTAGATAGACTATGATACTCTTTACACATGCTATCAAACATAGAAATCATGGAATTTACTATTTCCATTCTATCTTTTGGCAAAGGCGTGGCCTTTGTAGGCCCAAAACAAAATTCCAAGAGTCCTCCCATTCTTCATACAACTAAAAATATATAAAATGAATCTTCATAGGTGTTAATCATGGGATATACTAAGAGGGGGGGTGAATCAGTATATCATATATCTTATAAAACTTTCCCTTAATCAAATTCCACTTAATCAAACATTCAAGATATGCAATAAAACTGAAACAATAAACACCACACAAGATAGAGAGAGACACCAGATTTAACGTGGAAACCCATTGTGGGAAAAACTATAGAGAATAATCTCAAGTATATGAATGAGCACCAACTCAAACAATATTCTCAAGCACCAACTTGCAAGAGCACCAACCCCTTTGCTGAGCACCAACACAACAACTATTCATGAGCACTAACCCATAAGAGTACCAACCCCTTTGTTGAGCATCAATATAGCAATAATTTGTGAGCACTAACCCACAAGAGCACTAACCCTTTTGTTGAGCACCAACACAGCAAAAATTCATGAGCACCAACCCACAGGGGCACCAACCCCTTTGCTGAGCACCAACCCCTTTGCTAGGCACCAACATAGCAAAAATTCATGAGCACCAACTCACAGGAGTACCAACCCCTTTGCTGAGCACCAACATGACAAAAATTTGTGAGAACCAACCCACAAGAGCACCAACCCCTTTGTGTGTACCACACAACTATCTCTCAATGTTTCTATCTCAACAAATGATAGTTCATTACAATATCTCTTTCCTCTCTCTCACCTTTGCTCTTCTAAGCTAGATATAACAAATACAAATCATATTCATCTCTCACAAATGCTCTTCTAAGCTAGATATTACTATCTCAAATCAAACTCTATCTCACTCATTACAAATGGCTTCTCAAGCCTTTATTTATAGCTTTCCAAATGACCTTTGGCCTTCCCCCTTTGTGACCCTTCAATCCTCATGGAAAATGGTGCCAAACTTGTATGACCCTTCATATCCTTGCCTTTGAAAAGTCATGTGGTGACCCTTCATGAGTAAAAGCGTCCTTCCCTCTTTTGTCTTTACCTTGGTGACTTTTCGTATTCCTCAAAGTGTCCCTTCATAAGAAATTGTGCCCTTCCTCTTTTGTCTTCACTTGGTGAATCTTGGAATTCCCCAAGATGACTCTTCATGGGAAAATGTGTCCCATTATTCTTTTGTCTTTACCTTGTAACTCTTTGACTTCTCCATGGGCCCTTCTTTTTTCTTATATGCAACCAAAAAAATATTCATTAATATTAAATAAATATTAACACACATTAGCCAAGATATATCTATTACAAACATTATTAAATTCAATGGGGCCTTTATCACCAATAATGCTAGACCTTTGACATCAATGACAATATTTCCAACAATCTCCCCCTTTGTCATTGATGGCAACCTCAATCCTAAAACTGCCACATCTTGAATCCTACACATACTATCATCTAAAAAACTTACAGTAACTCCCCCTTATTGTAGCAACCTGTACCCATTTCTACACCTATACTTGTACCTTTTATTCTCCCCCTTTGACATCAATGGAAAAAGGCCTACCTAGAGCTAACACTTAGCTCCCCCTCAACTGATGATGAACCTCAATGGTAGAAAGTAATAGAAATTACTCCCAACTCCTCTCACAGATCCTTGAATGTGTCCTTTGATCATGCCTTTGAGAAGATATCTGACAATACATATAAATTATTGCCTGTCCTTTGAGCATCTACAATCAACTCATTTGAATATTTTCTTCTAATCTCACAACCTTCTACATGAAACTTTAATGTATATCTCTGATCACATATTTGACTTACACTCAATAGATTATGCTTAAGACCTTTTACATACAAAACATTCTTAGTCTTGGTTCTACCATAATCTAAACTCAAAGTACCATTTTTAGCTATCTTGGTAGTGGTTTTATCTCTGAATCTCACTGTGCCACCATTGATCTTATTTAGAGTTATGAACTTACTCTTATCTCCTGTCATATGCCTCAAACATCTGCTATCAACTAACCATGGCTGATCTTCATTTCTTACATGCAGAGCTATCTGAACCATCATAGAATCTTCAAGTTGTTTCTTCTACCATGAACATGTCTAAACCTTCTTCTTGATGAATGGAGCTTTGAAACTCTGATCCTTCTTGATTTAATCTACATGAGTATCCTTCTCCTTATTTCTGAAACTATTAGCTCTTTTTCAACATTCTATTTTCTTATGACCATATCTATTTGAAACACCTTAAAACTTTTAAACACTACATAGCCTCAAACCATAACACTGATGCAAAATTTTCTTCAAAAATTTATTCCCTCAAAATATATACAAAATAATCTGCCAACTGACCTTCTTGTCATGCAACATAGCCAAGACCCAATAGCATCCACCATGCTTCAATTTTTATTAAAAGTGTCTCCTTGAAGCCTAGAAGAGACACCCCGCACAAACGGTCCTAGAAATAAATCTCAGGAGATTCCCACATCTCCTCTATTTCTTCCTTGATCTTCTTGTGTTTTTCTCTTAGAATCTGTTTAAGCATGTCTAACTTATTTTCACTCTTAAACTCAACCTGATCAACCTTTACTATTTTAGGTCTCCAAACCTAAATTTGACTCTTCTCATATTTTCTGGAGATCTGTATCCTTTGACATACCTTGAAGATCTCTTTACTTTATTTGGACATAATTTAGCAATATGTCCTACCTTATGACAATAGAAACAAAAAACATTTTTCATACCTTTTTTCTGAATGTGACTGAGATCTCCCTTTGACTGATTGCTTCTCCTCATACAGTCTTTTGCCCTATGACCAACATGATGACAAACAAAATAATGGCCATGAAAAGAATTTGAAAACTTGAAAGCATTGGGCTGCCTGATTGGCTTCTTTAATTTGCCTTTAAAAATTGCATCCTTCTTTCCTTGGACTAATATTTCATGATCTTTCTCAACCTTGATTATAAGCTTCTCATGATTATCCTTTAAAGAACCTAACTCAACCTTCAACTGATTACACTCTTCTTCTTTTGATTTCAAACTTGAATTTATAACCTCTAGTTGATTGTTAAGATCATGAATAAATATCTTATTTTCTTTTACTTCTATAGCCAACTTCAAATCCAAGATACACACCTATTCTTTAAAATCTTTAACCACAGATTTCAATTCTTGATTCTCCTTCTTTAGTTGCTTGGCCATATTTTGATTTCCTCGATCTACCTTCAACCTGTTAAACCCTTTTTGAAGGAACCTACTCTAATACCAATTGTTAAGCATGGGATATACTGGGGGGGTGAATCAGTATATCATATATCTTATAAAGCTTTCCCTTAATCAAATTCCACTTAACCAAACATTAAAGATATGTAATAAAAATGAAACAATAAACACCACACAAGATAGAGAGAGACACCAGATTTAACGTGGAAACCCAATGTGGGAAAAACCATAAAGAACAATCTCAACTATATGAATGAGTACCAACCCAAACAATATTCACAAGCACCAACTTGTAGGAGCACCAACCCCTTTGCTAAGCACCAACACAACAACTATTCATGAGCACCAACCTATAAGAGCACCAACCCCTTTGTTGAGCACCACATAGCAATAATTCATGAGCACCAACCCACAGGAGCACCAACCCTTTTGTTGAGTACCAACACAACAAAAATTCATAAGCACCAACCCATAGGAGCACCAACCCCTTTTCTGAGCACCAACATAACAACAATTCATGAGCACCAACCCATAAGAGCACCAACCCCTTTACTGAGCACCAACATAACAACAATTTGTGAGCACCAACCCACAAGAGCACCAAATCCTTATTGTATACCACACAACTATCTCTCAATGTTTCTATCTCAACAAATGATAATTCATTACAATATATCTTTCCTCTCTCTCACCTTTGCTCTTCTAAGCTAGATATAACAAATACAAATCATATTCATCTCTCACAAATGCTCTTCTAAGCTAGATATTACTATCTCAAATCAAACTCTATCTCACTCATTACAAATGGCTTCTCAAGCCTTTATTTATAGCTTTCCAAATGACCTTTGGCCTTCCCCCTTTGTGACCCTTCAATCCTCATGGAAAATGGTGCCAAACTTGTATGACCCTTCATATCCTTGCCTTTGAAAAGTCATGTGGTGACCCTTCATGAGCAAAAGTGTCCTTCCCTCTTTTGTCTTTACCTTGGTGAATTTTCATATTCCTCAAAGTGTCCCTTCATGAGAAATTGCACCCTTCCTCTTTTGTCTTCACTTGGTGACTCTTGCAATTCCCCAAGATGACTCTTCATGGAAAACTGCGTCCCATTCTTCTTTTGTCTTTACCCCGTGACTCTTTGAATTCTCCATGGGCCCTTCTTTTATCTTATATGAAACCAAAAATATATTTGTTAATATTAAATAAATATTAACACACATTAGCCAAGATATATCTATTACAAACATTATTAAATGCAATGGGGCCTTTATCACCAATAATGTTAGACCTTTGACATCAATGACAATATTTCCAACAATAGGCTGGCAAGATCTTGGGTTTGATACCACTATTATAAACCTTTTAGGATTATTTATAAAAATCTAAAAACTATTACAATCCCAAATAGAAAATATATCTTAATATTAAGGAAGCAATGCACATCACACAAATAATATTGAATTTAGAATCAATGATATTGCAAACATCTAATTTTCTGCTACCAATAGTTGAATTACTATGATATTGATGAAATCAATATCCAAATAACACATACAATGAAAGATACAAATACCATAACAACACTTACATACTTGACACAAAACCATTGAATATCTTGCACACCATACACACTTGCACATTACAACTCTGAATCTACAATTGAAGTACCTTCACAATCTCTGAATGATATTATCCTATTAAACCAAAGGGGTTTCATCCTTTGATCTAAGAAGCAATGGGTTTTCATCTATTGATCTCAACCTTCATTTGGATTTTTTCCAAGGAAGAGGAATAAGTTGAACACAAGTTCAATTCTAAAATTGGGGGGTTTGTGATTTAACAAAAGATGATTTATAATGGGAGAGAATTCTCCTTAAATGAAAAATGTATGAGAGAGGGGGGGAAGCTTCATGGGCAAGAAAATAAATTTGACCTCCTCTTATTGGCACCACTATTATTAAATAGTAATAATATTGGAGTCTTCTTCAAGGTTCAAAAGTGGATTCCCCACTTTTAACAAGTCTTCTTCCACATGCAAGTGCCTCCAAAATTGCATCCCACTCACACATGTGAGCTAATCTAGAATAGTGAAATGTGTCTCCTAATTCCATGTGCATTACTATGAGTCAAATATTCCACAACTTTTGACTCCTCCCACATGTTCTAAAGATCTCCCATATGTGCCAAAGGTCTCCCATAAGTGCCAAGATTCCCAGACAAGATTTAATCATCTTTTGACTTTTCCAAAAGGACTTCACATGCCAAATTAATGGGCCTCCATATAAATTCAACCCATACCTTCCCATGTGAATCACATCTCAAGTGGGATCCCCCATGGGCCATGCCACATCCTCCACAATCCATCTCATTTACTACATCATCACCTGCTTCACCCACCACATCACCAGTGAATCATAAATTTGTGAATAGTATCTACATGAATAGTGACTTGGTAAATAGTCTCCCTATGAATAGTGTCAAATAAATATTGGAATGGCCAATTTTCCCACAACATCAAATTAATTAAAGAGGGGACATGACACACTAAAGGTATAATATCTAGTTTCAGATTAATTTCTTATTTCTTTTATTCATGCTTCATGGTCCTTACTAGATCAACTACTAGTAGAGGTTATCATCCTACAAATCCACTCCCTCACCCTGATCTTCCTCTTGAAGTTCAATATCTTGAGCCTGTATTGACACTTGAATAGCCTAAAGAATACAAATAATTTGAAATTCAAGAAGAGCAAGAGAGTGGAGAATAGTTTGAAGGTAACATGGCTCAACAACATGCTTTCCTAACCTTCAATAATGAAAATACTGTAAACCTTGATGCCTATGATGATATCCCTCCCGATGCCACCAATAGTTTTCCCACTTTAAATGGGGAAGGTCCTATCACCCCAAGTGAGTATATTAAAGACATATTAAACTTCTACAATTTCAATAATGTCATAGAAGTTAACATAATAGTCAGATTGCTTACCATGTCTCTTAGGGGAAAATCCCTTGATTGGTATAGAAACTTGCCAGGAGGATGCATCACTACTTGGGATGAGTTTGGGGAGTTCTTGACTCAAAGGTTTAAGGATAAGAGTGATCATAACTAAATGATCCATCAATTGAATGATATCTAAATAGGGCCTAAGGAATCTATGCATGATTTCAATGAGAGGTTTCAAAGGATGTGGAATAGGCTTCCACCTCTCGTGACATCCCCTGTAAGTTTTTTTTTTCCAACCTATCTTAGAGCTATTGGGATTGATATAGTTGTCATGTTGTAGTCCATGGGTGGATATACTTTACTTGAGGCCTATGGCATAGCCACTAGAGCTAAGAATGGTTTGATTCAAGCTGGTAAACTCCCTCCAAAGGTCCCTATTCCCATCTTGCTTAACATGTCTGATACTCTTCCATTTCTAAATCCAAGCAATAAGGCAAAAGTTTATCTAAAGAAATCAAATGATGCCATTGATTGGAAAGCAAGATATAAGGCCTTAGAATCTCAAATTAGGCAACCAAATCAGCAATTTAGAGCTCACCAAAACCCATACTATTACCCTCCTCAAGTAAATAGATTTCCACCTTAGCATAATAGTCAAAGGAGGGGATAAGGTTAGCCTAATTTCAATAGGCAACTTGATGTCTATGATCTAAATTCTGCTCCCACCACAAGATCCATGGTTCCAATCCATAGTGACTTGGTTGAAAGAGAAGAATGGTAGCCTCAAGGATAGTACATAAATGCCAATCAGGGTGAAAGACAAGCTTTGATATCTCAAGGAGGGCCTACTCCTCACTTGATAGCAGAAGATGAGAGCTTCATGCAAGTAGAATCAAATGGAGAGTATGGCAATCAAGGAGTGAGCCTTGTAAACTTTCAAGTGGAGAACAAATTGGTATTAAACTAAAACATATCAATTGCAACCAACACAAGGTCAAAGAGAAGAGATTTAGGATATGTTCAATATGTGGATACAAGTTTAAACAATCTTCCTTCAAGGTAACAAGGTGTGAAAGCAAATGTGGTAGCCTCTACAAGTGTTACACCTCTTCAAAATCAGAATTTGGGAAAAGTGACTCAAATTACATCATTGCCTCAAAATCAAGGTACTTCTTTACCTCCAAGAATGCAAAAGAAATTTAGTGCCTCTCCTTTGAATATCATTGACTCCATGAAGAATACTAAGACAAGTATATCTTTTTGGGAAGTACTCCACATGCCTAGTCAAAAAGATCTACTCCAAGAGAAACTATCTTAACTTCATAACAATCCTCAACCATCAAATCATGGTGGTGTAGCCCTAAAAAATCCACCTACTAATATTATTGAACCCTCCACCAAATCTGGAAATCCCCCACCTTTCTGTCTTACACTAATTGTTGGAGATAAGCTAGTACATAATTGCATTATGGATAATGGGGTAAGAACTTCTGTTATGCCCAAACTAGTTGTAGATAAGTTGGGATTAAAATATGAGTCATATATCAAAGGAGTGTTGAAACTTGATTACACACCAGCCAAGTTAATAAGGATTATCAAAAGTTTGTAATTTTTATTAATTGACTGCCCAAGGTTTCCAATTCTTCCAGACATAGTGGGGGTAGATCTGCATACACACTTTGTTGTTTGTCTATCAAGAGACTTCACTACCAAGATAGGAGGGTATGTTTCTACTAATTAATCTTTCTTATCTTTTAGAACAAGGTATGGAGCTAAGGTGACAACTAGAACATAGTTATTGGCCAAGTTCCATATTGAACCATATGTGGAAGCTAGTTATAATTTGAATTGTATGTAAGATGAGCATGTTATAGATGATGGAGCATATTCCAAACTTGAGGGTATTTCTAATCTCTTCTTAAATGAATATGGTGTTGAGACATATGAATATTATCCTTATACTTTCATGGAAGAAAAATGCCTTGGCACATACATCATCCAAGATGAGGGTGATGAACATTCTGAGGTACATCTTGATGGTTCTTTTCAATAAGTTGTAGAAGGTAACTACTATATTCACATGGATGATGATGATAAGTCTTAGAGTTTGATAGATCATGAGGATGTCAAAGATGGTGCAATTATACCTAATTGAAATGAAAGAGTTCATGAATATGATAGTTATGAAGAAGACCATCAAGACATTATCAAGCAAGTTATAGTCATGAAGGAGTTCAATAATGCCAAGGTAGAAATGTTTATGGTCAAAGAGCAGCCTAAGTCTCAATCTAATGTTATGTCATTTGAAGACATGATGGGCCATCAAAAAATCAAGTTTAAAAGATCTAAACTTCAAGAACACCATGGTCTAAATGAAGGTGAAGTTGAGATAACTCCCATGACTCCCAAGAAACAAATTGACAAGCATCTAATGAGCATAAAGGAGAACAAGCAGGATGCACTATCAAGTAGTCCTAAAGGAGAGCTAGGAGGGCCATTCAAATAATTTTTAAATGATCCACTTGTATCTAATAGAGGTCCTATGAATGATAAGTTTTTTTATCATCTTCACAAGCAAAAATTTGTTAACAAGCATCCATCATATGGTGACTTATTCTCATGGAGTACTTGTGACTCAAGAAACATCCTTTTTTATCCTAGTTGAAGCAAGAGAAAGTGTTACATCACCTCAAACTTGTTTTGAGGTCTGTACATATTAGGTTAGGAGTGTTGTTTGAGTCATTTGTTTGTGGTTTTCCCTAAATACTTTAACCATAGTGTGTGTTTATTTCTTGTTGTGTGGTGTGAGTTTGAAGTATTTTGAAGTCATATCAATTTCAGATTGAGTATAAGAGTGACTCCTTAGCCTAATAGAAGGAGAAGGCTACTAGTCTATTATCATTACAGGCATGTCACCCCTATGAATCACCAAGAATGTTGACAAAATTTTGACCCCAAGTCAAAATTTACCACCCCTATAGGTTAAAACTTCATAGGGTTGTAAAATATTTTTCAAGGTCTCAAGTGGTCTTAAATAGTCCCATATGGTCATATGTGTCCTTGTCTAGTCTTGTCTAGAGTTTGGTCTTATGCTCACTTGTCTAGTCTTATTGTCAAGTACAAGGTATTGGAATGGTCAAAAAAATTCAAATGTTTAATAAAGTTTTAAGTCATTATAAAAGGTTATTAAGGTGTATTTAATTTCATATTATCATGAACTAACCTTTATTTGACTCTTATATGCCAAAAATCACATTTTGGCCACCTTTTAGCCCATTTAGAAGGGTTGTATGTACCATTTAAAGAATATAATGTTTTAATAATATTAAAAAAATCCTTAATGTTAGATTATTCAGAGAATATTTAGGATTATTCATAGTCTAAAAACATCTACAGTTCAATGCATAATCTTAGTAAAATTACACTTTACAAGCACTTGTACAACCTTGAAAGATCAGTTTTCAATTTAAAATATTTTATAAAGTGTCTCTTTGTCTCCCTAAGATCATTTTACAAATCGAAACAAAGTTTCAAGTTGAATCAACACTCTAGACACCTTTTTCCTCCATCACTGCCTTCACAAGCTTAGGAAGGCAAATTTGAACTAAATGGTATGTCCAGGAGAGATAGAGTTAGGAGCTAAAACATTGGCCATTATTAGGGGTCCTATTAATATTTAAATTACTAGAATTTTTTTTATATTGGTTCCTCTTATTTATGAACAATTTTT
Organism: Torreya grandis; assembly: GCA_037957365.1. Classification (NCBI taxonomy): domain Eukaryota; kingdom Viridiplantae; phylum Streptophyta; class Pinopsida; order Cupressales; family Taxaceae; genus Torreya; species Torreya grandis. The sequence goes on along the minus strand of JARHVA010004355.1, from coordinate 1,268,010 downwards.
AAGAGTGACAGCAGGTCATTATGGCCTATCCATCCTATAGGGGTTTATTCTTACACTTGTTTCTCTATTAAAAAAATATATGGAGATGAATGGTTTTTATGGATTATTTTATAGGTCATGGATATCCCTTTCATATTGTTTTAATCATCCAACTCATCTCCATGAGGTGTCTTCACTTGGAATAAGAATGTCTTGGTGTACCAGTTGTTTCATTGAATCTTGTTGCATATTTATATGTTTTCTTCATGGTGGTCACTCTCAAACGTTTATAATTCTTAATTACTCGTGGATAATCCATTATTTTCATGGATTCCATGTTATTTTGTATGAGATGTGTTTTTGGTTCATACTCTTCAAGTGTGCTTACTTTTGGGAGACATGGTTTGTGTTATATAGTCTGCTAGAAGTTTGATTGCTAATTTTTGCTCAAATACCAATAAAATATCATATTACAAAGTTATGAGTGATATTTTAATACTATATTCATGATAAAGATGATGATAAGAGCACAAATTCACACTTTCTAATGAGAGTCATAGTTGTTTCCTTCATATATAATTGTACAAACTATAGAAATGTTTGGAAAATGATCAGATCCATGGAGAAGGTTTGATACATATCTTAATATACTCACATGGTATTAAATACATCATTTCCCTCATTAAGTTTCTCAAGTTGACTGGATACTCCAATTTCCTACACAAAGACCTCATGCATCAGTTGGTTGTATGTAGTCTGTATAGATCAGTCAAGTAAGTTGAAAGTGGCATCAGATTTGGTCATAATATTTGTGATACATTTAAATCATGACAAGGATATGTGTAGTGGTTGATAGGTTTGATAATTTCAAAAACCAAAGAAGTGGCTTGGTAGCCTATACAGTCAAGTAGAGACGTACAGGCCTTAAGCCTATAGGTCCTTATTTAGGACTAAGGTCAACCTTAGACCAACATAATGGAGTCTCAGACATGAAAATATTAATGCCTATGTAGATGAAAATAGGATATAATCCCTTGAAGATATGATACATCACTTGAGCAACCAAGACAAAGGATACTGAGTTCATAGTCTAAAGACCGCATATAGTACCCTTTATGGACTATATATGGGAGCAAGTAAGAAGTAGCTTGAAAACACTCTTTAGGTGTTATCAAACCTTGTGGTATAATGGAATGACTCTTTTAAATATTTTTAACCCTTTAAAATCATTTTGACATAGTGAGAAGACTATTTTCCAAGTTATAGACCTAATGCTCAAAATACCCTAAAGAATACCTAGAGGTTGTAGATGAGAATAGGCTAGTGCTAATTTTAGAGGAAAGGGAGACATAGGTGTTTGAAAATGATTTTCAATCAATAAATACTATAGACTTGTTCAATAAAATTTATAATACCAAAGATGTTGAAGGAGAGGGCTTAAACCCAAAGCACACAATCAATAGTCTTAAGGACACCTATAAGTCTGTATAATATTATGTACAAATTAGTAAGGACAATTGGTTTGAGGTATTGGAAGAGGTGTATAAGAGATATTTGAAACCTACTTGGAAATTTAGTCAAGATTTAGGTCTATTTTAAAATTTATTAATGAAAATATTAGGACCATTGAATGAGAGACCTAAAACATAAGAGAATGTAGCCATGATCCTTAGAGATAGCTTCAGGTTGCAAGATAGTGACAGGGTGGTTCTGAGCCTAAGAGAGGAAGTAAAGTATGAAGATAGGTGATATGAAAATGTTTTGTAACTTAAAAAATTTCAATGACTATTAAAATTTAGTGGTGAGAATGATGACGTTATAATCACAAAGAACACAGTCAAATGATCCTCAAAAGGCACCTATAGGTTGCAAGTTGAGATAAGCTATTTTTTAGCCTAAGTGAGAAGCAAAACATGGTGAAAAGGATTTTAGGCCTATTAAAATATTTAAAATAGATCATAAATTCAATTTTATTCCAAATTAAACTTTAATAATATTTATCAAACTGAATCTTAAACCCTAAACACAGTTGAGAGGTAAGTTATAGGTCTGTTTACTATGAGGGTTTTGCTTGGTTGGTGGAGAAATTAAAGGACTGTGAGAGGTATAAAAAGATGAAGATTATTTGGTGATGCAATCAACATCTGATTTAACCCTTTTATTAGATGATAGGAATATAAAATGCTCAAATCCCTATTAGGCTTGAAATCCTAATTCACACACACAGGCCCACAATCAGTCAGGAGATAAGATTGAGTTTAGAGGGTCCTATAGTTATGATCACAATATAAAATTTGTACAGAAGTAGTTCATTATTGTATTAATACATTAATTATCCCATCAAGGTCATACTAATAGTGTACATATCCATTGTTTTTTCTTAGACCTTGCCCACTCCATTCGCAAGGGGAAGTCATGAGACTAAGATGTATTTTTAGACACAAAGCATGAAACAAGCATTCCATACTTCATGAAGGTCCCTAAGGGAATAAAAAATCATGTAAAATGTCTCCACACACTTTCAAGAGGCATAAACACTTAGTTTTTAACTCAAATGCTCTTAAGGGATAGCAAGAAGGTGATAAGCCCATAATCCCAAGTACCTTGACCAGTGTACCAAATGCATACAAAGGAGTAAAGATCATTGAAAAGGTATGTATAATGATGGATTTTTTTTTTAAAAATGTTTATTAACCTCTCCAAGAAATATAATAGTTTTTGGATACCTAAAACTCAAATTTGGCCTATCTCAAGCTCAAAGAACACTAAGCATGCAACCCAAAGAGCAACTTTAGATGCTCATACCATATCCCACACTTTTCATGGGAAGATAAGCCATTTTGGATAGTTGAGTAGGCTAGTAAATAACGTTTTCCAAGTGTAAGGAGATTAATTGATGATATTTTCTTTATGAACAATTATTAAGACCCCAAATAGGTCTTAAACCCTCCTAAAACCTTGATAGTGATAAGTCATGGAAATAAGACCTAAAAAACAAATTTAATTCCATATTTTGTTCCTAAAACCTATTTTATGTTTTTGAGGACTCCAAAGAATTTATACACATGTACTTTGATGCTGATGTCACTTGTACATATTTCCAAAAATGCCTTATTTTGCATTCTTTTTAGTGTTTTTTAGGTGTTTTGAAAAGAGGATAACTTATTAATAATTATATGAGGTATTTTTGGATGTTTCATAGCTATTTAATTCCAAAACCTTGCACAAGATACTCTGGAGATGGTCATACTAGGCTTGTTTTCTAAGGCAGTCTCAAACAGGCTCAAAATGAGGCTAGGTGGGTACGTCATTTCTTGGTTTGCATACTTCCACAGGGTCTCAAGACCTCAAAATTTAAATGGAGGTTTTTTATGGCCTAGGTAAAGTGAGTCACATGTTTTTTTGTGATTTCACATTTGTGGTAGAGGTACAGAGAAAAAAATAGGGTCCTAAGTAAGGAGGCCTGATTCAAGAGAGAGAAAGGTAGAAAATATGGACTTCCACTCAAATTCAGGGGATGAAATTTTAAATAAATATATAAATCCATAATTTTCAAATAATATTCCTTTATTTTCTTATTTTCATCTGTACAACTCCCTACACAACGAGATTTATAGGTTTTTAAGGCTATAAGGAAATTAGGCTTAGTGAGGGATTAAGGAATAAAATGAGTTATTTGGAGTTATTATAAGAACCAAAATTGTGTTTTTAATACCTAATAAAATATTTAAATACCATTCATTGAGATAGGATGAGCTGAATAAGATGCACTTAAGTTTTGGGCCATTTGGACCAAGCTAGGTGTGGGAAATGAAGAGTTTCAAGACACCTATGTACATGAATGATGGAATTCCAAGTAAAAGGAGTTTCTAAGGAATTTCAAGGGTCAAATTAATATTTTTTATCATTTTATGGTTAATTCATGAATGGAAGGCCCATTTTTCACTCCTTTCATTCAAAGAAGGGTAGTTTTTAAGAAGCTAGTCAAAGTGTCAAGCCAATTTGTAACCCCTATGCCACTTGAAAGGTCGGATCTTATTTAGTAGTGATAAACATGGATGTGAAGGTATATTTTGACTATCTTATAACACCCTTTAATTTTATAACTCATGGACACTTTTCAATCCTTTTCTACTACTCTCCCTCTCTCTCTCTCCGCCATTTTCTATATAAACAACCACTTTTAGCTAAGTTTTATAATCCACATCTAGTATGAAAAATACCTACTAGTTGGAGTATCATTTTTGAATTTGAATAAAATATTTAAATCTAGTTTTTAGTTTAGAATTTCTTGTATAAGTGTGTGAAGTAGTACATAATTGAATGATAAGTGATAATCATCTCTCCTTGTGTTTAATGTACTCTTTCATGTTTTGTACAAGTAGTCTTCTGTATAATAGGTCACATGAATTATAGTTAGTGTCTTTGTATGTACTTAAGTTTATTAAAGGGTAATAATGTCTAAAATTAGACCTCTTCTTCATTCACCTTAAGAATTAAATAACATATCACCTTCATGTTTAAAATATTTATGTTAGAGAAACCTTGGATGTTGAAGCTAGTTTTGTTAGTCACTTTTCATAGTGAAAGTATATGGTAGTCTTGTGGATATTAACTTTGTGAATCACCTCTTTATGTTAGGTTTATTTCTTGTTCTCTCTATCCTTTTTCATCTCAAACAAGCTAGTAGTATAGGTGATGAGCTTTAATAGACAAATCAGGGGAGCTAGCCCTTTAATCTGGAGGTTTACCCCTATTATAGACAACCCACAATTTTAGGGGTAATACCATGTTTCACTAAATTTGGAAGTGGCTTGAACTACTTCTCCAAGGATGAAAAATTGAGTGATAGTAGTAAGACAATTTATATAATAGTGAATATTCATGCATAGATTGCAAGTTAACATAATGGTGAATGGCCAAGTGAACTAAGGATGTTAACATTAAACATTGTCAAGCACTTGATGATTAAATTTATGTCTACATTTGTTCCTAATTAATTCTAGTGATGCAATGAAGTGAAATTCTTAGAGTAAAGTAGATGAAAACTAAGTGTATATACACACTTTATCTTTTGAAATGAATCTTGATCGTGCAAGATGCCTTTATGTAAAACCGAAAATAATGCCACTAAAATTATTTATTATCCATATTTGGAAATTAAAAATCTAAAATTTGAAATTTGAAAAGAGAGCAAGGAAAGTATACACCTGAAAGATAATGCAATCTAATTCCCTTGTGATTTGGAAATGGAAAAGTGTTTTCCCCCTTATTGAGGCATTTGGAAAAATGTTGAACCTATGGTGAATTGAGAGTGGTAAGTATCAATTTTAAAATCAATAAAATCCCTTGAGTTAAAAATATTGTATGCTCTAACTCTCATTTGATTGTGTAGAGTACTCTATAAAATAATTGAAGTATGAAACCACTAAATGTGGCTTGTTACATTAAAAAATGTAATCATAGATGTTGTGTGTCACTAGATTCTAACATGGCCCAGTTGCAACATGAAGATGAATCACACCACTACTGACAGATATAGATTCTATTTTAAAATTTTCAACTTTGAAACTTTTTAGCTTTGAAACTTGAGAAATCAGAAATTAACATGTAGTAACTTAAACATGAATGAATATCATGGGCCCTATATTGTATTGAATTGATATTTAATGACATTTGAACTTGAAACTATTGAAACTTGTAAGTTTTATTTTTTTCAAACTTGTAACCTGTAAATATCTTTTCACATGCCCATCCATATGCATCAAGTATATGTGAATATGTATTGAAGTAACTCTAGTAATGAGCGCACATGCATGTCACATGCCCCCATAATCTAAAAATTATGAGTCATGATGCAATTATTGAATCTATATTTTTCCATAAATTTGAAATTTGTTGCTCATGAGACTTGAATTCTTGAGATATGACCATTATGATGCCCACTATTAGGATGAGAGACATAGCATGTTAGTCACTTATCTCAAAATAAATTATATGTGAAAGATATAATCATGTAATAACACTTTAAAATTTTAATTTGGATTGCATCATAACATAGCCTTGAATTATATATGAAAATATGTGTTAAACAAATATAGCATTGAAGCACATAAGCATATGCATGATATGTATCATGCCACAATAATAATTGTAAAAGAATAGAAGTAATGCATGATATATGTCATGGAATAATAGTAAATGTAAAGGAATATAAGTAATACACGATATGAGTCATATTATTATAGTAACAAGTAATGAGAATTCAAGCAAAGTCATATAATGTCACATAATTTGCATAGAATGCAACATATAAGGTCCAAAGGCCGCATATAAGGGATATATGAATATCGCATAAACACATAAGGCCAAGGCTCATACTCAAATGAAATGATATAATAATAAAGCAAATCCTAATTTATCATGTAGTAAAATAAAGTAAGTATAGAGGAGATGAGACTAGTTTACATCCATCATATGTATCAATGACATTGTTAGTAAATAACATTTTTATGTAACACAATGTAAAGTATGAGTGAGTAGAAAAACATTTTGTATGATATAAATATTGACATGGTAGAAAGGTTATGGATAGATGTAACCTATTAAAGTTTTTATGGAGAATTAAGAGATTCCCCTAACTTGGCAAGGTTATAGAGTAATAATGGTAGCCCAACATCAAAAAACCATGTAAAAATATGTCTTGTATCACTCTCAAATACCTCATGAAAAGCATTGTGTATTGAAAACTGAAATGTGTTGTTTTATTGTCTTGTCATATGTAGAGAAGTTAACTAGAACATAATAAAAATGCTTAGAGGTATTAATTTTTACTTTTTTGTATTCTTGGAATGTAGGAATGCTTTGAATTTTTTTTTTTTTTTTTTTTTTTTAAGTTTCGAGATTTTGTAAAAATTGGAATTTGAAATTTTTGAAAAGAATTAAGAAACAAGGCTTTGAAAAATGAAGAACTAGGAAGGATTCAAACAATCCACAACAAGGTGTTAAAGCATAATGTGGTAAGAAGGACAACAAATAGTATGCCCAAAATGTATGTGTTTTTGAATCAAAGCAATGTAGCATAAAGGATTGATATAGATAAGAATGCACATACCCCCATGATGGGAAAGCATGTTTATATGCTCATTGAGAATATAGGAGTAGATATATGTGATCATGCTAGTGCAATGAAATCCATATTATAGATATGTGATAGTAAATCTAGGGATTATCATGAATAATGTGATTTGAAAGTGTTATAGGATTAATGTTTTAGATTGCTTGAATCCATTTGAAAAATCAAGAAAAAAAGTGCCAGAGTGACAATGTCGTTTATGTGATGCTTGAATTTTTTTGTGTTGGTATGAATTGATAAACTTAGAACTAGTTCGTATTAACTCTTTTTGTATTTTGAGCATTAAAATTTAAGAAAAATGTCAACTTAATGGAAAAATGAATGTGGAATAATAATTTGTTATTTTATTACTTACACATGTAATAGTTGATTTATTATGCACATATGTTTCATTATTCTCAAATTGTGATTGTTGTGTCTTATGAATCCATACTTTTTTAAGAAACTTAGTTGGCATTTTTGAAATTTGTGATCTAGAGAACTCTTGGTAAATGCTTTTTTTCTGCTTATATTTTTAGGTTATAAATTATCAGTGGTATCTTTAGCTTGATATTCATCATTAATATAATGCTTTGAAACCCTTGTATCTAATAATAAATATTTTTGAGAGATATCATGTTTAACATTTCAAGATTTTGAAGAAAAAGATGAAAACTATTTTGGCTTATTATCCATTATTTGAAATGATATAATTTGTTTATTTGTGAGTTATTTTAATTTCTATTATAATGAATAAAAATCATTATCATGATGTTCATTAATTCCATGAAAGTAAAAAATGGTTGGCCCTTAATTTTTTCCAAATGATGAGGAAGGTGATAGTAATTAGGGAGTAGTTTGATTAATCTCTTGTCCATAATATATTTAAGACATTGCATAGGTGATCATTGAAAGAAAATTTGAGTGATCATGCCCTAATTGATGGAAAGTAATGAGTATGATTAGTAATTTTAGAAATGGATTCCTTTCCTTTATGTAAGACTTTTATTTTCTCATTGGTGGATTGAACTCTATGCTTTGGATTATGAAAATCAAAGTGTTTCTTGTTATTATGGAAATTTTTAGCACGTGTGATTGTAGAAGATGATTTGTAATTTAAGTATGTTATCTAATTGAGAATATGTGCATCAACATTATTTGATTGTTTTTTATTATGTGAATTTTCTTTTTGTAACTCAATGTTATAAAAGCCAATTTTTCTTCTATCACTAGTTCCTTATAACAAAGAAATAAAAATAATTCACAAGTGTGATAAAGTAACTTCTCTTTTAATGTATAAATTAGGCCTCTAAAAAAATATGCTTCCAAATCAATTTATTGGTAAATTAATTGACGCATAACAATCTAAAATATTAAAATGTAATTATTAACTTTTAAGGATTTACCTTGATGTAAAGAAGGTAATCTTTCATGAGTGACCTTAAGCCCTTTATTTTGAGTATATTATATCAAGAATGCTTCCTATAGTGATATATAAGTATTAAGGGATCCACTAAGAAGAGAATGAAACCAAGTAAGTATACAGCCCTCTAGACTCTTAGGAATTCAATTATAATAACATTTTATTACCATTATAATCATTCATAGTTTCTTGAAAATATCTAAGATGTAGGTAAGTGTCCCCACTTCCATAAAATGTAGAAAATGTAGGCATTTGGGAATTAGGAGGTAAGGGTGCAGAAAAAAAAATTCACATAATAAGATCATCTTTGACTACATTAGATTCAAGGTAAAGAGTGATACACTTTAATATCTAAGGATAATTAGTGTACTTGGTCTTGAAAAGCACCTAAAACATGCATTAAGGATAAGAATTATTGGGAAGGCATGTTAAGGTTCTTAAGAGGCTCATTTAAGGGTTCAATTATATTGTTAATTTAAGCCATTAATACACTAATTATAATAGGATAATAAGGAGGAAAGATAATATCTTCCTCTGGTTTAGGAGATTCATTGGATATATATGAATCATTTGGATATTGCTGATTGATAACATTAAAATAAGTATAATTAATAAGGGATGAATTGCCATCATGTTATAAATATATGCTAAGATTGTGACATTGTGGCATAAGAGTAGTAGCATGTGTAGACAAACATGATGTGGGAGTGGAAGCAACATCACAAGCTATGTTAAAAGGAATGTCATTGATTGAAATTATAACTTGTGATGCATTAAGGGAATAAGAATAAAGTTCATCCTCCTTGGTTGATTAAGGGGGAGAGATATGGCATGTAGACTCAATACCCTATAATTTTAAAGGAGATGAGATAACATCATGCTTATTGGAATTCATTTTCACTTCAAGAGAAAGATAAACATGAATTTGTTCATGAATAACATCATCCTTATTTATTCATATATTGTGTAAATTTTATATTTTTAGATCACTTTCAGTTATTTAAATTATGTATTTTACTTCTAGATCTATATATTTCTTGCATTTCAATTTCAATAGTTTATATCTATTAGTTTGATTCATTTCAATCCAAAATAGATTAAACATTCTAGTGAACTCCACATGAAAATAGATTTAAACTATTGAAATTGAAATACATTAAATATATAGAACTAGAATCAAACTAAAAAACTAAAAGTGATCTAAAAATAGTAAATTTACACAAGATATGTAAACCTCCTTCAAACAGATGTTATGCTCATCGTGCAGGCTAATTATAACTAAAAATTGCATTAAAATACTTGTGAACTATGTCGCAACCAAAAATAGAATTGTAAACTATGTTGGGGCAAGGCCATGATAGAAGGATAATTATGCACTACATATACATCTTTGCTGACTATGAAACTATTTTTTTAATCTAGGCTTATGCATCTGTCTACAAAGGTTTATTATTTAACAGTGTGTTGATTTGATGTACAAATCCTATAAAACACAAACCCTAACTCCTACATAATAGACACAATAGAGATCAAATGTAAAAAGTGGGGAATAGGGTTAGGAGAATATCCAAGTTATCTCTTTAAAACCCCTCATAATATGAGTGTAGCTTATATAGCCCAAAAGGGCCTCGGGCCAATATATTTCTCCCTCCTAAAGTAGGTTTGTGAATCTTGAATTTTTTTAGATGAATACAACTAGATATATTACTTAATATGTTTGATAATTCATACCTTTGACCTAAAATAAAAGGTATTCAGAGTTGGCTTATGACTATTAAAATGACTTAGAATTGGAATAAATAGTGTTTTTTAACTCAATGTACAATAGTATTTCCAAATGATTTCTAGATGTATTTGTAGAAGCCTTTGTGTGATTATATAGGGAAATATTTTGACTATTTTATGATAATTATTTCCGTTTTTTTCCCACATATGAATCTCTTGTATGGTTTGATGAAGTAGTGGATCAAAGGCTTAGAAATGAGTCCAAAAAAACAAATGGAGAGGATCCAATTAGGTTATCAAATGTTTTGAGAATTCAAAATCATGGACCAAGTTGCACAAACCTTAAGAATCCATCAGAACCTTGAATGATTGATCAAAGAATGAATTGTGCAAGTTTAAGATCTAGATCATCACCAAGATGTCACATAAGAGAAAATAGACTAGTTTGTTTATGCAATTTTTATCTTCAATCAATAATCCCCCATGATCCAATAGATCATGTGCAATTATAGTTATACATGTCAATAACATGCTCTAAAAGTTTCAAGTTCATGTGAGCTTTCTAGCTCAAGTTATAAGATTCTAAAGTTGGACCTGCAACATAAAATATTTGAGCTAATGTCAAGTTTAAGCTTGAGCGAAACAAATCCTTTTGAGCTTAAACTTGATGGCCATGTGAACATTTTTTGATGGGATTATGGACATCAGTTTTAAGCTCATAAAGTAGCCATTGAATTTTAAACAATGGGTCACAATAGATCTAACAATCCTCGATCGATCATACATCTTGATCCAATGGTGCAAGGTGAGTAAAATAGTCAAGAGGCTCTAGAGATTAAAACATGGTGTAAGCACATGAGCTAACATTGACAATATGATCCCAAAGATCAACACATGTTTGACATATGGCACAAGCTTGGGCAGATTTGATAAGTCAAGGGTAAGATTGATGGACTGTATTGCATCATGCAAGTCAAGATCTATGGTCTGAGAGAAGTCAAGAAGTTAGCAAGATCTATAGGACCAATGTGAGCAAAGATAGTTTGGCATAATTTGATTTGGCCTAATCCAATATCAACATCCAATTAAAACAAAGTTCAAAGTTTAGAAGCCATTTTTGACATAAGTAAATAGGTCCTACAAGATCATCCTAGCATCATCAAAGCTTGATCCAACACCATTAAAGGGACACACTGATGCAGTAATATATAAGGAACATATATGGGACTACCATTAAGGCTAAATATGGACCCATAGTTCATATTTTTGTGTTAGACAAGTTATTTCTTCAACTATGTTTGCTATTTTAAGAAGGTTCCATGCATATACGAGCTTTTGGTTCCTACAAAGCCAAATTAGGTCTTTTTAGACCTAATGGGAGTCCATAAAGAGGCTATATGGTCTATAGGTCTATATTAATATGGACAACTATAAGAAAACCAATAATCTTAGATTGTTTTTCCATATATATATGAATTTATGATCTAGATATAAAAATGGAGAAGATATGTGTTTAATGCAAAGGGGATCATCTATCAACATGGCTCTGTCATCGATAAAGCAAGTACTAACTACCATTCATGACATGGCACTATTAGTATCAATATTCAAGGATTTAATCCTCATAAGCAAGTTAAGTGGGCTTAGGGTCCCAAGGTGGCGAGTTGATAATTAGAGAAGTAATTAAGGGCATTGATTCTACTCAAACTTTGTCATCACATTGAATAAACCCTTATCTTATAGTGGGATGTCTACGCCAATGAGAAGAACTTGAGGACTATTGGGACAAATAAAAGGTATGTTTTTTTATCAAAGCATGCATACAAAAAGTAATCAATGAACTTCTACCTCACTTTTTGATCTTGAGGACTCTTTCTCCACTCTCTAAGGCATTGTTCCCATGTATCTCTTTCTCTCTTTCTACTATATATAGAGGCTTTTGAGCCAAAAAATGGATCCCTTAATATTTTATTTATTCCCTCTCTTGGGCATGACTAAACTATGCCAAGATGGAGCTTGTAACCTCTTGAAATAAATACAAGACTGTTCTTTAAATTTCATTATGCTGGTATAGTGTGTACATGTCAAATTTCCATGTGGTAGAAACATCTCCCTTGTCAAGTCATGATCTCACATAGTTACTAGTTCATTTTGTTATGTAGGTCATGTTTAGAATTATAAATATTTTGATTGAATCCCACATGTAGATATTGTGATTTTTTAGTGTCTTGTATTAGACCTCTCTATTATTTCCCTCAACTTATGATCAGTTAGTGAACCTCTTCATGAAGCATTGATGTATGATAGATATTTGGGATCTTGGATTTGGTCTTTGATTTATTTCATTAATATTTTAAATTCAAGCAGGGTGAGTTAACCATAATCTAAGTGCATCACCATCTTTAGCTTAGGTTTCCCTTTCATGTTTTCTTTATCCCTTTTCCCTAGTCATTAGTAGGTTTTAGTAGTGGGAATGAGCTAAAATTATGCATTAGTGGAGCTAGCCTTGTTAAAAATCCTAAAGGTCTAACCCCATTATAGGATACCCATAGCCTAAGGTTAGTCCCATGTTGAGATAGATTTGGAAGTAGGACCTAAACACTCTTGCCTCTAGCTAGGGTGAAATCTAGATCTCTAACATTTATAGCATGCCCAGTGGGATAAAGGTCTAAAAGAGTGGAAGGATCTTGGTGTGTCTTTTCTCTAATAGCTTTTGGAAGCAAGCAGTTAGCACCAATGGAAACTCCAAATCAAGTTTCTAGTTATGAGAAGACTAGGTATGTCTCATTAGAGAACTCTAATAGTTTTTGCATCTCATTTTATATATGAGGTCAATATGAACATATATGGTGAATATTCTTATTATCTACCTACTTATCAGTAACCCCAATATGATCCTCATAATCCATATGACCCTTATTAGCCTTGTCAAGAATCCTATCGAAGCTATGAGGAACCTTGTCAGGTTACTTATGATTCATATATGCAAGAGTATTGCCCTGATCCTTCCTATAGACAACAAGCCCATCATAATACTACTCATCATCAACCCTATCATGAGCCATCCATACCAAAACTTAGGCAAACTTTAATAAGCTTTGATAAACATGCACTAGAATTGTGCTCATAAAGGTATTATAGCCAAGATGTCCCTACTCAATAGATCCATTATGTGAGGGAGTTATTGCATCAAATGAAAGCATAATGGACACCTGTTGAGTGAGCAAATTAGAAAAATATCATAGGTGAGATTATGGATGTAGGTGGTTACATTCAAAGCATTGAGGACAAGCTAAAAGGCCTTGAAGAGCAATAGGTCCAACCTTGCCATTCTTATGTGCCTTCATATACACCACCTTATCCTTCTTATTTTCATCCATTCCTCCCCAAGAGACTATTTCAAGTGCCTCTTTGAGTATGTCAAGTTCCTCATGTGTTTCTCATACCTTTCCTTCCTAGAAATTTATCTAGGATAGTTGTCAAAGAAAGAAGGAGATTGTTGTGGAATATATTGTTGTTGATATCCAAGACTCCATCCTTCCTCAAGAACCCCTTATGAATTCCTTTAAGGTTCCAAGTTGGAATCAAGTGGTGAAGTCATGGGGTAGGCAAAGTGAGGAAAATCTAGATTTGAAAGCCCAAGATAAAGGAGGATCTAAACTTATGCAAACCTATCTCATCCCTACTTGAGAGTATTCTTGTGTTCTTTATCTTCATGAAGCCACTGACCACCTTAAAGAGAAGATATTCCAAGAGAATATTGATAAGCAGATTAGAGAGTTAGGGCTGAAGATAAGGAAAGAGGAGGAGAACTAGAATTAAAAGGCTAAAAAAGGACCTATATTTTTTTCCATCTTGGAACCAAATCATGAAATCAAGAAAATCCAAATATACTTATCCCCCATCTCTCCCTCCTCAATAATCTAGGTCATTTCCATCTTGGAAATCCATCTAGAGCAATATGTAAAAAAAGGAGGAGGACATGATTATTAAAGATGAACATTTGGACCAAGGAGGTGACACATATGTCTCATCTCTCTTAGAGTCATCCCAATAATATCATATGACACTCCTTGAAGAGGTGAATCAGTGAACTCCATGTTGAACTCATAATTGATAATGATGTATTATCAGAGTCAAAAGAGGAGATCAATATTGGGACACCACTTGGTGAGAGAAAGCATGTCTCAGTATTTCATAATGTCAAAGAGGATGAGATACAGGAGCAAGTGCAAGTTGGAAATGAGATCCAAAAAGAATAAATCTTAAATGTGCATCAAGAGCTTGCTTCTCAAAAACCTATTAATCATATATCAGCTATCGAAGATCAAGAGTTTTCTCAAGATGTTGTGGTAACTGATATAGATCAAGTATATGCTTATCTTTCTTTGGAAGGTATCCATGAGGAAAACTCACATAGCACCATTACTAAGGCAAAGAGAATTTATAAATAAGAAGACCATTGGTAATAATTATATCATGATTTCATGAGTGATATTTCTAAGTTTGAGATGGCAGACTTAGATGATGAGATAGTACAATAGGTTGGATCTCTTAAAGTTTCCATTAATGTTTTGGAGCTTCAAGAGGATAATGTTACTCTAGGGATGCCCAAGAAAATGAGAAGGTTGGTATTGAAAGGAGATTGGTACAAATAGAGGACATGGATGAGATTGAGATATCTCTTATTTAAAAGGATCAAGTGATTGAAGAAGGTGGACAAAGAGTTTCCCATGGAGGATAATGACCAAGATTGGGAAGAATATGCAGAGCTCCTTAATGAGATTGGAAAAATTAAAACTAAGAAGAATCCCAATCCTACTAAGGACACCATGGAAATTAAATAGGTATGCCTTGTTGAACCATCATTATAAGTCAAAATTAAAGAGCCATATGAAGAAATTGAGATTGTCTAGATGCACATAGCTGACCTATTTGGAGCTACCTAGTTCTCATTGATCATTATGCCAATGAAGTTAGTATATATAATAAATAAGAATGAGGCATCAAGACCAAGGTTTAAATACTTGTTTGCCTCATTCATTTCCTCATTCCATAACATAAGAAAGTTATCAAACTTTCCTTTTGATCTAGAAGGTAAGGCACACATAGTTTTAGGTTATATCTATTAGATTAGTTTTATTCAAATTTCTCTAAGTGTTATCCCTAGCACATTTTTTTTGTCCCTATTATTTTCAGTAGGTTAGTTTCCTTTTAATAAATACCTTGGGAACTATGTTCTATTTTGTTCTTTTTGGTCCTTGTGTTGTTTCAAAAAGAGGTTAGAGTAAGATTGGCAGGTAGTGTTGGATCTAGGTTATTATAATGGACACAAGTAGAGACTCCATTCCCAATGGACTAGACAAGACATCATGGTCTAAGTTATCTTTCATAGATAGGAATGCAACCCCTATGAATTGACAAATATGTTGACCATTTTTGGCCCATATATGAATCTCTTGCATGGTTTGATGAAGTAGTGGATCAAAGGCTTAGAAATGAGTCTATTAATGAAAATGGAGAGGATCGAAGTAGGTTCTCAGATGTTCTAAGCATTAAAAATCATGGACCATGTTACACAAACCTTAAGAATCCATTATAACCTTGAAGGATTGATCAAAGAATAAATTGTGCAAGTTTAAGAGCTAGACTGTCACCAGGATATCACTCAAGAGCAAACAGACCAGTCCATTTGTGTAATTTTTATCTTCACTTAGGAAGCCCATGTAAGCCAGTAGATCATGCACAATTATAATTGTATAATCCAATAAAATTCTCTAAAATTTTCAAGTCTATGCAAGATTTTTAGTTTAATTTATAAGCTTCTAAAGTTGGACCTGTAACATAAGACATTCATGTTAATGTCAAGTTTAAGGTCGAGCAAAATAAATCCTTTTGAGATTAAATTTGATGGTCATATGAATGTCAATGATGATCGCACAAACATATTTTGATAGGAACATGGGCATCATTTTTAAGCTCATAAAGAAGCCATTAGATTTCAAATAGTGGGTCCCAACAGATCTAACAGTCCTCATTCAATCTACTGATCTTACGATGTGAGGTAAGTCAAACAATCAAGGAGCTCTAGTGATTGGCATGTGTTATAAGCATGTGAGCTAATAGATTAACAATATGATCCTAAAGATCAATGCATGTTTGACACATGGCATAAGCTTAGGTAGAGATGATAATTCAAGGGCAAGATTGATGGACTGTGTTGCATCATGCAAGTTTATATCTATAGTGTAAGAGAAGTCAAGAAGTTAGCAGGATCTACAAGACCAATGGGAGCAAAGATAGTTTGGCACAATTTGATTTAGCTCGAGTCAGTATCAATGGCCAATTAAAACAAAGGTCAAAGTCAAGAAGCCATTTTTGATAGAGGTAAATAAGTCCTACAAGATCATCCTAGTACCATCAAAGCTTGATCCAATGTCATTAAAGGGACACAATTATGTAGTAAGATATAAGGAACATATATGAGACCGTTATTAAGGCTAAATATGGACCTTTGGTTCATATTTTTGTGTCAAGTAGGGTTATTTCTATAATGGTGTTCACCATTTTAAGAAGGGTCCATGCATATATGAGTTTTTGGTTCCTACAAAGATAGATTGGGTCTTTTTGGACCTAATGGGAGTCCAAAAAGAGGCTATGTGATCTAAAGGTCTATGTTAATATGGATGACTATAGGAAAAATAATAATCTTAAATTATTTTTCCATCTATTTATGAACTTATGATTTAGATATAAAAATGGAGCAAATATGTGTTTAATGCAAAGGGGCTCATTTGTCAATGTGGCTCCATCATTGACAAAGTAAGTACTAACCACCATTCATAGCATGGCACTATCAGTATCAAGATTCAAGGATTTGATCCTCATGAGCAAGTCAAGTGGGCTTAGGGTCCCAAGGTGGTGAGCTAATACTTGGAGAAGTAGTTAATGGCATTGATTTTGTTGAAATAGACTTTGTCATCACATAGAAAAAACCCTTGTCTTCTAGTGGGATCTCTCAGCCAATGAGAGGAGCTTGAGGACTATTGGGACAAATAGAAGATATGTTTGTTGATCAAATCATGCATATAGAAATCAATCAATGAGCTACCACCTCACTTCTTGATCTTGAGGACTCTTTCTCCACTCTTCAAGGCATTGTTCCCATATCTCTCTTTCTGCTATATATAGAGGTTTTTGAGCCAAAAAATGAATCCCTCGATATTTTATTGATTCCCTCTCTTGGGCATGACTAAACTATACCAAGATGGAGCTTGTAAACTCTTGAAATGAATACAAGACTATTCTTCAAATTTCATTATTTTGGTATAGTATGTACATGTCAGATTTGAATATGTGGTAGAAATATCTCCCTTGTCAAGTCATGATCTCACCTAGTTACTAGTTCATCTTGTTATGCCGGTCATGTTTAGTGTTTTTTATCTTTTGATTGAAGCCTGCATGTGGATATTATGACTGGTTAGTGTCTTTCATTAGACCTATCCATCATTTCCCTTAGCTTGTGATCATTTGGTGAACCTCTTCATGAAACAATGATGTATGACAGATATTTGGGATCTTGGATTTGGTCTTTTACTTGTTTCATTAGTGTTTTAGAGTCAAGCAGGGTTGATCAACCATAATCTAGGTATATCACCATCTTTAGCTTAGGTTTCCCTTTCATGTTCTCTCTTTCTCCATTTTCCTTAGTCATTAGTAGGTTTTAGTAGTGTGAATGAGCTAAAATGATGCATCAGAAGAGCTATCCTCGTTAAAAATCCTAGAGGTCTGACATGATTATAGGATACCCATAGCCTGGGGTTAGTCCCATGTTGAGCTAGATTTGGAAGTGGGACCTGAACACTCCTACCTCCAGTTGGGGTGCAATCTAGATCTCCAACACTAACCAACATTGATAAATACATGATATGGTGTAAACACAATGTTTTAAATTTAAATTTTATTAATGGGTTGGGGGGGAAAAGGTCATCACAGTATGACCTTATCTAACCTAGTATGTTCATGTTTGATAAGTATAGATACTATTGGACCTGGTCTATCAACAACCCATTATCAAAATAGAGATGTGTGAATGATATTTTGAGTGGTTTTAAGATATTTTACATAATAGTGAATTCTCTAGTACAGATTGTAAGTTAACAAAATGGTGAATGGGCCAAACAAATCAAGGATGTTAAGATTAAAGATTAAATTTAAGTGTCGACACATAGAATATGTCAACTTGAAAGTAATAAAATTAACTTAAAGGGTGAATTTAGCAAGGTCACTTTTATACCAAGATCTTCAAGATCCTGAATGAGTACAAATATTTATTCGCTTCAAAATATGAATATTTCAAAACACATGACACTTTAGCCATAACACATAAGATTTATTTTAAATTTGACATAAACCATTTTGCCAAAATCTTAGACTACGTAATCTACTAATCAAAATGTTTATACAAAAAAAATTGAAAAAATATTAGATACAAAGATTCAATTCCCAATAAGATATTGTAATTGGATGGTTAATTTGGTTCTGGTTCATAAGTGAAATGGTGAAATCAGAATTTTTTTAGAATTTAAGAAATCTAAATAAATCTTCTCTAAAGGACAATTATCCACTACCTAAAATGGATCAACTTCTATAAAAGG
This sequence comes from Torreya grandis, assembly GCA_037957365.1. Classification (NCBI taxonomy): domain Eukaryota; kingdom Viridiplantae; phylum Streptophyta; class Pinopsida; order Cupressales; family Taxaceae; genus Torreya; species Torreya grandis. The sequence continues at coordinate 1,249,112 of JARHVA010004355.1, read as the reverse complement.
TTGTTCAAGCTAAAATATTATCTATGATGGATTTATTTTTAGTTTATAATAAGGAGTTGGTCAACTCAAAATATCAACATAAAATAACATTTACTTCACCATAAGGCACCTTTATGTATGTGAAAATGCCTTTTGGTCTGATTGGAGACACTTTTTAAAGAACCATGAACTATGCATTTGAGGTTGTGAATGTTAAATTCATAGTTATATATTTAGATGAATGTAAAAAAGTTCTAAAAAGGAAGATCAACACACATAATATCTAAGACACATTTTTGAAAAATGCATAAAGTACGATATTTCCATTTATAAAAAATACTTTTATTTTGGTTACTCAAGGTAAAATAATTGGTCACATAGTATGTAAAGAGGGGATCACATTTAACCCAAAAAGGGTAGCTTCCATAAAATGTGTTTGAATGCCCAGGCATAAAAAGGCTGTTCTTTTTTTTTAAGATTAATTTTCTTAGGACATTTGTTCCAAATTTGTTGAAATTACTAAAGAAATTACTAACATGTTTTTAAACATGTTTTAGGTTGGTAAAAGGTTAAATAGTTAGAATATCCTAATTAAATGGATGAATAAAACTATTCTAAAGTAGACTAATCAAATTAATTTAGACAATACAATATACTAAATCTAAAAAATTACTAAATATAGAAAGTACAATGCCAATTGATATTATGTTAATTGTAACATGAAGAATATATAATACTTGGTTTGTAAATGTATAAGTAGTTATGATATGTAGAGAGGTGAAGCAGGCATATACTAATGCTCAAGATACAATCATGATATTCTAAAACTATTGTTTATAGAGGCCTAGATACTTGTGTCAACACTTTTCTTATGGATCAATGCTTCTCTCATATACAAAATATTCGTTGCATTAAAAAATGATTGCCTGTGCCTATTAGGGTTTTATATTTCCTTTTTTTATGTATGTAGATTGCACACATAGGCTCTATAGGATTGTGTATAGTTCAAACCCTAGTTCTTCACTTTAAGTTAGGTCACCTTACCAAAAATGGGTTAGTGGGATCAAAAAATCAATCACCTCAAGGACCCTTTTGTCAATGAGTGTTGCCTACATATCCAATACTTTGAAGAGGGATTCAGACATATGTATTTCTCCCTTAAGTGGGATTATGTGTGCACAAGGGTGCAATATGCTATATGTAGGGTCATACAATGATATAGTGTGTAACTTGATAAATACTTTTCATGGGATGTTCTTTGAATGCTTCAGACATGTAATATGATTACTCATATGACTGATATAAAAATAGTGAATAATAGGGTATTATAACTCATTTGTGTAATTAATTAAATGATCTTGAATGGGTGTTTGTTTGGTATTTACTAGATAGATAATGAGTAGGCTTTGATTTTTATTTACACCAAACTTTTTGAAAATATCTCATGGAAGGGCTAGGTAAGACAAATAGGTTGACCCATACATTTTAAAATATTTTCAAATTGGTTGGATTTTGATATACGAACACTTGATAAGGAAATTGGACTCTAACATGGATAGTAGTGTCCCTCTATAAAATGCAAGTGTATGACAAAGTAAAAAATTACTAAAGGTTTGTAACTCATAGTGAAAGATATAAATCATATTTTAATATTTCTATAGTTTAAAGGTGATCTAGGTCATCATAAAGATAGGGTTGGTCCATAAGATAAGTAGTTACGCATAGTGAGATGGCTAATGTGAGCCTTTAGGAAAAAAGGTCTAAAACCGAAGGATAGAGCCACGATTAGTATTTTTTGAGTGTACAAGATAGATATGTTATATATAATCAAATTTTAGTATCTATATCCCCCCCCCTCATTTTAATCTAGTAATGCATAAGGATGAAATTACTAGGTTAAAGGAAATAATTGTGTACTTGGATGTGTACACACACCTAAAAAGGTCATTATTAACTTGGGATTATCACATTATAGTAGTGTAAAAACATATATGCCAAATAGACTAACACCGAGATAAATTTCTAAGTGGTAGTGACCTTATTGTACTATTAATAATTAGGTGGCAGTGATTATGAATGGTGGTTTCAAACACAAACCAAAGATAATGAGGACTAAGTCCTCAATATTTATATATTTTTTTGTGTATTGTGTTGAAAATTAAACTATAAATAGAAGTGTTTATACTCAATTTTTTAAGTACTTCATAAGTGATATGCTAGTGAGAAGCCTAACACTCACTAGAATTGAAAGCGTGAATAATTGTGTTTATGTATATAGGTTAACACTAAAAGTAGAGATGTAAGTGATATGTCAAAGAGAATCCCAACACTCACTAAAAGTGAAAGCATAAATAGTTGTGTTTATGTATGTAGGTTATCACTAGAAACAAAGTGCATATGTGGTTTGTTTTTGAAAAAATATGTATGTGTCAATGTACATATTTGTTTCTAGTATGTGTGGTGTGATTCCTTTCCTTATGTTTGTATTATGAGGGGGAATGTTAGGAATATTTAGTGTGTGACATATATTATTAGTTAGATTAATATTGTGTGAAAATGAGAATAAGAATTAGGTGTGTAGTTAGGTGATTTATAAGAACTCACCCAACATAACTTGAGTTGTTTGAGGAGACAAACTAGAAGTCCTATTTAATAGGAGATACAAAATTTAGAAGTATCTCCAAATGATGAATAAAATTACAATGAATCTTTTAAGTATGTAATATTTTACCAATTACAAAAATTATTCTATTTTTACAAGAGTTGGGTCAATAGATAGATGAATTCAACACACTATACATTGTAATAGATAAATAGGACATATTACGTTTTCAATTGTTTGTGGGTCAAAATTTATGCATACATTGATATTTTTCATGTAGACTACAAATCAATCTTATGCTACATACAGACAACAATGGTTATAATAGATGCAAGCTAATATTGGCATTGCAAATAAGTATATTACATTCATATATGAAGGCAATACAATCAAAATTTGACATTGATGCAGACATGGTTAAGGATCTAAATTAAGAGATGTCATGGACTATGCAACCCTCAAAATACACAATGAAACATGCAATAAATTACAACAACACAATTCAAATATTTACCAATTTCAATCTTAGGAATTAAAATGCACAAAATGGTAATAATAGCAGTAATCTCATAATGAGATGTGTTACAATATTAGATCCATATCTCAAAACAAAGTTTAAATGTATCTTCAAGCATTGTTATCTATCTCCAAATATTTTTATCCTTTACACAAGTGTATGAGCATGCTTATAAAGGCACAAGAATCATATACTTATATTTAATGCTTAGAAAGCCACTAACATCATTAAATACATCTTAGTGTGCCATAAATATTAAATGTTTAATACAATTTGAAGGCACCATGGCATGTTAAAACTTAACACATCATGACATACTACATCACATGATAAATTAAATAAATACTTAGCATTTTCTCATGATTAAATAATTAAATGCAATGACTCCTTCCCATAACATGTCAAAAAAAGGCACCCAAACTAGCCTGCACATGAGATATGTCACATGAAATTCTTAGCCTCATAAGGCTAAGTTTTAAGAATTCACAACCAACAAATTCACCAAAAAACCCTTGTGACATAATCTCCATTTATAACAATAACCTAGCCACACATTATTTCAAGCTATCAAAATTATTCACAAATCAACATTGTACTTATGTTCTTAAGAACCAACTCCTCTAATAACTCTCACCAACACTCTTTCTTTTGTAAAAAATAACCAACCTATGCAGTGATACAAATGAAATATATCATGTTCTAAAAGATGTCAAAGAACTCTAAAATTACTTGGCATCACTGTGCTTACATAAAATACTAGCATCACTTCTTGCACAAATCTTACAAGATTATGTGATTGAACAACAGTTACACTTGCACACATCAAAAAATGCGTAAAAATTTACAAAAAACTAATCATATGAATGTATAGGAAACACCAAAAAAGTTTACACTTCAAAGGTGGCATAATTCAACATAAATTTTTTTACGTACATCTCAAATTTTATGCAAACTTACAAATAAAGACATATGCGCAATAAAACACTTGCATAAAAAAACACTTTACCACTTTTCCTAACATATTTTTTGGTCGATCCAAAATTTCATATGAATTAAGATGCTCCTAAATCAATCATTGTGGAAATAATAAACACCAAAAGGTCAAGGATTCAAAAATAAGTTGAATGATATTATTTTAAAATATTTAGTGTAATCCCTCATAAACAGTTGAAGACAATTCAATACACATGCATAAGATCTGTGAAAGAGGAAAAGGAAAAATTGAGATAATCAATGTACAAAGATACGATGGCAATAATGATGATGACATATAGGGTTTAATGAGATCCTATATCCATAATTCAACACTTTATCATTAGAGTCACCATATGAATTTATGCATTCCTTGGATTCCATATTAGGACCTTAATCTTCACATAACTCAAATTCTAAAAAAAATGTAAAAATATATTTTAAAAAAACCAAGATTTATGCATAGCATGTTTTACTAGTTACATGATCAATTTATGTTATTGATCATATACATGATGGTTTACATATCCATTTTATATACACATTATTTTCATGGTACACATGAATGGGGTGTAGGACATACAAATACATAGGATGCATGGATTTAAAGGTGAAAGACATTCCTCACACTGAAGGGCTACCTTTTTTAACATAGGGGGCATGCCTATACTAGGGGCACCTTGATGCAACTTATTTAAATTAATGTAGGAGAATCTAAGGGTTTGTGAAATATTGCATAAAAAAAATAGAGCGTGTTGTGTTTTTTTGGGTTTTGGGGTTGTGGTCTTATTGGTGTGAGCTTGTTAACTTATTATATTGATGTTGCAAAAGTATTCCTTTATCAAGGGAAAAGTGCAAAAATATTGTGTTTGCTTATGTCAGTCTGCATGGAGTATTAAGTTAAAAATATTTTTTCAACTACATGAGGAGTTACATAATTAAAATATTCAGTTCATAACACTTGAAACTTACAAGCTTTGCACATAATTTTATATCATTTATAGTTACCACAGAAGCATAACTTTATATTTTATCAGAATACTTGGAAGAATGTTTTTGCCTCTATGGTAAAAATTGGATGATGAAATTTGGTTATATTGTATTACATGACACATGTAACCTACATGCCAAATTTTATATTATTTGGAGCTACAATGGTAATGTACCATCTATTTATGTCAAACCATGTCATTTATCTAGTTTGTGACACTTGTTAAGATGGTTATTTGGCCATGGTAATAATTGGGTTAAAAAAATTTGTAAGATGATAAATAATTTATTTATCAAGATATATTTAAAATTTTAGAATAGTTAGATAAACTTCAATAAATTTATGTTACTTTTTGTAACTATCATTCAGCTTAAAATGTCAACTATGTAGTCTATGACACTTGGCAAAATGATTTTTTACATGCACTATCCTATGGTAATAATTTTATGTCCAAATTTGGTGAGATGGTAGGAATATTATTTTAAAGTACATGTGTAAAATTTAATATAAATTAGATAAACATTGGTAAAATTATGATAGTTTTGGTAATTTTTGTTCAACCAAATACCACATGTACCTGAGAGTCCTTACTGATAGTTTGGCATTTAATCACAAACCCTGAAAGATGCCAAAATATTATAAATTATATGGAGGTCAAGGAATTTAAAAACTAACCTAATTAATCTTTTGATGTCAAAGGGATATGATATTTAAAAGGAGGTAAATTTTGGAGAGAAGGACAAGCTATGAAGGAGTAGAACTCTCGATGAGTGGAACAAATAGTTGTATCATTTTAGGAAGAACTGAATAAGATTCTAAAACTATTTAATGTAATATAATAAGTCTTTAGAGTCATGTGTGATAATTTTCATGTATTTTAGAGTGTGAATTTATTCCATTGTGATGTCTTAATATTAATGTGTTAAGCACATCAAGTATGAGTATGTGTTAAATGTGTGTCCATGAGTGAATGTCTAGCCTTAGCAATTATTAGTGTAGGATTTTTCCCACTTTCAATTTTACCTACACAATTAATAGTGAATTGAGTTTATAAATTTTTGGTGACTTAATATCTCACTATATATTGTACCTCCTTTGTAATTTTTAGCTATATAGTTAATGAAGTTTTTAATGCATTTGATGCAACTTTTATTGTGGTAATTTTGCTCTCACTCACTCCTAGGTTTTTTCATGCAATATATGGCATTTAGAGATATTGGAGTAATCTAAAATGGTATTAGAGCTTTGATCTAATGGCCACTTTTTCATTCCTAAAATCCTTGGTGAGATCTTTCTTGCATGCATTATTGCTAGTTTTGTTGATTTTTGGTGTTTTGAAGGGTTTGGTGGGATTTCTTGAAAAATCATGAAAATTATTTAAAGGTGCCAAAACCCTAAGATTGACTGTAAACATGACCTATTTTTGTAACAGCTAATTTTAGCCATGACCTATTTTTGTAACAGCTAATTTTAGCCTTTTTTTAGGGTTTTGGACCTTTTTTATGGTTTAATACAAATCCATACAATCAGGGTATTCAACGAAATATACTTCTCTAAAGTTTTTTAAGTTTTTTGGATATCCTTAGTGTGTCATTGGTATATTTTCCATAATATTTATAGATCTAGATTTTTTGAACTTGGTGGGAATTTTGCACTTATATGCACAAATCAAAGTATCACACCTTTGTTACACCTATAAGAACTTTGAAGTGCATGCACAGTCAATAAACCTAACATCAGGACTTCAAGTTTCACATGTATTTAAAAACCTTGACATCAAGATTTTAGGCTGCATCTGTAGTCAATAACCCTAACATTAAGACTTCAAGGGCACGCACAATCAACAACTCTGACATCGAGACTTTATGATGCATGCGTAGTCAAAAAACCCAACATTAGGACTTAAAAATACATGCATAGGCCAAAATATTTGTGTTGAAACTTTATATTAATGATGTATTATAAAACCATGATGACTACATGAGGTGAATGCAACCCTACATAAAACTCTGTTGCAGGAACTATCTGAACCCTAACACTATAGGAACTTTTTAAACCCCTGACACTATGAGAAATATTCAAACCTCTGACACTAAAGGAAATCTTCTAACCTATATCACTATAATAAATATTCAAAACTATGGAATTTTAGGAACTTTTTGAACCCCTATCATTATAGGAACTCTTCAAACCCCTAGCACTACAAGAACTCTTTGAACCGCCAACACCGCAGGAACTCTTCAAACCTTTGGCACTATGGGATCTCTCGATGACTCTAGCATTATAGTTGTGACAAATTCAAGGGACCAATACAAACTCTACACATAATAATTAATACTTTAGTGTAGCTCTAAAACTTTGATGATAATCTAGAGGATGTCAAATTTAACCCTATAGTTTTTATGCAAGCTCAGATTTTCAAACACCATAACTTTTGATTGGTAACTCTTTTTTGAGTGTCATCTTCTTCAAAAGTGCATGGATTATTGTTTTATATAAATTTGTGACATTTTTTCATCCTCTATAGCTACTTATTCTTAAAATATTACACCTCTTTAATGCATTATCAATATATCACGACATCCCTCTAGTTCTTTATACTTACACACTAATTGATCAAGATGCATTCCCAGTTGTGCCCTATGTCTATATGAGTGTGTTTATATTTAAAACATTATTGTGGGTAATTGTTGATAATTCTAAGAGTGTATTATGTGTTTTTATGTGTTTCTATGTATTCTTTAGTATTTCTTCTGCACATTCTTATTTTTTACATAATTTTGATTTATGCACTTATTGCTCATTTAGATGCATTCTCAATTGTGTTTGATGCCCTCTTCATGAGCATGCATTATTCTTATAACTAGGGGTCATTTTAGTTGATTTATTTATTTTTTCACTTCTTTGGTGTATTCTCTTATTCATGTTAACAACACTTGAGAGATACATGTGGAATAATGTTATTTTTATCAGAGTTTGATCTATGTCCAATCAAAGTGAGTGCAAAGGTCAAATGGTCACACAAGACAAATATGAGTGCACACCACCTAAATGAGCTAAAGCAATACTAAAATCATAAAACAAGTATTATACAAGATAACCAAAAATGGAGAAAGACTAACTTTTTATTAAGTGAGTAAGCTCATCAAGTGAAGCATACATATAGGATTGTTGAATAACTCCTCTAAAAATGGTGGTCAAAAACCCCTAAAATAGACAAGTAACTCCTCCAAAAAAGTTGGTCAAATGAGCCTAGAATAGATGTGTAACTCCTCCACAAAAGGTGGTAAAATGAGTTACATCCTAGTCTTCTAATTAAACCTATGATATACTAACTCCGCCTAAGCAAGCATATCCCTCAAATATAAGAAAAATCTGTGTGAACAAATATAATATTCCAAAATAAATAAATCTAAGAAAATAAATTCCTAAATTATCACCCCCTCCATAAGCATAGCTTAGGTTATATAATTTGAGATAAAAATAGGTCCCAAAAAATAGGCCTAATCAGGTACCTATGTAAAAAATAATTTCTCATAAAGTAGAAAATAGGAGAAACCCCGTAGGAAAAAATTCCCCCCCCCCCCGCAAAAGAGAGACATAGAAGAAGTGAAGAGGCTATAAGGGCTCCCCTAAAGATGATGTTATTGATGTAGACCATACCAAAAAAAGATCTTGTAGATTAATTAATTTTCTCTTGATGAAGGGTTTGGTAAATATATCTACAACATGCTTTGAAAACTAGAAAAATATCAAGTTGATGACCTAACCATGAATAAGCTTCTAGATAAAATGCATGTGAATCTCAGTGTGTTTGGTCCACTGTTAATGAAACTAATTCTTACATATATGTATATTACTCTTGTTATCATAATATATTATGGTGGGCTACCTGAAGGGAATGCCAAACTTAGATAGAATCCCTTGAATCTAAATTTCCTCAATATATATGTTAATAGCTCCCCTATATTTTGCATCTGTAGATGATATAGTAATAGAATTTTGCTTTTTGAAAAACCAACTAATAGGACTAAAACCCAAATAAAAATTGTAACCTGAAGTGGACTTATGATTTTAAGTATCACCAACCCAATCTGAATCTAAAAACCAACCAAGTCAACCTCTATGCCAAATTTGTACTGAATCCCAAATCTATAATATCCTTAAATGTAATGGAGTATCCATTTGGTTACTTTTTAGTGTATCTCATGGGGTGCCCACATGAATCATGATACAATGCCTACTACATATGAAATATCAGGGTTGGTATGAGTTAGATAAATGAGGTTGCCAACAAGTTGTCGATACTAAGTGGCATCAACCAAAGGTGTAGAATAGTCAACCTCAAGTTTGACTCCTAATAAAAGGGATTTGGAGATGGCTTAGAGTCAGCTATGTGAAATTAAGACAAAATATCAAGAGCATAATTGGGTTGTGCAAGTGAAATCCTCCAATCAAACTATGAAATCTTGATGTTGAGGAAGTAATGCAAAAGACACAAGTCTATAATGTCAAATCTATCATGTAGAGCTACCTTCAATGTTGTAATAGATGATGAGGAACTCCCAATGATCACAAGATCACCAACATAAAGGACCAATATTATTAAAGAATAATCCCAATGCAAAAAATATATATTAGGGTCTGAATGACACTTAGTGAAATTTGAAGCAAGGAGGAAGGAATCCATCTTGGCATACCAATCCTAAGGGGCTTGTTGAGGCCATAGATGGATTTTTTAAGTATAAAACTAAGGATGAATATTGAACAAACCCAAGTGGATACTTCATGTAGATCTCCTCCTCAAGGTTCACTTGAAGAAAGGCACACTTTGCATCCATTTGGTGCACATCCCAACCATATTTTGTGACTATAGCTAGTGTGAATTAGATCAAAGTCATATTTACAATAGGTGAAAATGTCTCTGAGTAGTCAATGTTGACTACCTATGAAAAACCCTTGAAAACCAATCACACCTTATACTTATCGACCAACTCATTTGCTAAAAACTTGGTTTGATATATCCACCTACATAAAACCATCTTCCTTCCCTTAGGAAGTGAATTCAGATCCCAAGTGTGATTTTTTATTAAGGAAGAATATTCTTCATGCATAACACTATTCCACCCAGGTATGCCTGAAGCCTCTAATAATGTCTATGAATCTAAAACTAAAGTAAATAAATAATGTGGGCCACTCTAATAATCTACCCAATTATGTCTATCATCTACTGGATCCCCTACCCAAGTACCTGTATTCTAAAGTGTTTTCCTAGCGCAAAGAGGCCTGGATGTGAATGAGTTAGGTATTGACTCTTCATCATCTAAAACATGACTAGAGGTGGATATATAAGACTCCCCATGACTTCCCTCATTTTAAAAATTATAAGAATAATAATAATACCCTAACTCAAGAACCTACTCTGGATAATCTAAGTCAGAAGAAGAATCATCACTTCTAAGTGAATCCAATGAATGAGAATAAGTGTCAAATGTTGAATCTTTGAGACTCTCCTAGAACTGAACACTTCTCTCTATGAATAAATCATATGCGGTTGGATGTATAAGGTGATATCCCTTAACCTACAAAGATATAAGGCTTGGACAAAGGTTTCATAACTTTATGTTTCTTTTTCAGTGTATGTGCCATAGTTGGATATCTAAAAACCCTAAAGTGCTCAACTTAAAGTTTCCTTTCATGCTAAGCTTTAAAGGGAGTTATGCCTTTCAAATCTTTTTGAGTAACCCCATTATATATATAACAATCACACTTATGGCTTTGACATAATACTGAGGTGTCAAAGACTTAGAATGAATCATACAAGTGGTCATCTCTTTCAAGGATATGTTCTTGTGTTCTACAACTCCATTTTTTGAAGGATTGTAAGTAACTGTCTACTAAAAATCAATCCCCTTTGTGGTGCAAAAGTATTCAAATCTATTGTTGACATACTCACTTCCATTATCATTTTGAATAAATTTGATGAGTTTCTCAGATTATTTCTCAACAAGTACCTTGAAGTCTTAAAAATATTCAAACACTTCAAACTTTTACTTGAGGAAGTAGACGTGTATATCTTGATAAATCATCAATGAAAGTGAGAATGTACTTATCCTTTATAAAATATAGACTGGGAAAAGGCCCATATACATCATTATGTAGTAACTGGATAATGTTTGTGAAGCCCTTTGAGCTTTGCCTTTGTCAATTTTTACTTCAGGATGCTTTTCAAGAGAGTAACCCTCACAAAGTCCCTTAGAGAATTGGACTCGAGGAAAGCCTATGACTATGTCATTTTTGATAAGTTGTTCAAGGTAGTGGTAATTAAGGTGGCCAAACTACTTATGCCATAATTTGATAACTCCATTTGAATGGGTCAATAATGCAGTCAAAAGAATCAGGTGTAAAATGTGAGGTGTGTAACCTAGCTTGGTGATTAGCCCTACCTACTACCACTGTAGAATCACTATGCAACTCCTTGATGATAATTATATCTGTTAAAAACTCAACCCTCATGTTTTTGTTGATATGAGTGATTTTATACACTAATA